>CM034306.1:46536757-47053586 GCA_019925795.1 Dendrobium chrysotoxum | reverse complement strand
GGGATGCATAGGGATGTGGATGAGATGGTGGCTAGGTGTGAGGTATATTAGATAAACAAGTACATGGCTATGGCTCCAGGATGACTTCTTTAGCCCCTAGCTCTTCTAGATAGAGTATGGGAGGATATCACCATGGATTTCATAGATGGGCAACCCCGATCTGAGGGGTTTACGGTTATTCTAGCAGTGGTTTACAGATTGAGCAAGTATGCTCATTTCATTCCTAACGACACCCTTACACAGCAGTTACAATGACAGCCTCATTCATCAGGGAGTTGGTCAGATTGCATGGGATATCGGAGTCGATAGTTTTTTACTGTGATAAGTTAGGTGTTTCTCAGTCATTTCTAGAGAGAGTTATTCGGGCTGTAGGGAACAATGCTGAAGAGGAGCACCACGTACCACCCTCAAACAGACGGGCAGACGGAGGTGATAAATAGGAGCCAGGAGACTTACCTATAGTGTTTTACTTTAGAGACACCTAGGTGGGCTAAGTGGCTAGCATGGGCAAAGTACTGGCACAATACTTCATATCATCCAGCTTCTTAAATGACTCGCTTAAAAGTGTTGTACGGAAGAGACCTCCACACTTGGTGCATGTTGGGCAGAGTAGCACACCAGTCTCTTCAGTAGAGCAATACTTAGAGGAAAGAGATAGGGTGTTGGATGAATTGAAGAGGAACTTATTGAGGGCTTAGCAAATTATGAAGAAGCAAGCAGATGGACACAGGAAGAACATCAAGTTCGAAATTAGGGATAGGGTGTTCTTGAAACTACGGCCCTACAGACAGAGGATGTTAGCCAACAAGATTTACCAGTGATACTGACTGAGGATTTGGAGGTGGTGTTGGAACACTGGAGCCGAAAGGAGTACGACAAGGACAAGAGAAGGAGGGGTCAAGAAAGTGTTGATCAAATGGAGGAACATACCTGACTATGATGCCACCTGGGAGCCGTATGAGAGGGTGAAGCATCAGTTCTCATATTTTCACCTTGATGACAAAATGAGTCTTTGAGAAGGGGGTATTGTTAGACCGGTCCAACCTGTCTAGTAGGGACTGACCTTATTTTATTTCAAGAAAAAGAATCTCGCCCAGGCAGCCTCTGCCTCGCTCCCTGTGGGGCCCAGCAGCATGTAAAAGCAATTATATGAGGAAATTAAGGGGGATTAGGAGGGAAATTCAAATTACAAGGGTTAATTGGGTAGTTTACTAAATTAATTGTATGCTTATGGAGGAATTCGAGGCTAGGATTAGGGGTATCTTTATTTTTGCTGAATTTGGGTTTTCTCTTAGGTTTGCTTAGGCTCTAGCCGTCGGTTAGGGATTGGGAGAGCCGAATCTCTCCTCTCGAATTAAAGATTCATTATATCTTGTTTGTTTTCTTCCACTTTTCATCAATTATTAAATTCCCTAGTGTTTTGCCACAATATTTATTTCAATTTCTGTTTCCACCTTGCTGAATTTCAAATTTCAACCAAGTCCTCTTCGATTCCTACACGAGTTTTCCTAACATAATCATGACATGAATCATTTAATTATTTATTAGGTTTAAATACAAATTTGACTCTTAACAGGACACAATGGAGAAAAAGGATTCATGTAGCTGACTCACATAGTGCGATAAAGGCTTGATGTTGTTGCTATTGTTATACATTAGTAAATGCTAAGTTCACAGCAAATTTTCTGCTGATCTTGTATTGATCCATCCATTAATCAAACAAAAAATTACTTAAAATCAAACTCATTAATAATAAACATTGAGTTTGCAGTTTGATAGGCATCACATTGAGTTTTCTCCTAAGTCCTAGATGAGAAAAGTGGAGGTTTGTGTTAGGTAGTCGACAACTAGGGGTGTCAAAATTTGACACGGCCCGAAACTCGACCTAGACCGAACCCGAAAAATTCGGGTTAGGTCAACTCGTTTGCCAGACGGGTCGGGTTTGGGTTTCATTTTTTGACCCGTTTCTAAAATCGGGTTTGATTCGAGTTGACCGAAAACCCAAAATCAACCCGAAAATGACTTGAGTTCGGGTTCAGCTTATTGCAATCCCATGCTCGGGTTCGGCCTGCAGTGATCTCGAGCTTGCATGCAGTGCTCGTGCCCGCCCGCTCACTCACGCTGTTGCGCTCGTCTGTAATGCTCAACATGCGGTCGCGCTTGATCCCGCCCTCCAACTTTCTCATCCACATAGACTGCACCGGGACAGTCGAACCCATGCTCGCACCACCTCCGCTAGGTTCCGGGTTAGAAATTATGACCTTTTTACAAAATCAGGTTAGGTTATGGTCAACCCGTTTGGACCCGGGTCAATTTCGGGTTCCCGAACCCGACCCAAATACTTGTTTTGACACACCTATCAACAACTATCATAAAACTTGTTGAATAATCATAACACGAATCCTTCAACATTGTATTAAGCTAGGGCGTTCCTTGGAAGCGACGCATTGTATGGCTTGAATACAGAGAGAAGTGTGCAAGGGTCACTGAACGGGCGCCCGAGTGCAGTGTTAAATAAGCAAGGGTTCCAACATCATGGACAAATGTAAGCAAAGAAGATAGTCTATGAAACTAAAATTATGATAGGAATTTGGAATATAGGTTCCCTTACAGACAAATTAATATAATTAACAAATATTATGATTCATAGGAAGATAAATATTATATGCATTCAAGAAACTAAATGGGTTGAAGAGAAAGCTAAGACAATTGATAGTTTAGGATTTAAACTATGGTATTTTGATAGGAGTCGTACTATAAATGGTATAGGTGTGATTACAGATAAGTGTTTGAAGGATAATATTATAAAAATTAATAGGATTGAAGATAGAATTATACATTTAAATATTATTGTTGATGTCAAGATTTTTAATATTGTAAGTGCTTATGCTCCTCAAGTAAGTTTAGATATATGTTCAAAATTAAAATTTTGGAATAACTTAGAATAATTAATACAAAAAATACCTCTTCAAGAAAGTTTTTATTGGAGGAGATTTAAATGGACATGTTGGTAGAGAGGTAGATGATTTAAAAGCATGCATGATGGTTATGGGTTTGAAGTGATTAATGAAGGTGGTAAAACCATATTAGATTTTTCTATAGCTTATGATTTTATAATTGTTAATACTTTATGTAAGAAAAGAAATGAGCATCTCATCACTTATAAGAATGGTTATAGTAAAACTCACATTAATTATTTTTTGATAAAAAAATATATCATTTAGATTGCAAAGATTGTAAAGTTATTCCGAATGAAAGTTTATGTACCCAACATCGCTTATTAGTTCTGGATTTTAAGATGAATGGGCAAAATATATAAAATAAAATAAAACGTTGTTCTTGGATTAGATAGTGGCATTTAAAAAATATTAACAAAATTATTTTTGTGAGTAAGATTCTGAATCTTAAGATTTTGTTTGTGCATGAGGAAGCTAATGTTATATGAGAAAAAGTAACTGGTGATATTAAGAATATTGCAAAAGATGTGCTTGGTGTATCAAGGGGAAAAGCTCCTAATAGTAAAAATAATTTGTGGTGAAATCAAAATATGCAAGAAAAGATAAAAAATAAGAAGATTTGTTATAAAAATTAGTTTAGATGTAAAACTCAGATAATTGAGAATGATATAAAGAGGCTTGTAAAGAGTTTAACAAAGTAATATGTGATGCAAAGATTTTAACTTTTAATAATTTATATAATAGATTAGATACTAAGGAGGGTGAAAAAGATATGCATAAGTTAGCCGAACAAAGAGATAGGAGTAGTAAAAGGATATTGTTCAAGTGAAGTGCATTAAGGATTAAGATCAAAAAGTGCTTTTATTAGAAGAGGATATTCAACAAATGGATGAGATATTTTACTAAACTTTTTAATAAATGTAGTGAGAATACGATTGATTTTAGTGACCTTAGCATCCTAAATGAAAATACTTTATTTTTATCGGCGTATTAGTAAAACTAAAATTAGAGAGGCTTTAAAAAAATGTAGTATAAAAAAGCTGTTGGACCTGATGACATTCCAATATATGTGTGAAAATGCTTAAGAGGTGAAGGAATTTCTTGGCTTACTAAACATTTTAATACGAGAATTTGACTTTGAACCGGACACAATGAGAAAAAGGATTCATGTTGCCACCCCACGTAGTGAGACAAAGGCTTGTTGTTGTTGTTGTTGTTGTTGTTGTTGTACTAAACATTTTAATATTATTTTGAAGACTAAAAAGATGTCAGATGAGTGGAGACTGAGTGTGTTGATTCATATTTTTAAGAATAAAGGTGATGCACAAGATTATACGAATTATAGAGGAATTAAGTTAATGTGTCATACTTTAAAACTATGGGAGAGAGTTATGAAGCATAAGTTACGACGTGATACTAATTTTTCTCAAAATTAATTTAGATTCACGCCAAGTAGGTTTACTATGGAAGCTATACATTTATTGAGAGGTTTGATGGAGAAGTATAGAGAGAATAAGAAGAATCTTCATATGATATTTATTGATTTAGAGAAAGCTTTTAATAAGTTCCAGGAGAAGTGCTATGGAGAGTTCTAGAAAAGAAAGGGGTTAATAATGCTTATATTCAAGTCATTAAGGATATACATGCAAGAGCTGTTACTTATGTTCAAACACAAGGTGGCTTAACCAAGTATTTTCCTATTTCTGTTGGATTACATCAAAGATCAACTTTAAACCCATATCTTTTTACTTTAGTCACGGTTGTTCTCACTATACATTTGCAAGAGGTTGTACCCTAGTGTATGTTTTTTTGTTGATGATATTATTCTTGTTGATAAGACTAAGGAGGGAGTTAAACTTGAATTATGGAGGTCAACCTTAGAGCCTAAAGGTTTTCGTTTAAGTAGATCGAAAACCGAATAAATAGAGTGTAATTTTAGTAGTAATAGATCTAGTGTGGGGGTGGTGATGATGGACCGGCCAATTTGATTGGGAGGGAATTAGGAAAATTCCTAATCAAGCAGGAGCTATTTATGAAGGCTCTTAATCAAAGATAAATTATTTAGAAAAGCTTTAATTATAATTGGGAGAAAATTATTTAGGGCAATAGATCTAATTTGAATTCAAATATGAGAAGGAATTATTTAGGAAATGGGGGCTGATTTGGAAGGGAATCAGGGGCCTATTTAAGGCTAACAATAGGGTGATTTCATAATTATATTTTGAGTTTGCTAAAATTAGAATTTTTTAGGTTGTGAGGGCTCTAGCCACCAGCTAAGGATTTGTGAGAGCTGGATCGTCCTCTCCAATTGAAGATCCAACTGTATCTTGTTGTTTACTTTCATATATCTTATAATAAAAAAGAATTTTGATGTGTTCTTCTTCTAATTTCTTATTGTCATTCGTTGATTTCGAGAAAATTATATCCACTTCATATCGATTGACATCCGGCGATCAAGGTCATTAATAAGAGTAAATGTTTTAGATATATTGGGTCTATTGTTCATGATTAATTATTCTATGCGGACGTCGAACGTCGTCCAGAGACCAACCAGAATGCGTCACGTCACCCCTTCGCTGTGTACTGCAGCTCGGTACCGCTGACGTGGCTGCACCTGATTCGCCTCCGGACGTAGAGCTGCGTCTGGCCTCCACACATAATAATTTCTCATTGTCAGAGTGATGGTGAAATAGATGGGGATATTATTATTAGAATTTAAGTTGGATGGTTGAAGTGGAGAATGCATCAGGCTTATTGTGTGATAGAAAAGTCTCCTTTAAACTTAAGGGAAATTTCTATAAGACAGTGATGAGACAAGCAATGCTTTATGGTGCAGAATGCTGGCCAATAAAAGAGAAGCATAACATTAAGTTAAGTGTTGCAGAGATGAGGATGCTTAGGTGGATGAGTGGCTTTACTCTTAGAGACAAGATAAGAAATAAGCATATATGTGAAAAGGTTGGAGTAGCTCCTGTGGAAGATAGATTGGAGAGAGCCGCCTTAGATGATTTGGTCACTATAAAACGGCGGTCTTCTGATGACTCGGTTAGGAAAATAGATGTATTGGATTTGGATTTGGCTTATGTCAAGAAAGATAGAGGTAGACCTAAAAAGACTTCATTAGAAAATATTAGAAATGACATTTCTTTATTAAATTTAAATGAGAATTTAACCCTTAATATGACACAATAGAGAAAAATAATTCATGCAGCCGACCCTTCATAGTGGGATAAAGGCTTGATGTTGTTGTCATTATTGTTGTTGGTATCTTTGTCAGACAATTTAAAAAGTTTGTTGATACTAATACCGACACCAAAATTTGGACTATGGCTAATAATGATGATGATGATGATGATGTATCACATATAATCAATACAAGTCTAATCCACTTACATCCCAAGCTATAGGAGCCCTGTGATCTTAATAAGGATCCCATCAGAAAAAATTGTCACTCTAGCTTAAAATAACCTTATACCGAAATATCTCAAAAAATTAGAACATAATGTTAGTAGTTCAGTTATGAGAATTAGAACTTCACTTCAAAGATTAATTTCTCTCATGATAGTTTAATTATCTTTTCATTAACTATTCCTTCCGTTAGGAAACTCATCTTCAATGATTACATCCAAAAGCTTATCCGGCATGTTAGACAGAAATAAAGATGAAAAACATGAGAACTCTTGTCAACTTCAAGAAAGTTTAGATTAAGAAATTAACCTGTAAGCTGTCAGAAATAATTTCATTTTTCCCATAGTCTATGATGAGAGCTCCACCACCATCAATGCTTATTCTCTTTGCAATTTGATGAGTCAACTCAACTGCTCTAGGACACACCTCAATTTGTTCAATCTTTGCAATTTCTTCTTTGTCAGCCCATTCACAACGTTTTCCTCAGATACAGTAGAGACGCCAGGAGTGGTTGTGGAGATAAAACAAAGCGGAAACAGCTAAAAAACAAATTTATTGCAATTAACAGAAGAAGAATTTTCAAAAAGCAGCCATTTCATTTACCACTGACAAGATGCTGGACACTCACGATGAATCTTCTGACACGTCTATCATCTTTTCACTCCATCCTCGAAAAGTTTTCTGCCAATAATGCAGATTAGTAAACAATAGGATAAGCAACAATGTTGATTGAAAGACTCAACACAACAACTAACATGTTTGGAGTATTTTGACAGATATCTGTAACTGTGAACTTGAGCTAGAAACGTCAGGAAAGATAGCTAGGGTAGACCATACTTGAAGGCAACTGCTGGAGCAATGCAAAATTTCAAATTCAATTGCATGCAGTTAAGTCCTGGCCTAACCTAGAAGCTAAGATGCACCGACACGGACACAGCGACACAGACACGACACGACACGGACACGGGACACGGCATTTTTTAAAAATATAGGACACGGGTGCGGCGTGGACACGACATAATAATTTTTTTAATATAATATATAGAAATAAAGGTGACACCATATTGGAAATGGTAAGCAATAATAAATCAATGTCATGAGAACTTGTTTAGCTTATAACATAAAAATATTTAGTACAAAATGTCTAGTACAATCACAAAATATAAGTAAAAAATTATTTAGTACAACATGAATGTTCAACTACTCAATAGAGGGAATGATAGAATTAGATTCAGAGGTTGGTCTTTGGCCTTCAATATCATCATCATTGAATATCATTGCTTCCAATTCTAGTTCATCTAGAGAAAGATTTACAACCTCCAATAATCCCATATCATCAAGGCACTCGAACCCATCTCCAGCAACATCCTACTTCTTGTTATCACCTGTCATATAAAGTGGGGTCTTCCTTGATAGAAGACGAAGATTTGTATGCACATAAACTAAATCTTCAGCTCGTTGTGGAGTTATTTATTCCTCTTCGTCGATTGAATAAATGAGTATGTGCTCCAATTTCTCTCACAACAAGAAGAGGATGATACTTGACCAAGAAGTTTTATTGCTATTGTTTGAAGAAGCGGTGTTGAAGCTCTATGAATCAACCACCACATTTTTGGATCCATCCTCCATCTATCAACCAAAGATTCTTGATCACCAAAATCCTCTAAATATCCAAAGAACTTTGTCAGTTCTATATTAATCTTTCTTCTCTCCTCCTCATTTGAAAAATATCGTTTCAAGCATATCTTTCTCATATTTGACACTTCTAAATCTTTTTGTGGTGAGACATGTTAAGGGTCATCTTGAAGCCATTCTTTACTTGAATACCTTCAAATAATACAAAGCATATAAAATTATTTACTCATTTACTAAGAAATTTAAAAATTAATTTAAAAGATGAATACAAATGTACCTTTGATTTAATGAATGGGCTAAACAATGCAGAGGTGTGTTGCTTTTGGTCCACCTATCCTCAAGAATGGTATAGACAATACTCCAAAAACTTGAGTCTTCATTATGTGACTTTCTTTCATGTTTGTATATAATTTCCTTCACTTTTGCTAACATAGAATCCCACATCTCATAAATCAAATGTAGGCATGATTTATCTGTGTCAGCCTCTCTCAACATATCATAAATCGGATCAGTGAAAGCCAAAATGTAATCTACATCATCCCACCACAAATCATCTAAGACTTTTTCTTTCACATACCTTGCCTTCCCAACATCATCTTCTCGATAACAAGACCACTTCTCACTAATCACTATAGATTGAAGAGCTTTTTTTATTTGTTTGAATCTTCTCAACATGATTATTACAGAGGCAAAATGAGTTTCAGCAACAGCTAACATTCTCAAATGTGAGAAACCATTAAACATTGAAAGTCTCATTGAGTGGTTCATAATGATATTTCTGATTAAACAACATCATCTGCAACCACTGTTATCCAATGACATTCAGCATATATGATTTCATTTGCCTCTGTATTTTTGCTGCACAAATATTTTTTAGAGCTAGATTTAAAGTGTGCACAACACATGGAGTCTAGAATATATAAGGATAAGTTTGCTCCACCAACAATCCTGCAGCTCTACACACCGGTGCATTATCTGTAATAACATGCACAACATTTGAAGGCCCAATAATGACTCACATCTTTAATCAAATTGGCAATGAAATATTTATCCTTATATTCTCCTTCACAATTCACAGCTTTAATAAATATTGGGCAATTCTCTGTAATGGTCATGAAATTAATGAGTGGTCTTCTTTGAGGATCAGTCCAAGCATCACACATCAAAGTGACACCTTTTTCTTTTCATACTCCTTTTGTTAGTTCAAGCAATGTTTCAATATGTGCTCTTTCCCTTTCTAATAATTTTGATCTTATTGCATTGTAGCCAGGTGGAACATAACCTGCAAGGTTGTTATTACATGCAAAAGTGAATGCATTTTTGTAATGAGGATTTCTTGCAAGGTTGAAAGGAAGTCCCGCTGAAAAAACATCCTTGCAATTTCACCATCTAATTCCTCTCGCTGCTGCATGTTAAAAACCTTCTCTAAAGCACTACTGGGAACTTATTTTCTTTTCTTTGAATCATATCCTTCACTTCTATATGATAATGAATGATCAACTCTAACAGATGAGGAAGAAGTGTGGGATGAACCATGGGTAGATGGCAAAGGTATCTCTTTAGGAAGTGCTCTTTTGATCATAGATTCAGCTTCATCAACTTGTCTGTTCAATTCAATCAACTGCGACATAGTAATCTTAGGACACATTTTAATTCTATGACCAGAAATATTAAGTAAATGTGCTTTCACCCTAGAATAAGATCATTTGTAGGTGCCACCACAATAATTGCATTTGAATGACACATTCCCTCCTCCTTCAGAAGTTTTTCCTAACTTTGTAACATGAATCCATAAGGGCTTATCAATTTCTACAGATGGCTCTTTTGAACCTTCACCTAATCTACTCCCACCAGCAGGAGAGCTCATTTTGCTTTCAAACACACTAGTGAAATGAAAAAAAATAAATGCTTAATAAATTAGTGCAATATATCAAACCCCTAAACATAATGCTTCACTTATTCTAAAGATGATGAATACAACAATATATCGGGCAGCCGGGAGTCCAAGGGGGCGCTGCCCCTGGCGGGGTTCGACCTGTAGTAAGCCTCAAAACGATAAAAATACACAGTGAAAGCGCAGTGAAGAGAAAAAATTTTATTGTAATGCTTTTTTTAATTGTAAAAGCGCATGGATCATTTACTCTTTTTGTTGCGCTTTGGTTGCCCTTTTGCTGCGCTTTTGTTGAGCTTTTGCAAAAGGGCAGCTAAAGCGTAACAAAAAGGAAGGTAAATGAACACAAATGACAAATGGAGAAAAAATGGCGAAATCAACTTACAGGTTTGAAAAATTTTATACAGTTTGGTGTCGGCTTCCCTCGGCTGCGCATAGAAACTGAGGAAGGCTTGTTACTTACGGCTGGAAGGAAAGACTAAGGGTGCGATCTCCAGGCGATCGCTGCTCGCGGGAAAGATCTCCAGTTCACCGCTGCTCGCCTCAATCGCTCAGGAAGACTACAAATACGAATAGGAATATGGGATTAGGGTGAAGATGAAGACTCGGGCATGAATCGGCTAATATGAAATAGCGGGATTAGAGTTTTTCTTTTTTTTTTAATTTAATTATCAAATAGCCGGACATGCGTGTCCGACACGTGTGTCCGATTTATTTTTTTTTTTTAAATGGGACACACTAATAACGTGTCCGACATGTGTCCCCACCGTGTCGAATGCGTGTCCGTGTCCGACACGTATCCAACACTGCATACCTTCTTAAATTCGAGTGTCGGTGCATCATAGCCTAGAAGTCTACTATATTTGATCCAGCCCAAAAATATTCCCAGACTCCTTATGATATCTGAAATTTCTCACTCAGCCCAATAATTTAAAAAGGACTTAAGGCCTAGTCCCTAATGATGGAGTTGAGTATGTTAAGTTTGGTGACCCTATGTGGATTTTGATGAGTGCAAAACACTTCATGTACATTCAGACTAACAGTTTTATCAGGAATGTGAAGTTTATGTCAAGAAAAAAACTAATTAAAAGTACTTGAGCGGAAGCTTAACTAAATTCAAGATGTAAGAGCCTAAGTTCTTCAATATGCAATACAAAGCTTAACTGGAAATCATTCGAAGGATGCTTGGAGATAATGTGCATACTTCAAGTAACATTACTTTAAAAAAGGACTATTGTGCCTAATAAAGCATACCTTAGTTATCAAGGTTTATGATTTCTTGTTTTTCATTCTTACTCATACAAGCATAAGATTTTCTCTTGAGAAAAATAAGGTAAACAAATTCTCAAAAATATCCCTAGGATTCTTTGGGTTTTTTCTGAAAATTTCCAAGAATTTCCATTGTTTTTTTAAGGAGGTAACCATATTGACGCTAATATGATAAGTTAACTTGATGGACTTGCCTGAGTATTAAAATGTGAACTTCTTTATACTCATTTTATATATTTAAAACTTCTTATAAAATTTTCTTAATCCATTACATAAGGTAGCCAAAATGGGGCTGCCTATTTTCGTAATGAACTCGGCTGAAAAGCTTGGGTAAACAGCATATTTAAGAGCCCCAAAGCAACTAATTTCCCATCGAATAAAGTTCCATATCATGTGCACAGTTTTTGCTCGACTAATCCTGAGCCAATTATTTAAATTGCTTATGAATTGTTCTGAATCTAATTTATTTTGGAAGGAGTTCCACCATCTAGAACTATATCATATGCAAATATTATAAACCAAAGTACCTTAACTCAAATATCATTTTTAAGCATCACATAACTAATAATGATCCTTCTTGTTGTCAAGCTAAGATTGAAAATATTTTTTGGCCACTTTACAACTACTTCTAAATCCAGTTAGTCACTATACAATTAGAGATATGTTCAATAACTTCAACATAACTTTTACAAACATATTTACCCAAAATTTCTACAGCTCTACTTGATCATGAAATATTTAAGGCTAATACAAATAACATGAAGATACTACTGTTGCTCTTTACAATTTCCAATAATCAATAAAGTTACTCTACATTTGAACTTTTGACATAAAATAACATTGAATCTCCATCCCCAATGTGATTTTTTAGCCTTCTTCCCAATACTCTGTTAGTTATGGATTTGCTCCAAACTGGAATCACATATCTAGAACATATTTTCCAACAATACTGGAAACCCTTAACTATCTTTCATTGCTTTATATTACAGACGTAATTCTTTTCATTTTTCAAACTTTAAAATGGATGACATATTGATGCGTTTACAAATGTTTACATAAATACATTGTATTGTTAAATTTATCCCTCTACATACGTTTGCCCAGCAAAACGCAACACATTTTTGAAGTTTTAAACATCAAATTGCATCTTGTGCAATCCATACTCCATGAAATGGAGTTGTATGAAATAATAGCCGAATTTTACATCTAGGAAACTTTTTTGGGCAATCAAAGCATTATCGCAAGTCATGACAAACCTGAAATTGATGGATTGGCAGAGCATCATAGAATTCATGTGCAATGATGATGGTTGGCACTGTTCATGTAGCAGAAGTTAAAGCATCAGATGGGAAAGAATGTACATACCATAGAATCTGATTATTATAACAAGCCAAATAAAAAAGGTAACATAAAAGTATGGCAAAAGAATAGCAATGTTAAGTGGCATGAGTTTGAAAGAGTATCTCAGTAACTCAAAAAAAAAAAAGGTGAACCATAAAATAAGTATTTGCCCAAGGTACAATTTCTTCCACAACAAACTTAGACAATGTCTAGATCCACTGCTCAATTATGGAATAAAACAATTATCATTGAAATTACACAAGAAACATGAATGTTATAAACCTCCAGCTTGAAGCAAGAGTGGGACAAAAACATTGGTTGAAAATTACCATAATTGAACCCAACATCCATAGTCGGATAATATAATCACCCAGTCAAACAAAAATTTCCTAGACAATAAAACTTTTAAACCTAAGGTATATATTCTCCATATTTAAATAAGTATCTCTTACATCCTGATGGAACCCCCTCTGGATCAGCATGCCAGAGAACAGAAGCTCCATTCAATGTGGTGGTGGTTCTTGTAGCAGTATTATCTTCGGATATTGCTTCATCAATGCATTTCAAGGTATTATATTGAAGCTTCTGCAACGTTGGACTGCACTCTACCAAGTGAATATCAAGTGATTTTGAAAAGTCTACAAATTTTGAAGAGCCCTACAGAAAGAAAACAACTCCCTAGAAACTCAATATGTAGCACAAAATGGAAAAATGCTGAAGAAAGTTAACTCGGTGCAAAGGCAGAAACTCAACAACAACAAAGAAGAGAGAATAGAGAAACATATATTACACGGAGAAGATCAGCCATGAGTGTCCCTCGCCCTGGACCAAATTCAACCAGATTTACTTTGGCGGGTCGACCCAACTGCTCCCACAGACACATTGTCCACACGCCAACCATCTAAAAACATTCAAGAATGTCAAGCCCTTCCCATGGGAATAAGAATCTAGCCAAACTTTCCAAAATTAAATAGAGCCAAACCTACTTAAAAGGGTACATGGCAAGATCGACGGTTCCTATAACGAGGGAAATCACAATTAAAAGAACTAATATTACCTTTGATATAGGATTCAATGTACACTTGAAAATAAATCTAAGGCAGACACACAAACATGCAAGCAAAACTAACATATAAATACACATACACATGCAAAGATGCACAAAGGTTCTAACCTTGCAGGGTTTCTACATGATTCATGTGTGCATTACAAATAGCAAATAAGAAATAACATGGATCACCAAGTTACCTCTCCAAACATCTGACTCACTTCAGGAGAGGTTACGAAATCACCACAAGCTCCAAATACATCTCTGTTGATGTAAAATCCACAATTTGGATTGGTTAAGACTTCCCCCATGTACTCAGCAATGGAAATTGGACCTCCACGGAACTATTTAGCAAGGATAAAATGGTCATGATGCATTAAAAGAGGCCAAATATTGATCTTTTAAAATCCTATCAATACCCAAAGCAACAAACAAGTGTTAGTACTATAAAGGGAAAAAGGCATCAAGAAAAATGGCTAAAACATCATTCTTTTTAATCATGAGAAGTTGCCTTGTTGTTAGATCCCCATAAGCTTTTATTTCTTTTCCTTTTTCATCAAATCAAAATACGTGTCTCTATAATGCTTCAAAAATTGTTTCAATTTAGTCTGTAACTTGTTTCTCTTTCTTCAAAACCAAAGAATATCATAGCCATATTCAGCTTATGATTGAAGGTGGGCCTGGTGGAATAATTAGGTTGCTTCCGTAGTGATCTAGAGGTCATAGATTTGAAATAAGAAAACAACTACCATTCAATGCAGGGGTAAGTTACGCATATGAACACTTTCCATACCAGTTTTTGAACTGCTTACACCCTTTATATTTGAGTCATAATTGCAGTGAAATGCAAGCACTAAAGTTATGACTATACCGCAACCAACGTCGCTCAACAACGGAGAACATACACTGCTAGAAACAAAATTCTGAAATTCGAATCATTTATTAGATAATCTTCATCGTTAAATATATCAGCTTTATGATGTTATTATGCTCCACTGCTTGCGATTTAGTTAGGATCAATCAACGCTTACAAGTGCATCTCACATTATGCTAAATAAAAACTAAAAATAATAATAAAACAGTATAAAAACCTAAAAAGGAAAAAAAAACCTTTATGATGCTCTTCAGATGCTTTACGAGTTCCGAATCAGCAGAAAGCTTGTGGAAATGATCTGCGAATTTGAATGCCCAAAGAAAACCAGTAACTTGAAAATGCAGAAACTTAAAACTAGAGAAGAGAGCGCCCCACCCTTTCGTATCATACCTTGAGGATTATACAAGCCCGATCGATCAATTGAGATCGTCTCAGTCGGACGGGAACCTTGATTGTTCTCATTGGTTTGGTCTTCAAGAGAAGTGCAAGGGTTTAAGGTATTAGAAGAGGACGAGAATGAGAAAGAAGCTCCTGCGTGCGAAGAGAGGAAGGGCACAGCTTGGCGGATCCGCTGAGAGAGCAGAAACGAGAGCGATTTCCGAAGCATAGCTCGGGAAGAGCGCGAGATGAAGAAGCTTGTTTTTCAACGAAGGGAAACAATGTTTTTCATTCCTATGGAGTATACCATCATAATCTATGTTATCTAACAAAATAAATTTCAATGAAAAATATTTTTAGAGTTATTTTATAAAAAAACTTCTCATATAATTTGTGTTTTAATTTGTTAGATTTTAAGTGATTCAAATAAGGCATCTCATTTATTTTAATGTAAATTGGAATAATATTTAATCAAAATAAGATGAAAATATTCATTCTGTTTAATTGTATCTCTATGTGTGGCTAAACTCTTTTACCTGAATCTATGATAATTTAAGAATCATGTATTGCATAGAATATGTATGTTATTTTATAAAGTACTTAATGCTATCTTTAATTCCTTCACGCTTCATTTAGTTTATGTATAGGTCATGTATAAACTTAAAATCTAATGTGATCTAGAGCCTTGATGGAGGAGTAGAAAAATAATTAGAGGTTTTTAAAACATAATATTAGCATGCATAGATATATGGTGGTTAGGGTTATGAGATCTTAAGAAGATAGTAAAATTGTAGTTGGGAGGAATATTAACTAATCTTCCAACAAGCTTGACAGAGACGAGGAGTACTTATGCTCTGATATACGACAACATTAGAAAGAAATCGCTCTTATGCAAGCATGTGTTTGTAAATATTATAGGTTTAGAGATGTTAAAATTAATGAATTTATCTTTCGTAATTGTAGTTTTTTACTTTGAATTGTCTAACCTTTTGTGAATTGACTGACTAGATAAATAGAGTAGTTTTATTAAGTCGCATTAAATTAATTTTAAAATATTTCAATCCTCCTGGTAATGATGCTCTTCTCATCACTTTATTATGTGACATGGCATATGTAGTGGCATAAAACAAGAGTTACACCATAGAATTAAACAAATCATAATTAAAAAGACAAAGTAGTGTGGGTAAAATGTCTATCAAGTTTTTAGCACTCTTGCTGGAGAATTGAAATTAATTATCCTATTTTATATTTTATATGTTATATTTTATATTATTGAACAAACTGTTAATTTAATATAGTTTTTCTTTATTTTTATTTTATCTGCTTTATGTTGTCAATGCTTAATGTTATTTTATTAATTGTCAATTGTTCAGTGTTCTACAAATTTCCTATTTTGTTGCTTACTGTTGCATGCATGGTAATAAACAACTAATAGAAATCTTATTTGATGTTGAAATTGAAAAGACACTTAAAATTTTAGAAAAGCTAAAAAAATTTTAAAAGATTTAAAAATTAACGAACAAATTTCAAAAAACGATCAACCTAGAACACTTAGGAAATTTACTAACCTTAAGGTTGAATGCATTCATCAAAGCATTAATAGACCTAGCATTCAGGCTAACAATTTAGAACTTAAACCTGCAATAATTTAGATGATGCAAAATTCTCAGTTTAGGGAAACACCAATAGATGGTCCTAATCTGCATATAGTTAGTTTCTTTGAAATATCTATCACATTTAAATATAATGGTGTATCTGATGATGTCATTAGACTTAAGTTATTTCTTTTTTCATTAAGAGATAAAACTAATATGTGATTAAATTTGTTACCTCCAAGTTCAATCACTACCTAGAACGACTTAACTCACAAATTTTTAGCTAAATGCTTTCCACCATCAAAGACTGTTAAGCTTAGAAATGATATCACCTTACTTACCTAATTAGATGGTGAGTCCGTTTACGAGGCTTGGAAAAGATTTAAAGAATTACTTAGGAACTATCCTCACCATGCATTGCCTAATTGGCTCATTATTCAAACTTTCTAAAATTGTTTGATCAATTCTCTTAGATCCATTATAGATGCGGTTCCTGGTGAATCGTCGATGTCTAATTCATTCAATGGAGCTTACACTTTGATCGAAGAAATGGACACCAATAATTTTTAATGGCTGTCTGAAAGAGTTATCCCTAGGAAGATAGTTAGTGTGTATGAATCAGATGCTCTATCTATTCTAATTGCACAAGTAATTGTTATATCTAGGAAGTTAGATAATCTTGGAGTCAGTTCACCCCAAAATTCACCTTTGCCTACATAAGAGAATATTTTTAGATTCTCTGTTGACACAGATGCATCAGCATTAGAATCCCTTTATGCAATCATAATAAAACTAACAATTCTTTTTCAAACACTTATAATCCTGATTAGAGCCATCACCCTAATTTTAATTGGTATAATAATCAAAATGAAAATAATAATTAGAACTCAAACCAACCAAATCGAGTAGGGAACTGGAATCACCCTCCTCAATATTTTATAAACCCAAGGCCTAATTATCCCCTGGATTTAATTCAAATAACCAAAATAAGGATAAAAAACTTTCATTAGAAGAATTAGTTTTGTAGATGGGTACAAAATTGCAAAGTTAGGCTAATATTATAGAAATATTAAAAATCAATTAGCTGGATCATTATATAGTATATCCCAAAGAACCTTGCATAGTAACATTGAAATAAATTAATGAAAAAGTTAAGGAATAATATAAAGCTATTCAGTTGAGAAATGAAAAAGAATTAGATGAAGTGGTTAGGAAGGAGGTGAAGCTAATAGAAAAAAATTCTTGAGGAAGCTCCATTAGAAACCACTAAGTATGAGGAACCATCTCAACCCATTAAGGAAATAGAAAAAACTTATTAGGAAGGTATTTAAGAGACCACCACCACCTTTTTCTCAAAAATTATTGAAGAAAAATTTGGATAGGCAGTTTTTAATTTTTTAAAAATATTTTAAAAAAGTCACAATTAATATACCTTTTGCTGAAGCTCTAGAACAAATGTCTACCTATGCAAAATTTGTAAAAGATGTTTAAGTAAAATGATAAAATTAAGAGACTTTGAAACTATAGCTCGTACTGAAGAGTGTAGCACTATTATTCAAAAGAAAATCCTACAAAAGCTTAAGGACCCTGGTAGTTTCACCATCCCGATGGCTATAAGAGATAACTTTTGTGGGAGAGTGCTTTATGATTTAGGTGCTAGTACCAATCTTATACAATGATTTATTATAATGTATTTAACTATTCAAATATTTTATAAAAAATTTAATAAATTAATTTAAAATTTTAGAAAGATTTGTGTAACATGCTGAGCTATTTAGTTCATTGTGATTTTACTTCTGGTTTTCAGGATCTAGAAAATGGAAGGAGCTTGTTGATTAGTAGTTCAGGATTTGATCAAAGTTGATAGGTATTTCTTTTGTTATTTTTTATACAGTCATGGATAGTTTATTATTTAATTATGTAGCTTATGTTTGTACTCATGTACTGTAATATAGATATATTTTTTATGACATAAAATAAATTTTGTGGATAAATTTATTTTCAGTACTTAAATATTTTAATAGCAATGTAGTCTGTTATTTATTTAAAGTGAATATTAAAAGAGAATCTAAAATATTACAAAACTAGGTTTTGGGATTTGCTTGCCATGGCTCAATACGATAAGAATCCTATTAGGTTGGATTGACTCAAAACTGCATTTAGTATAAGGTATGGAAGTTATATGTTCTTATTCATGCATTTTGAGGTGACTAATGCAGTTGTAGTATTTATGAATATGATGAACATGATATTTAGGGAATATATGGATCAATTTGTGATCGTGTTCTTAGATGATATTATGTTTTACTCAGCTTTTAAAGAGAATCATGACGTATATTTGAAGCGTGTTCTAGAAAAGTTGAGGTAACATCAATTGCATGCTAAATTATTAAAATATAAATTTTAGTTGAGAAGTGTCTCATTTTTTAGGCACATGATGAGTGGTGCAGGTATTTTTGTAGATCCTCAAAAGGTTCAGGCTATTTTTGATTGACCAAGGCCTACTACTATATATGAGGTACGCAATTTTTTGGCATAGCTGGTTATTATAGATAGTTTGTGAAAAACTTTTCTCATATTTCTGCACCTCTAATGTGATTGACTCATAAGTCAAGAGCCTTCATTTATATATCTAATTATGAGGAGAATTTTCAAAGATTGATGAGTTGCATTACATTTGCTCCACTTATGACTATCCAATTTGGTACCGAGGGATTTTATGTATTCAGTGATACTTTACTGAAGGGATTAGGATGCGTTCTAATGAAGCATGGGAAGGTCATAGCATATGCTTCAAAGCAGATGAAGTCGTACGAGAAGAATTATCTGACACATTATTTAGAACTCATTGCTATTATATTTGCATTGAAGATTTAGGGGAATTATTTGTACAGAGTCAAATTGAGGATCTTCAATGATTATTATAATTTAAAGTACATATTTACACAGAAGGTTTTGAATTTGAGATAGAGAAGATGGCTTGAATTGATAAAGGATTATACCTGATTATCCCGTATCAACTTGGTTAGGTGAATGTGGTGGCAGATGTTTTGAGTAGAAAGTCTTCGGGAGTATCAAGCCTTCTTCTTATTAATGACAATCTTTTGACATGGGAAATGAAAGGTTAGAATTAGAAGTGATTGCTCCTATTAATCAAGATTCAGGTATTTTAGCTCAGATCATTATTCAACCATCACTGTAAGAAAGGATTTAGGAAGCCCAGAAGTCACATGCAAAATATTTAAAGTTAATTGACCAAATTATATCTTGTAAAAACCAAAACTATGATTATTTGATTATGGAATCATCTTCTATAAGAATAGGTTTTAGGGTTCCTAATTTTATAGATTTAAGGTAGAAGATTTTGCATGAAGCGTATTATTCAAGGTATACGATACATCCAAAAAGTAGTAAAGTGTACGGTGATCTGAAAGATATAGTTTGGTGGCCTGGACTAAATTTTCAAAGAATATTAAAATGTTTATAATCTCAATCTTTATAAGATGTAAAAAGTTACACTGTGAAAGTTTTACCATAAAAAGTTATACACATTTTTCAGTAATAAAAATATAAATTTAATCAGAAATTTTAGAAAAAATTTATATTTTGAAAAACTAAGATAGTCATAGTGTGACCTAACTCGATTTGCAAAACTTTCAGATTTAGGCCGACGACTAAAAAAAGATCCAAAGCAGCTCAAATCCCCATTTCTCTCTCTAAAAATCCTTCTCCCTTAGCTCTCTAAAATGGCTACCAAATGAAACAGAATGGAATGAATCGTGGATTTGGATATTTTAAGTGCAGAAAACGGCTCAATGCCTTGGCGCCACTATTTGAGTGCTGTGGCGCTAGTTCAAATTCCAAAAATTAGAAAGTACAGTGCCAAGGCGCCACTATTACAAAATACATAAAGACTTTTTTCAAAGACACAATTCCAAACACATAAAAAAGAGTTCAAAATATAGAAATTCAAGTATTTACCTCTTTCTTATTAATGCAATCTTGATGCATTTTCTTCAAAAAAAAATAAAAAGTATTTACCTCTTTCAAATTGGTTCAGAATAGGTTGAACTGAATACTGAATTTGAAGGTATTACAAAATCAAATTTATTTGATTTGGCACTAATGCCTACGTCTACACCTTGAGCCCTCCAGCTCAAGGATTCACCACTATATTCATCGACCACCACTAAGTGGAGAAGCCTCTCTCCTTAACAGGAAAAGAAGAAACCATACACTCTCTACTTTTACTCTAAGCAGATAATTAGTTTAGCCCACTAACTAGTCACCACCTTATTACAATGCAAAGGCTTCAAGATATCACGAATCTCTTACCAACTCAATCAAATATTAGCTCTCAACATTCAACAGCAAACACTGGAGGAATAAAATATAATAGAAGTGAAAACAACCGATTGGTGCATAAGTTCATAAGAGATTTTCACAACTAGAGTTTTCAAATGAAAAACACGAAGAAATCTCCCATAAGGCATTCATCTTGTTTTGATTTTTAGTCTCTTATTCGTTTTAGAAATTTTAAAAGGGTATTTATATAAAGTGAAAAAGAATAAACCATAAAATAGGTTGAGTTATAAAGTACAAGTCAATTGCCCTGTACAATCCAAGTATCATATAATATGATTAGTTTAAATAGCCAAAACTATAAAAGTCCATCTTATTTAAGTATCTAGTGTATACATGAGTTTCCCCTTGCTTTATACTATTCAATTAGATTAATTTAGAAAGGTGATTATATAATATGATATGCTTCGTGCAGTACGATTACTTCACATTTTAGATTAATTTAACTAAGAAAATATTCTTGTAATGATAATTTAATCTAAATTTAGGCCCAATCATACAGCAAGATCTGCATCATATAATACAATTAGTTCGGAATAATTAATTTATAGTTTTATCAACCAATACATCTTAATCTTATTTGATTTCTCAATTAACTCGTACTATATACAATAAAATTTATTAGAGATCAATATGTATTCTTATTTTGAATTTTTTATAATTAGTTTTGTCACTAACTCTCATGCGTCACAAATGCCCTTGGACCATGACATAGAGTACTTTAAAAAGTCAAAATATATATAAGTATTGACTTAATTTGTATTGTCTTCTTGTTTGGATCATTCATGGCTTGTCTATATTATCAGTAGAAACTATTCCAACCACAAAAAATTTAGTAACACTTTTCCTTTTTCAAGATTTTCACCTAAAAATTTATGTTGATCTTAACTCTATTTACCTCTCTTATTTTATATTTGCTGTGATTTATAGCTTAGAGAAGAAAATATTTGCTCTCTATTAAAATAATTGTTTGGCACAATTAATTTTATTAATAAAAATAGCCTTTCAATATAAAGGGTAATAAAATTTGTTAGGTAAAAATTATTAAATTTATTTTAAGCCTACAGACAGTGGGCTCGTGCGTCTGGTCGGGTTCGCGAGAACAGAAGCGTGTCAATATTTGACCTGACTCGAAAACCCGACCTGAATTTGACCCGAAATTTCAGGTTTGGGTTGACCTAAACCTAAACTAGGTTGGGTTCAGGTTGGCTTGGGTTGACCCGGAAACCTGACATTAACCCAATTTGTCCCGTTTGTAAAACCGTCTCCCGCTCAGTCAAGTCCATGAGTCCATCTATCGCGTCATGTCGTCCATCACGTCAAAACTCAAAACCCAAATGGCAGATGCCGAGTCACGTCCGTCGTTGTCTGTCCGCGTCAAGGGCGTCAGTCGCATCATCCGTCGGCGACTCTATGTCAAGCGCGTCAGTCCATGCTCCCGTCGTTAGCCGTTCGTCATTCGCTCTTCGCCGTCGCCATCAGCCGTCCGCTTCAAGTAGCCTCCCCGCCATAGCCTCTGTCGGACTAACGCCGTAGCCAGCCTCTGTTGCCGCAGCCTCCCTCTGCCGCCGCAGCCTCTATCGGTCGTCCACCGCCGCAGCCATTAATGCCAACCCATCATCCTCCGTTTTCACTTTCCGCCTCAGCCATAAGCTACTAACGCCAATCAGCCGGATCGGGCTGATCCGAACCTGAAGTACCAAAAAAACCGACCCACCTACAAAAATAAATAAAATTCAAGTTGACCCAAATAGTACCGGATAAATTTCGAATTCCATCCAAATCCGACCCATAAACCCAAATGGACGGCCCTGTTTCCGTGTAAAACTCGTCGCTATAAATCATTAAAAATCCCAGCCGTGGGCGCTAGAAAGTTCCCCCCTGCCTTTATCTTGCAGAAAGGATCGCCTTTACCCATTCCTTCAAAAATTTTCCTCTTCTGCAATTTTGATGGTTGGGTCGTATAATTGAGGTGAACAGCCCCTTCTTTGTTATTTGATTTTGCTCAGTATCCTTTTTTTTTGTTTGTTTCTTAATTGAGATCCCTTTCAAATCATTGTCACGTCGGTGTCTTTGTCTGTTTCATTTGGATGGGTTTGACCTAGGGTTTAATTTCTTAAGTTGCGTGAACGTTTGCTCTGCTCGTTTATTAATAGGGGGATTTACAAGCGGAGTTATCTAAGAGGGTTTGATTTCTTCGTGAAAAAAATTGTGTTACTGACGCAGAATAGTATTCAGACGTACCTTTCCGTATCAAAATTCTTGTAATCTCAATATTCAAAACTTGTGCATTAACAGTTGTAAGATTTTGTCTATTTATTTGAAAAGAAATAAAACCAAGTTTGATTTGTAAAGTACTTAGCACCTTTCATATTTCCCATTGTTTTAAGTAGAAGGCCTTACCTGTATTAGTTGTTTTGAGACGATTGTGATGTCTTTATTATTATTATTTATTTTTAAATTGTTCCTTTCTTTAACCAGATTTGACTTTTCTGTTCTTCAATTACAGTTTAGCTGTCAAGCACTTATTCAAACGCATCTGGTGGAGGTTGGATAAGTTGATGATGGATGTTTTTATGTGCAATCTATACCATTCATTTGTTGTTTATTTCTTGTAAAACCAATGTTATGGGGATGTTTGGTAGCACTGAGGATTTGATTTAAGCACGATTTTGTAAATCCTATAAATCCGGATTTAGGAAATCCTGAGGGGCCTAAATGCTGAAAACTATTTGATAACATTCATGATAAATCCTATTAAAGAAAATTGTTTGATAACATTTATGAAAACTGTTTGGCTATAAAGGGGATTTAACGAGCAGACTCTTCCCTCTGCTGCAATTGATTTCGTAAATCAGGCAAAAAACAGGATTTCGGAAATCCGGGATATTGCGCGAATCGGTGGAATTTTCCGTCTACGGCGGCTTGCATTTGCCGTGAGATTTGGTTTTGCATTTTAGGCCGTTTGGTTGGATTTCGCTCAAATCCGCCTCAAATCCGGCCTAAATCCTGCTACCAAACAGCCCCATGTTTTCTCAAATTTGGGTTGGGACATTTGGTTATATTTTGGTTAAGATTTGCTTTATTATGAGTGCAATATAGCAAATTCAATTACTTCGAGATCATAATAATAAAAAATTTAGTCAAGATACGCTGAGCCAATTGTTTTCCATATTTGTTGGTTCCAGCTAAATATTACTAGTTAATATGTGATTGTTTCATTATCACATAGCTGTTGCTCATGTTCTTGGATATAAATATTAAATTTATTTGTTCAGGAGAAATATAATAATATAATGTGTTTTTGTTTAGGCCATTGAATTTGTTTGAATACATTTTGACTGTAGATGAATTATTGAAATTTCTGGAACTCCTAGTATTGGTGTACCTTCTATAATCCTTTGTGTCGTCTTCCTCTTTGTTGCTATAAATATCATTTGTAGTTCTCATTTTAATATTCCTTGGTAGGCCAAAACTGCATCTATCTAAAGGTGAAATCCTTATTATTCTCATCTTTTTTTTCTTTTTTTTTTTCCATCTATTACTATTAATACCTTAATTGTCTCCTTCTTAATTTATAGCCATTACATATTCAAATGTATGTAGTGGAGGTTGGATAAGGATGATAGATATTTCTATGTGCATTCTGTACCATTCCTTTGTTGCTTATTTCTTGTAAAACCACAGCTAGATATGAACATCTCTTTGTTGAAAAAACTTTTAGGTCAGGATACAATCACTCAAGTTTTGTTTGGGATAACCTTTTGATTATTTTGCTTTTTGGATTGCAATCATAATTTTTGTTTGGCTACTACTTTTTCATTGTTTTTATGAAATTTTTGTGCTAGGAAGCAGCTTTTTACAATAGTTTTCAAAAAAATTATTTTCTCCACAACAGCTTTATAACCACTTTACAAAAAGCTACAGCCATCCCAAACTGACCCGAAATATTGGTTAGGATAGTTATTAAAGCTATTATGTTTACTATGAGATGACTCCTAACATATTGCGCTGATCTCAAAATAAATCAAATTATTTTGGAGGCCATCATGGTCAAAAATTTGTTCAAAATATCTTTAGTCAATTTTTTTACATATTTGTTGGTCCCTGAAAACTACTTTTAAATATGCGTGTCAATTTTATTATCACGTGGTTCTTGCTCATGTTCTTTGATTTAGATATTATATTTATTTTCTCAGGATAAGGATAACCATATATTCTGTTTATTTGGTTCATTCAACTAGTTCGATAGGTACACTTTGACTTTAGATGGATAATTGAAATTTCTGAAACTTCTGCTATCGGTGTTCCTTCCATGATCATCCTTTGTTTCTGAATACACGAGACTGGCTTCCCTGTTATTGCTATAAATACCTGTTATGGCTCTCATTTTTATAGTACTTGATAGCCCACACCTGCTTCTGATCTACGGTGAAATCCTTATAATTCTCATCATTTTTTTCGTCTTATTTGCTTTATGGTAGGAAGTCTTCATATATAACTATTCATAGCTTAATTGTTCAACCTTTAACTACGTTAAGTTGGCCTTATTCACCGTTTCCTTTTCAATTTATTGTTTCTATTTTAGGAATTCCTGATAGCAGAAAGCAAAGTACTTTGTGTTTCTTTGTTTTTATTATACTTTCTGCTTGGTAATTTTTATAACCTTTTTTTTTTGTTTGTTTAAATATTTATAGAGTGTAAGAAATGGGTCAGTCGCTATGCTGCTTGCAAGTGGACCAATCAACTGTAGCGATCAAGGAAACTTTTGGAAAGTTTGATGATGTTCTTGAGCCAGGTTGCCATGTTGTTCCGTGGGTTCTAGGGAAAAAGGTGGCCGGCTACCTTTCACTCCGTGTCCAACAGCTTGATGTTCGTTGTGAAACCAAAACTAAGGTGTGCTGCTATTTGAAACATCTCATTTTACAGAAAAGTGAACTAAGTGAACTAAACAGTATTCTGTCACCATTTTCTGAATCAGATTACATCAAAATGGGTGATTAATCAGGGAAAATATTATTTTGCTTCTGTTTTTGAAAAGCTTCTTTAATAATGGTCAATGGAAACTAGAAGGATTCTTTTCATTTTTAAATTATTTGCATGAGGCAAAATACTCCTTATGTCATATGTTTTAGCAGTTGAGTTATGAATATTCTAGGCAGTAACTTTATGTAAATCTAGTTTAAGAAGAATTAAATCTGCATCAGATTCAGAGACCAAAAAACACGATTGTAATATTTATACTGTCAGATCAAATATATTAAATTACTAACCATTATTTGTTCGTTTCTTCTTGGCATACCAGGATAATGTGTTTGTCACGGTTGTTGCATCAGTACAGTACCGTGCGTTGGCAAACAAGGCTGCTGACGCCTTCTACAAGCTTAGCAATACAAGAGAACAAATTCAGTCATATGTTTTTGATGGTAAGACATAAGAAGTATTTTATTCTCTTATTTTATAAAGTGAGTCCAGAGGAAGATAAGATTAGAGAGAGTCGTCTTAGATGGTTTGGTCACATAAAACAACAGCCTTCCGAAGACCCGGTTAGGAAAGTAGAGGTATGAGCTTTGACTTATGTTAAGAAAGGTAGAGGTAGACCTAAAAAGACTTGGTTAGAAAATATTAGAAATGATCTTTCTTTATTAGATTTAAATGAGAATTTGACTTTTAACAGGACACAATGGAGAAAAAAGATTCATGTAGCTGACCCCATGTAGTGGGACAAAGGCTTGATGTTGTTGTTGTTTTGTTGTATTTTATAAAGTGAGTGTAAAATTTCATATTAATAGTTTCATTCTACTGCAGTTATAAGGGCTAGTGTTCCAAAATTGAGCATTGATGATGTTTTTGAGCAGAAGAATGATATTGCAAAAGCTGTGGAGGATGAACTTGAAAAGGCATTTTGCTGACAGAATATATCATTTTCAAATTTTTTAGAATTGGAATCGAGTTTGTTTTTTGTGGTTTTAACTATTCTGTTTTTTAGGCAATGTCGACATATGGATATGAAATAGTACAGACACTCATTGTGGATATTGAGCCTGATGAACATGTCAAGAGGGCTATGAATGAGATAAATGCAGGCAAGTCTATTGCTGAACTCCCAATCATTTCACCAAATTATGTGGGATCCTTTCAATTAAATGGCTGCATGATGTGTTTGCCATTTAACACTGTAAGGGGCTGTTTGGATAGCAGCTTTAAGGCAAGATTTAAGTGGGATTTACCTTAAATCTTGACAAACAGTGAAAGTGAGAAACTTAAATTCCTGAGAAATTTAAATCTCATTTTCACCCCTTTCCATACTAAATTCCGTTATTCAACTGATTAAGGTTTCATTTGGGACGGCTTTTAAAATTGTAGTCTTTGTACTAGAAAGCTGCTTTAACAAGCAGTAAGAAAGTCGTCTCAAACGAAGTCTCAAACAAAGCCTAAATGAATGTAGAGGCTCAAAATGTATACCTGTGGCATCATTATCGCTCCCTCCCCTTCCAGTCCCTATTTGTTTCTACTTGCAGCGAAGCTACTCTGCTTTAGTAGTCTGCTCTTTCCAATCTCCTTTGAATCTATCCCTTGCTCCGCACATTAATATGCTTCTACTCAATCTTCTCTTTCCTCCCTCCATCTCCCATGTTCCTCTCTCTCCCTTCACATCTCGATCTATCTCCATCTCCAGAGCATCTTTTAAGTCGCCCGCTGCTTTAAATCTCATAATCATAGAAATCTTTAAATTCCTAAACAAGCATCAAATAGTTTATCGGAATTAAATTGAATTTAAAACCCATCATGCCAAACAATTTTCATGATTTAACCCACAGCTTTTCTAAATCCTACTTACAGCCAAACATCCTCTAAGATGATTATTGTTTCTTATTGCTTCTCATTAATGATCCAGCGGCTCGTTTGAGGCTGGCTGCAAATGAAAAGGCCGAAGCAGAGAAAATTCTACAGATAAAACGGGCTGAAGGTGAAGCAGAATCCAAATATTTAGCTGGCCTTGGCATAGCACGCCAACGTCAGGCCATTGTTGATGGTCTAAGAGATAGTGTTCTAGCATTCTCTGCTAATGTGCCCGGAACTTCAGCCAAGGATGTGATGGACATGGTTTTGATTACTCAGTATTTTGACACCATGAAGGAGATTGGTGCCTCTTCAAAGTCTTCAGCTGTGTTCATCCCACATGGTCCAGGTGCTGTGAAAGATGTTGCCGCACAGGTCAGAGATGGTCTCCTTCAGGGCAAGGTTTTTCAGTGAGGACTTGAGATTTGAGCTTTCATATCAGTTGGTGTGTTGAATTTTTATCAGATTGGAAATATTTACAGGTTTGATTTTTGTTTTACTGGGTGGAATTACTCTGTTGTTTCTGTCTTAGATGTGCGATATATTTTGCTACTGATTTCTACAGAAAATTTATGTGTAATCATGTAAATGTGCTGCTGTTATAATTTTGGGAAAGCTTGCCTAAACTTTTTTCCTTATACTGTTATCATTATTTTTTTAATTAAATTATCAACTGACTTACCTTACGACATTCGAACCTCATCTATAGTAGTCCTATTCCAAGTAGATTTGGAGGAGAGTGGTACCTATTTGCTATAACCTAGGGAAGCACTTGTAGAAAGGATATATCATTGACTACAAGTTCTGCATCATGGTGCAAGAAGGGTCATTGGTATACAACTTTATGTCCTTAGCAAACATTAAGATCTCATATACTCTCTAATGAACTTTATTCCATCCAATTCATTAGATAATATACGAACTCTACATTATATCATGACTTAAAAGAAGTTGTTTTCATCCCTAATGACATATAGGAAAGTATCTTCAAGCCATTTGAAGGATTCCTTCTTCGTTGCCTTCATGTAAATCATGATTGTTATTCTGCATCGCTGATTATTTTATCCAACACAATTATGTCTGGTCCATAGGTCTTTTTTAGGTAGCTATATTCACTCCCTTATTATGAAATATAAAAAATCAAATTGTTGCAAAAAAAAAAAAAAAAAAGTTAGTGTAATGAATCAAATTCTCACACTTTCCAGGAAGTAAAATATTTATTACATTATTGTCTAATCATATTGTCAGAGTATTCAACTATTTAAACCATTATGTATTTCTTATACCAACTTCTAACACCTCCTTAAAGTTATCAATCTCACTTGATATCCAAGTCTTGAAGGTAAACTATTGCTCCTAATCAATGGGGTAGAGTTAATCAAATGACAAATGGATCAGTGGGCTTATGCCTCTTCCTTGATAGATTAATGAATTTTCTAGTGAAATACCTTTTGCTCTTATGTCACTCATGCTTATTCTTTACTAATTGTGAATCACTCTTATGTATACTCTATACATATAAGGTTACATGCCTTGCTTTCTCAGTCTTCACATGTACAGGCATCATGGCATAATATAAGATTCCATCCGCTATGGCCTCCAATTCCTCCACCTCCTCATCAGTGGTAGAAACCTTCTCACTATCTTTTCCCACTCCTCCAAATCCTTATCCTCCTTATCCTCCTCCAACACCACCACCTCCTCCTCCCTCCCCTAATATGCCATACGTAAAAAAAAAATTTATGGGCTCCAAAAATTCGCGCCCCGACCTCTCTGCGGACTCCTTTCTTTCTTCTTTGGGTCGTTGAGGAGAGTTTTAACAAGTAAGTTCCGAGGTGAATTTTCAGAAGGCAAATTGGATTTTAAATAAGACACTACCCAAATATTTCGCCCTCATTTTGCAAAGACTTTATGATCTGAGTTCATGTTTCCTATAGGCGCAAGCCTCTATAGTTAATTACCCCTCTCGATAGGGAGAGCGAACTTTCTCTTAAGGCTAGTTGTCAAACATAATACATAATATATGTAGTATAGTAGCAGCATGATTTGGTAATTAAAATTTTGATATTTAAAATTATAAATTCACCACCTTGCACTTAAAGCAGATGTGGGAGGAATAATGATAGACCCGATCAAGATCTTATGGTTCCGTCACCCTGGGTCATCATGGTCCCTGTTTTACTTGGTCAGAGGAGGTAGTCGACCCAACATGACAGAAGGATCCTTGTTGGCAGCCTTGGGTTCCTTCGTCGAAGGGTACTTTATAGATCTGGGGTGAATGTTTTTTTAAGGGGACAAATTTCAATCCACCTTAGCTAACAGAGGGCTTTGTGTCATATCGATCATATCCTCTTAATTTATTGCTCAATGATTTAAAACGTACGGGCTCTGGCCATGAACACAATTTAATGGTGTCATTTAGTAGCAAAACCATCCAGTCAAAGGATCCCGATCATAATCGTTTATATGTAGTGCTATTTGGCAGCGAAACCACCAGTTAAAGGACACGTGCCACGTCTTTATTGGCAAGAGATGGATTGAGAATGAATTTTAGTGATATTCTCGACCAGAAATTTACTCTTTGTGAGATAAAGTAATTTTTAGATTTATCCACCTAGTAAATTATTGCGGAGGGTGGATGCATATTTTTCTTTAAGTGTTTTGGTGATTTATTTCAATTTTAAATATTTAGATTTTGATATTTTTTGAATTTTAGATTTTTTATAGTTATTTGGGATGTATTTTTAAACATTTTGGGTCCCCTCCAATTGAGATTTCTTATCAACAAAGCCATCATTGAGATTTTTATGGGCAATTTTACTTATTAATTGAACCTCGTCGACTCCGTCAAAAGTTGACGGGGGATAGGGTTCGTCGTCAGCTTTGTGCCTTTGTTAGTGAATAGACCTTGAACGCCTAATATGAATGTATGAAATAAATATCATGGTTAATGCCACGAACGTATATTTGTTTGATAGTTCGAGCCGTGTCGACTCCTATCTATTCACATAGAAGGATTGGGCTCGGACTTAAGTTCATTTCTTAACTCGCGCAGCATCCTTAGACATCACGTGTGCGCATACAACACGCTCGTCGTGGCCTATACGAGTAATCATATTTTAATGCATGAGGAGTATTTTTGTAATGATCAGCTCGTGCAAATGACCATCATTGAAAGATGCGTTGGGTTTCATTTGGAAGACTATAAACACCTTCTGTCTGCTTGTATGCAAGTTACGGATTTGGTGGCGTAGCGTTACACTTCATTCATTGCGCACTGGTAATGTTGTTTAGCTTATTTGGTCTTCTGTAAGCTGTTGTTTTCTTCAGTACTAAACTTGCAGGAGTTGTGGGCTCCGAAAATTCGGCCCCGGCCTCCACCCGCTTGCTTTCTCGGGGGAGTTTTAACAAATTAAGTTCCGAGATAAATTTTGGAAGGCAGATGGGTTTGTAGATAAGACACTACCCAGAGATTTCGCCCTCATTTTGTGAGGACTTAATGATTTGAGTTCTGGTTTCCTATAGGCACAAGCCCCTATAGTTAATTACCTCTCCTAGTAATGAGAGAGAACTTTCGATTAAGGCTAGTCGTCAATCAGATACGCAGAGATACGTGTTATCTGGCATATAGTAGCAGTATGGGTCTGAAGTTTGGAAATTGAGGGGTTGAATATTTAAAAATGAGAATTTCACCATCTTGCACTTAAAGCGGATGGTGGGGGAATGGATGATGGACCCGATCAAGATCCCATGGTTCCGTCGTCCTGGGCCATCGTGGTCGCTGGTCTACTTAGTCAGAGGAGGTAGTCGACCCAACCTGATAGAAGGATCCTGGTCGGTAGCCATGGGTTGCTTCGTCCAAAGGAACCTTATAGACTTGGGGTGAATGTTTACCGAAAAGGATAAATTTGAATCCACCTTAGCTAACATAAGGCTTTGTTCCATATCGATCATATCCTATTAATTCATATCTCAAGGATTTGATGTCAATAAGGAACGTATTGGCTCTAGCCATAACCAGTATCATGTGGTGCCATTTGGCGGCAAAATCACTCGGTTCAGAGGGCCCCGGGTCATAACCGTTTATCCTACAGTGCCATTTGGCGGCGAAACTGCCGGTTAGAAGACACGTACCACATTCTTACTGACAGGAGATTGTTTGAGAATGGATCCTAGTGATATTCTCAACTGAACATTAGCTCTTTGTGAGCTAAAGTTACCTTCAAATTTATCCACCTCGGCAAACTGTTGCGGAGGGTAGATGAGTTTTGCTTTAATCGTTTAATGGATTTATTTCAATTTTTAAATATTTGAATTTTGATGATTTTGGGAATTTTTTAGAGTTTTGGATATTTTGGAAAATTTTGAGTGATTTTGAAGATGTAGAGTATTTGGAATCAACCCCTCCGGTTGAGATATACAATCAACACGGCCATCATCGGGATGTATGGGGTCATTTTCATTTATGGATTAAACCTTGTCGACTCTATCGAGCTGTCGATAGAGGATCAGGTTTCATAAGCTTTATGCCTTTGTAAGTGAATTCTCTTGATTATAGGCCTTGAAGGCCTAATATGAACGTATAAAATAAATATCTCAGTCGACCTCGCGACTGCATATTTATTTAATAGTTCGAGCCGTGTCGACTCCTATCTACCTGAATAGAAGGATCGGGCTTAAATTTGAATTCACTTATTAACCCGCGCAACATCCATGGATGTCACGTGTATACCAATAACATGCTCGCTAGGGCCCATGCGGGTGTTTGGGGGCATTTTATAACTATTAGTTGAACCTTGTCGACTCTTATTTACCTGTTTAGGAGAATTTGATTCAAATTTATTGACCCATGCAGCATCCCTAGACGTCACGTGTGTACTCATAACACTTTCGCCAGGGGCCCATGCAGGTTTTTTATTGCTCTTTGCCCCTTTTGTGTACCTATGTGTATAACAATTAAGATGCATGTGCGGGGGCATTTTATAATATTTGTTGCTGCTTGGTTATACGGGAAACTCTCATTTGAATGCAGCATTTTATTTAGAAGCTCGTACATGCCTTCTGTCTGCTTGTATACAGGTTGCAGATCCGGTGGCGTGGCGTCGTACTACAGTCATTTGCCCGTTGTATATGGGTAGACTGTCGTGCACTACTTGTTGTTTTCTGCAGGTAGATTGTAGTGCACCAACAAATCTCTTATTTTCACTAGTAGATGTTGCTACCTACTGTAGTTTCCTTGCATTCTTCTTGTAGACGGCATGTTAAGTGTGTGGCAAATTTCTCGCAGGTAGATTATAGTCCTTTAGTATTTTGCTTGTGGTTGACGTTTTGTGTATATAGCGAGTTTTTTGTAAGGACCCATGGACACTTACATTTGTTGTAGCCATTTAGTATTTTGTTCGCGGATGACATCTTGAGCATGTAGCGGGTTTCCCTACACGTCTTCTATTGCTTGTAAACAACGGGTCTTTTATATTTGTGTCTACGTATGATCTTCCATGCTCATAACATTCAGCTTTAATCAATTAAATTGCTTGCATTCGCTATCATCACTCACAAGTAGGCCGTTGCATATTCCTTACTCATGTTACAAGGAATTCTTTTATACGCGGTGTGATCCTCTTCGTGTATGCTTGTGGGAAATGTTGCTGCCTTTGTTAGGAGCCCCTCAAATGAATTAATATATTCTTTAAGAGGTTCTTCTTCATTGACTCTTTCAAGCTCTTTTCATAAGTCTCAAGTTGACTAATTAATAATAATACTTAATTAATTAACGGTAATTAATTATATTAAATATAATTAATAATGAATAAGTAATTGATTATAATTAATAATAAATAACTGTAATTAATTAATAATAATAATAATTAATTATGATTAATAGTGATTGATCATAACTAATTATATTAAATAATAAGTAATTATAAGTAATTTATAATTAATTATAAATGCTATAATTAATTAAAATAATCAATTATATTTAACCTTAATTAATTATAATTAATTAGTATTAATTAATAATAATTAATTAATAATAATTAATTGTAATTAAACTATTACTTATAATTAATCATAAATAATTTTAATTAAGATTAATTATAATCAATTAAATTAATTATAATCATTAAAATTAATTGTAATTAATTATAACAATTATAATTAATTTAAATTAATTAAAATTAATTATAAAATTAATTTTAATTAATTTCAATTAATCTCTCTTCTCCCTTCCTTCTCTGGCTCGACGGGTTTACGGGATAAGGCCGAAGAAGCGCACGAGAGGGAGAAGTTTACCTTCAAAGCAAGCGGGCTCTCGTCATTTCTTCCAATCCGATTGGAAGGGAATGTCGTTGAGGGAGTTGGAGAAGCACACGGAAGGGCAAAAGTTACCTTCATTGTGGTCGAACTCCCGTCACAACCTCCAATCAAAGTGTCGTAACTTCTGAACCTAAGGAAGGGAATGTCGAAGGGGCGGAGTGGGAGAAGCGCACGAAAGGAAGATAGATGGCTACCTTCGCAAACGAGCAAGCTCTTGTAGTCGTCTTCGCTTCCGATCAAAGTGTCGTAACTTCTGATTCGACCGAAAGGGAAAGTCGTTGGAGCGAGCAAAGTCGACCAGCAAACGAAAGAGCCGAATAAGCATATGAAAGGGAGAAGGTGAAGAGTCGAGGGAAGAAGGAGTTCCGTATGTGTGAAGGCTTGCGATCGAGAGGGAGGATTGCGAAGCTTGCGGGTGTTTCGTGGGAAAGAAACGGAGTCGAAGGCTTCGTTTGCTCGGGTATTTAATGGCAATGGCAAGGTCCGATCGAGGTGAGCTACGCACGCGTGAGATGGTACCTGAGCAGCGTCGTTGCAGAGGAATGGGCAGTACTGTAGCTGGGACGGGATTTTAGCAGCGATTCAGGTATGGGCGGCTATATGTATTTACAGGTAATGATTTAAACAGTATTTTTTTATTTTTATTTTTTTGTTTTCTATTACAGAGGTCAACAAATGCTCTCTAACAAATATGATTTGCGTTTAAAGCGAACCACATTTGTTGTATGCTGATTGACCATGTGGATCTCTAGATATTTATTCTAGATGTCACACTGGGGCTTCCATTTAGTGGATCTCCAAGAATTTTCTTGGGTGTCACACTAAAATTTTTATACTGTAGATCTCCAAGAGTCTATCTCGGTGTCTTCATGGATCTTTAGATGCACTTGTAATTTTCAGTATAGTTGATACATTTGCTCTTTGTCAAGTAGAGATCCATGGGATAGTAACAAAGCACTTTGTACTTAGGTCTTTAGTGCATCACTCTGTAGATTGACGATGGTGGATAAAATCACCATCATTCATTTTCTTTTAATCACCACTATCACTTTAGTTTATGGACTTTCTGTATATGCTCAACATTCTTTTTTGCCGTCATCATGTGTAGATGTAACATTTCTATTGTATATTGCTGATATCGTTCGGAATTTATCTGAATTTTACAGATTCATCAGCTGGTGGGACCTTGTTGTCTCTTGTACTGATTATATCTTGCTCAAATTGCACTTTATGATTGTATCACATTTAGTTTATGGGGGATCTTTCATTCTTCCGTCCTCTGGTTGTATCTTGGCAAAATAAGGGTGTACATCTGCTATCTATATTGCTCTCTCATCAGAAATAAGGGTGACTGATTTCTTTTTTGTAATCTCAATTATGTCAGGTTGATGACAGTATATACAATGGATCTATAGAAGTTCTTCTGAGCTCTATATAGCAACTTATGATGGACAATTTCCTATAAAAAATAAGGAAAAAATATTAACACAATGTATACATCTTGTCATCAACTCTTTATATTCTTACATCATAAAAAAATAAACACTCATATCATTATTCATGTGATGCGATAGAAAATTCTTACTTGTCAACACCTTGTTCCTCCTAGATCAGCATTCTTAGTACTTTATTCCTAAGGAACTCAGCACATGTCTTCCCCCCATTTTAGAATTGCTTCAGGAGCACAACATTATAGGGATACTAGGTACAAAGTTATAGCATACTATGTTGGTGTATTCTTCCTAAATGCATATACCATATAATGCACCATATTTTTCTTCAACCCATGTAGTGATCTCTCTCATTGACCCCAAGGGTATCTAAAAAATACATTCTCATTTTCAACCATGAGAACCATTTCAGTGAATACAACAATCTATTTGTTATGGTTAAATGCGTCACCATCAATAAAGAAGCACAAACAAAGCTTCTATAAATTATCATTGTTAATGAACTTCATGAAAGTATTTTCAAGACATATGTTCTCGATATTCTTATCCTCAACATCCTGCAACTTCTTGTCCTCCTTTTGAACTCAGCATTATTTGGAAACTCTTGAAAATTCAACCCAGTCACTGAAGCGAACTATGCAATCTTGCTTTTCTCCAATGTTGAACATGATGGAGTTCTCACAATTCTCTTCATTATCAACCATCCTCAATAATAATTGATGAATGAGAGCACCTGAGAACTGTATTTCAGGATCTCTAAAGAAGGGCCAAAGGAGAGTTCCATCAACCTGGACAATGAGGTCATTAGCCTCAAATTTTCTAAATAATTACAGTGTACTAAGGAGATTCCTTTTCCCCATAGTTGAAATGGTTTCATAAGCCCAATATTATAGTCTTCTAAGTATACTAGGCTGAGGCATTCTTCCTCAATGGATATGCCTTATAGTGCACCATGCCCCTCTTCAGCCCTCATAATATCCTCTCTCATTGACCTTAAGGATATCTAAAAAATGCATTATCATTTTTTACCTTGAAAATCATTTTAGTGAAGACAACCATGTGTTTGTGATGGTTATAAAGGACACCATCAATAAAAAAGCACATCCAAAGCTTCCATAATAATTCTTGTCAGTAAACTTCATAAAAATATTTTAAAGATGTGTTCTTGAAATTCTTATTCTCAATGAAGCGGCTCTAAATAGCTTGCTACATCTTTTATCCTTTCGAACTCAACAACTCAGCATTATTGCGCACACTTGAAAATTCAACCCAATCACTAAAGTAAACTTTGCAATCCCGAAAGCCGTGTTATTCCCTCTAATGTTAAATAAAATGGAGTTCTCACCATTATGTTCATCAATAATCATCCTTAATAATAATTGATGAATGAGAGCATTACAGAACTACATTTCAGGAGCTCTGAAGAAGGACCCAAAGGGAGACCCCTCAACCTCGGCAATGAGGTAATTAGTCACAACGTTCCTAAGCAACTTTTCTATATCCCCTCTAATGTTAAATACAATGGAGTTCTCACCATTACGTTCATCAATAATCATCCTTAATAATAAAATATTTGAATAAAGTTTGTAAAAGTTCAAACAAAGCTAAAATATGTCAATCATTTTTTCAAATGATCAAATAAATTTCGCTCATGTCTAGAAAGTTATTGAAATTGTTTGATGGTGAATTAATCATTAGTCAGAAGATGACTCTAAAATGACAACTAGCATATATATTAAATTCTAACAGCCAATCAATTTTAGGGTTTAAAATGTGAAGCTTATTTTTAAACTTAAAAGACAAACAAAAACAATATCAATAACCTTCAAAAACAATAAGCAGGGAGAGATCATCACCATAAATTTTTACTCAAGGGTGCATGCCCTGCAATCGCCTGAAATAAGAGCAAGTGCAGGGGTGTAATATTGCTCAACGACAGTTCTGCCTACTTATTCAAGACTGGGGGTATTTTAGTCTCAAGAAACAAAATAGCAAACTTATTTCTCTAATTTCAAATATTATGGACAATGAGAAGATGAATGCAATACAAATTTTGTTTTTTAAGAGAGAAAATCTCTTCTGACAAGAAGCTAAATATTAATTAATTATCTTTAACGGATAAATGCTATGTTCATAGAGTACTACAAAGTTGAAATGGCTAATCCCAGCATAATTCAACCCAATCTGCCAAACTCTTCACTCTAGAATGTGTTGAACCAATATGGAAACAACCACTGTGATTATTATTATATAATTTTAACTATTAGTTTGCATAATTTGATTATACTTTTATTAATGTGCTATGTTCATATAATTTTCTGATATAATTTGTATTATATTATACTTTTAGATTAGTGTATTACAAATTCTTCATATATATACACAAATTTAAAAAAAAAATTATAATTTTTAAATCCATTTTGATAAAATTTGTACTCCAGACATAATTTTTATTCCTAATTTAACTAGCATAATCAAACCTTAACACAGGATCTTAGCGTACACAACTAGCTTATAAGAAAGAACATCGTGCGATATATTCTAAGAAAATGTACATTATTATTCGATAAGAAGAAGAATGTTTTCCAAATTCGATCACTTTATACATTTATAAGTAGTTTAACGATGTCTTCTAAAGTTGAGAAATTATTCTGTGCAGAGTCCGGACGGGAAAAATCATTCGGACATGTGAGTACACACTGTATACACATTTATATATAATGTGTATTAAATTTTTGTACACATAGTGTGTACACTCACAGTCCAAATGATTCTTCCCGTCCGGACTATGCACAGAATAATTTCTCTCTAAAGTCTATGTCTAATATAAAAGTTGCAGAATATTAACTTCTTTGGTGACTAACTTCAAAGTTGAAACAAATATAAAAGTTTAAAACAGCATCCATTATGTACAAGACCCTTTTACTTTTTTGAAGATAAGAGCAAAATTACAGAGCAAGGAGAAGGGAGTAAGACTGTCACCTTTTTAGAAGAAAAGGATACACATTGAAAGTCTCCAAGTATTCGTTCTCCCAACCTTCCCTCAGATCTCTGGTGTCTATGTACCACTGCCTATTAAGCGATACAAGTAACATGTCAAACATCAGAACAATGGTATTGTTTGGAAGCATTATAGACAGGGATTAAAGGAAGGCAAACTAATTACATCAAAGAGTAATAAACAGAATTAACAGAGTACCTCAATAATAAATTTTCATATAATAAAGAAAAAAAAAATGAGAACTCTGCAGTTAAACGTGTTTGGGTGAGAGTAGTACTAGGATGGGTGACCTCCTGGGAAGTCCTCATGTTCCGCCCCTTTTTTAACCAACCTTCTCTTTTTTAAGCATAATACTAAGTTAAGTGTTGCAGAGATGACGATGCTCAGGTGGATGAGTAGCTTTACCCTTAGAGATAGGATACGAAATGAGCATACGTGAAAAGGTTGGAGTAGCTCCAGTGGAAAATAAGATTAGAGAGAGTCGCATTAGATGGTTTGGTCACATAAAAATGCGGCCTTCCGATGACCTGGTTAGGAAAGTAGAGGTATTAGATTTGACTTATGTTAAGAAGGGTAGAGGTAGACCTAAAAAGACTTGGTTAGAAAATATTAGAAATGATCTTTCTTTGTTAGATTTAAACGAGAATTTGATTTTTAACATGACACAATGAAGAAAAAAGATTCATGTAGCCGACCCCACGTAGTGGGACAAAAGTTTCATGTTGTTGTTGTAAAGAAAAAAAATCACCTTGCAGCTAGTGGAGTAAGAACTGGTTACTAATAAAAGGAAAACGATCAAATTAGCCCATGAGAAAGAGAATAATGGGACATTAATCAAGGTGGCTAATTGCCATGCTACAGTCATTGAAGGAAGAATGTGAAGTTATAGCAACACCAAAGAGCTCCAGCTCAAGCGGTATTTTCTCTAGTTTTCAAGGTAAAGGTCTAAGTTCGAGTCGGACATATGACCTTCTTTAATTTAATTATTTATTAGCTCACTTCGTGAAATGTGATTTATGATTGGCATTGTGCCTGCTATATCTAGAACTAGTCTCATGCACTATTTTCAATTAATAAAATATTTGTGGCAGATTTATAATCTTATATGAAAATCAATGTGACGAAGAAGAAGACTTATGAAAGAAATATCCAATGCATTCTTTAATTTGAAAACAAAGAAATAAGGTTGCCTTTATAATTCCATATGACACTTAGGGTAAGACTAATCCAATACAAATTTTTACCAAATTAGTCATACACTATAAATGGCAGTCAAATTTTGCTTGTTTGACTTGGAAGACAGACAATCTCTCTCTTTTCAAGCATTAGTAGCATTGTGGGCTCCGAAAATTCGCACCCGGCCTCTCTGCGGACCCCCCTTTCTTCTTCGAGTCATCATGGAGAGTTTTAACGCGGTCGTCCAGAGAAATCTGTGCTGGACGACCAAAAAATGACTTGATCGTCCATGACGATTGGGACATCGTCCTGTACGATTAGTTCAAAAAGGCCCCAAATCGTCCTGAACACAGTTCGGGTCGTACAACTGAAATGCACTAAACGATCATGATCGTCCGGGACGATCCTGCGATCGTCCAGGACGATATGATCATATCAACCAAAAATAAATTGCTTTCCTTAATTACCAGATTAAATTAGGCATGATTGTACTGAATCGTCCGGGACGATACAGTATCGTCCGGGACGATCAGACCAAGTATCTAAAAATAAGAACTTGCCTAACTTGATCTGGCGGCTGAGAATTTCTTATTTGGGCATATCGTCCTGTACGATCCAGAGATCGTCCAGGACGATCTGCTTAATCAGACCCTTTTAACTTAGTCGCCCTAATTAGGGTTTCTGTTTTGGCTGGATCATCCAGGACGATGTGGAAATCGTCCAGGACGATCTGAACAAAATTTGAACAGAAACTCTAATTCACTCAAGCTCTCCCCCTGAGTGTGTGTGTGCAAGGTTACTTAGCTAGGGGATCAGTTACATTACAATTGACTCAATAAAAAGAAAAATCATACATTTGACACACTTGGACCCGATCTTGAGTTGACTTGAGTGGCTCGTGGTCTTTTGTGCCTGAAACAGATTAGCCAAGCAAAACACACTGGAAACATGTTTGTCATCATCAAAACCAGATTTGCAACAAGATACATAGAGATATGTGGTATCTGGTGTATAATGGCAGCATGAGTTTTAGGTATTTAAGAATTTAATATTTAAAATTAAAAATTTACCACCTTACACTTAAAGCGGATGGTGGGGGAAGTGATGATGGACCCGATCAAGATCCCATGGTTCCGTCATCCTAGGTTATCATGGACCATAGTCTACTTAGTCAGAGGAGGCAGTCGACCCAACCTGATAGAAGGATCCTTGTCAGCAGCCATGGGTTGATTCGTCCAAGGGTATCTTGTAGATCTGGGATGAATATTTGTCTAATGGGATAAATCTGAATCCACCATAGCTAACAGAGGGATTTGTGCACTATTGATTATATCTTATTGATTCATTGCTCAATGATTTGACGTCATTGGGGAGCATACGGACTCTGACCATGATCGTAATTTAATGGTGCCATTTGACGGCAAAATCACCCGGTTCAGAGGGTCCTGGTTATAACCATTTACCTATGATGTCATTTGGTGGCAAAACCATCGGTGTGGTGCCATTTGACAGTGAAACCACCAGTTAGATGATACATGTCACATCCTTATTGGCAAGAGACAGACTTAGAATGAATCCTAGTGATATTCTCGACCAGACATTAGCTCTTTGTGAGCTGAAGTAATTTTCAAATTGTCCATCTCGACAAATTGTTGTGGAGGATGGATGGATTTTTGCTCTAAGTATTTGATGATTTATTTTTAATTTAAAATATTTAGATTTTGATATTTTTGGAATTTTGAATTTTCATGGGCGCTTGGGATGTATTTTAAAATATTTGTGGTCCCCTCCGGTTGAGATTGTCTGTCAACACGACCATCACTGGGATGACTTTAAGATCATTTGAAAATATTTGTATTTTGTGAAAATTTGAGAGCATTTAAAAATACGTGATCCCCTCCGGTTGAGATAAACATTCAATACGACCATCATCAGGGTATTTAGGACATTTTCATTTTTGTTGGTTGAACCTTGTCGATTATGTCAACTTGTTGACAGAGGATCGGGTTCATTATCAGCGTCATGCCTTTGTTAGTGAATTTTCTTTGTTGTAGACCTTGAAGGTCTAATATGAATGTATAAAATAAATATCCTGGTCGACACTACGATCGTACATTTGTTCGACTGTTTGAGCCGTGTCAACTCCTATCTACCCACATAGAAGGATCGGGCTCAAACTTAGGTTAATTTCTTGACCCACACAGTATCCTCAAACATCACGTATGTACCCATAACACGATCATCGGGGCCCATGCGGGTGTACACATTTGCATGTATTTTGCATGATGCACTTTATAAATTACAACATGTATATGCATACTATAAATATGCCATTGTGCATTTCAGTGTGTAGGGGCACTTTTATAATTATCAACTGTGGAAATGACCATCATTGGTAAGCATGCAAAGTCTCATTTTGGAATCTGGAAACGTCTTCTGTTTGCTTATACAAATATTACGGATCCGGTGGCATTGCTTAGCAGTGTTGTAGGTCATTCGCTATTTTATGCAGGTAGATTGTCGTGCACTAACGAATCTCCCATAATAGCCCATAGGAGCTTGCATTTGCTATAATCCTTCTACATTTTGCTCGTGATTTTCAGTCTTTGTTGATGAATGGCATATTGCATGTTCATAAAGGACTCCTCATCCTTGCAATATATCTACTACTATTGTGTGCAGGTGAGCTACATTCATCATAGTCCTTTCGCATTGTGTTTGTAGATAGCAGGTGTCTTACAGTAGCTCGTAGGTGCTCGCATTTATTGCGTGTCATCCGCCTTTGCTTATAGGGGGAGTTGGTGTATTTGGTTGTAGGTTTATGTTGACCACCGATGAGCTGCATTCGCTACTGATTTTCCCGCGGATATTGATTGGCAAGTTACTGCATCTACTTGCATATCAAATTTGTGTTCATGGGAGACATTCTTCATGCATCGTGTTCATGCGAAGGAGTTATCATACTGGTCTTATGTTGATTGTTGTTATTCACAGAGAACTGTTGTACTCATTTGTCCTTGGATTGACATTGATTGTAAGAATATTGTTGTATTCATTGCATGTTAAATCCTTCTACTGCTCGCAAGATTTAATGCGTTAGATTGTACACTAACATTGCCTAATGGGTGAGCTACATTCACCGTAATATTCACCGTATATTGCAATAGTGGATCTACTTGTGTAGCATACTAATGCTTGTATTTCAACTACATGTCAACATTAACTGCCGAATGAGCTGCACTACTTTCTTCATGCATATAGGTTGGCAAGTCTTTATTTGATGCACATCCATCCTTTCTGTTTGTAGAGGATTACTGATGTAAGTGTCGCATGTGGATTATTCGATCTTTATTTGCAATCAATGTTTTGTATTGTTGCTGATTATTGCCTTTGTATGAACTACCGTGTATATGATTGGTTCTTGATTTTTGCTCGTGGATGAACCATCATTGGATATTAGCATTCTTCACATGTTGCATTATGTCCACCTACTTGTGCTGCTTGTCGATTGTTTCTCTTGCACTTAAATCATTCATCCCTCCGCGGACGAATCATGTTGAAGATTACAAGTTGTTTACTCATTCAAGTTCATCACGTGTATTTCCACCGACACATTAATATTCGCTTGAGTGAACCGGTTACTATTCGATATTGTAATTGTGCATTTACCAATTTGATGTTCAATTGACTGACCGGGATTATTAATCAATATTTGCATTTCAATATGATTGTGCATTTATTAGTTTAAATAGATGAGCACTTTACTGTCGAAAAATTTCACTGTTTTTATGCAGTTTCAAATGGAATGTGTTGATTGGTTCTTCTTTTACTTGTGGCAGAATGTAGTTGTTTTGGATCCGGACTTGTCCAAGGATTACCTTGACAGAATTCAGAACAGAACTAAAGAGAAAAGATACTGTTTCGACCATGTTTTTGGGCCTGCATGTACAAATTCGGTATGCCGATTCATGTACTTATTTGATTTTATTGTAATTATATTTTATTTACTGTCATGTTTTCTGTTTTCAATATATTTATATAACGTCAGCATATTGTTTCTTATTATTTGTTTGTATTTATATGTTTTCATGTATAATTTTTCTCATAATAAAGAAAGAAATCTTGGTAGGTCATCCTGTGCTACTGAGTGTTGTTGTGTGTGAGAAATTAAGTTGGGAGAGTGATTATCGATCTCGATTGCCTTAGGGTCTAATTGTTTTTGTGTACTAAATGTATGAATTTTGATTTTTCAAGTGTTTGATTTGAAGTAAAACAAATGCTAAGTATTTAGGAAATTTGACGTTATATACCCCTATAATGCCTAAAATTAGATAAATATGCTCACTATTTTACTTCTTGAAAAATATGTCAGAAAGTTCTATTCGGACCAAAAAACCCTTGGAATTTAAATAGATGCTTGATTCTTATATAAACAACCTTTTGAGAAAGTAGTTGCTTGACCCTTCTTATTCTCAATGCCTTCTTTAAGTTCGACGATTGTCGCTTGTGAGTAATAGTTTTGCAGCCAAGTTTCAAGACAACTTTTTCATCTTTGGATACCTATTGAGCTTCATCCATTTGGGTGTTTGACATTATGAAGTAGGTGAAAATTGACAGTAGGGGAGTCATATTTATCCAGTCTCTAGCTTTAGGGATAATAAAAATTCTCAGAATGTGCTGGATGACCCTAGCATTTTGATTTAAGGTAGAGACTAAGGGTTGGTGATAGTTAAAGAAAACATTTAATAGTAGAAGGTTCACAATACTCTATTTAAAATCGGATCTGGAGGGCATTGCTGGAGGTCAATTTCCCTGGGTGTTTAGCTGAAGGTGAACTCCTATGTCCTCTTTGGTGATTTCTACATTTTAGTAGCACACTAGGGAAGACATTACCATAGCATCCCCAATGATCCAAAGGTTTGCAAGAAATTCAAAAAGGATTTCAGAATGGAAGGGATAGGCCAAGGTCAGAAGAAATTGAAGTGCAGTAAAATTGAAGAGGTTCATTACTAGGAAGCTAAGGGCCTGCTGATTAAGAAGCCTAGAAGTTGTGATCTTAGCTTCTTTGTAATTTTGGTAGGTAGCTTCATCAGAAGCTATCAGAAAATGCTCGTCTGTAGGGTTCCAGGAGGAGGAAGTACCTTGGGTTTGTCAACTACATTTTCTGCCAACCATTACAAATATTGGAATACAACAATGGAGGATTAGTAGGTTGTGTGAAAGTTTTAAATGCACAATCATATTGAAATGCAAACATGGAGGCTCGATCGGACAGGGATCGCAGTTCTGCGGCTGTAGCAGGCCGGTTGGGTGGCTTAGCGTAAGCTAGAGGCGAGCCCGGAGTTTATGGGGAAGAATAGAGGAAGTGCAGCGTGAGATCTGTGGTTGTGTGGATCGAACAGAGGAAGGGATTTCGGTTGTTTGGAGCTCGTGTGCGTGAAGACAGAGAGAAGAAACGAACGAAGAAACATTGTCTTCGTTTTAACGATGCCGGCGGGAGGTTGATCGAAGCAGGTCGCGTTGCAGGATTTACGGGAGACGACTCGAGAAGCCATGCGAGGTTTTTAGCGAGATTTACTGCGGGATTTCCGGATTACCTCGACAAATACGAGGTATTTTGATTATTATATTTTTTATTTGCATTTTTATAATAATTAAGAATAATAATATTATTGTTATAATAATAATAGTATTATTCATCATTAAAACTGTAGAACCGCATCAGACATTCTCCCATCTCAAAATCTGCGCGCCAATCCCTCGATTCGCGTGCATTTCCATGAAATCTTTAGGAGTTGTTGACATTTCTAACGTAATGGCGCAGTCTGTTTTGCGATCGGAGGTCGTTTGGGCGACATCGCAGGTCAATTTTCTCGATTTGCTCGCCAGTGCCTCGGGATCCGCGCTGATCTCCTCACATGACTTCAATTGAACGAATTTATAGTCATTTTTGGGTATTGACGATGCTTCGAACGCAACGGCGCAGTTCGTTTTGCGATCGAATGTCGTTTGGGCAATGTCGCGCGTTAATTTTGGGTGTCAGCCGTCCGCTTCGACTGTTTTCACTCACTTTGTCTGTGAGGAGTTCCCACTTAGGCGAATTCGACACTCTGATTGCAACGACGCTGTCCGTTTGGCGATCGAAGGTTGTTTGACCCTTCAAGTGACGTGCCGCGCCAACACGCGCGTCACTTAATTTACCAATTTTACCTCTTTTCGAGTGTTTTGACATGTAGGGGTCAACATCTTTTTTGCATCAGTTTCATTTAAGGAAATATTATAGATATGGGTTTGTTGTTGTTGTTGTTGTTGTTGTGATGGGTTTGTTGTGGCATTCTCCCATAAGAAGGAAGCCTAGAATTTCTAGAAGAAACTTTACTTTCTCTCCATACATATTGGAGCCAAGCCTTTAACCTTGCAAATAAATACATTCAATTGTAACTTTATGCAGCATATTTCTTTGTACAGTCCGAGATAGAGCTCTATGGTTTGTCATGGAGTCTAGTCTGCATGTACAAAATAAAATAGAAGGCTTAGTGTCAACATCTTAATCCAATCGAATTATAACCACATGATCCCTTTTTTTAAGCCATTTTCGACCATCATTTGTTTACTTTTTTACCTCCACACCACATTTTGACTTTGACAACTAACCACCCACCATCTTTTCTCACTCCTACATGGCTTGGGCACCTTTCTTCACTTCTCTCCCTTTATTGTATGACAAACATCTTGAATTGCCTCTTTATTAAACCTTTGATCATGAAAAATCACACAAATCTTTGGAACCCCATGAATGACTCTTTAAACTCCACAAGCCGTCATTTCTCTCCAATTGTAACATGCTGGTCAGCCAGCCCATTATCTATGACTCTCGGTTTCTTTTATCAGCACTACATACAGCCCCCCATTGCCCTTTGAGTTGACTATTTTTATATGCTTTGCACCGAGAAGAATAACTTTTTATGTATATGCAAGCCCATAAAGAACTTGAAAGAAAAATATCCAACACAAAGAGGACAATTTGAGGATATTTACTTTAACTATCACCAGTCAGCCATTGTAAACATTATCTTCCACTATATGTAGCCTACCCTTGGCTAAACATTATCTCTTACTATTGTATAGTAAGAATTATTAATGTAGTTAACATAATCACTTGCATTATCATAACTCTGCACTAGTTTTATCAATACTTTGCTCTGTGAATCAACTAGTAGAATATTCATCAAACCTTAAGTAACTTTCCAATGAAACTTAAGTGAAGCCTTTAGATCTCTTTGCAACTTGCATTAATTAGTATCTCAAACATCCTATAACATATGTCCATTATATACATACATATATATATATATATATATATATATATATATATGCCCGATATTTTTCATCCTACATAATATTTACTATTAGAATAAGTAAATTTCCTTAGGAACTTCTTGTTGTGTGTTGAGTTACATTTTCTATAGTAGACTGTGTTGTTAGGTTCATTATCATTAGCTTATCATCCGTTATCAAAATCAAGTGAAAATTTTCATACCACCACTTCATTACGTCCATTACTAATATTGTGGTGTTTTCAATTTTATTACACTTGCATATTATTCAAAAAAAAAAAAGATTGCATCAAAATTTTACATTTTTATCTTCTGTAGTAGTTCTCTATATTTCAGGTATTATCTTTATCATTTCTGATCCACAATTTTTAGTCAACTATTTTGTATGATATTTTCATCCATAAGTCTTCAAAAATATGAAAATATCAGAGTGCTCAAAAAATTTCTACTTTGAATCTAGTTGTCAGGATATTTTCAAAATAGCTAGTCGAAGTAAATACCCTTATCTAGCTCGCAACCATAATTGTGAGAAAGATATCGCTTACTGTCAAGAGCGAATGAGCAATCTCACCTTCCTACTCCAATAAACCACTCAGAAGTTTAGGTCCATATTCAAAAAAGAGAAAATCCTAGACTTAATACTGCCCAAGACCATCCCCATGAGGAACATGAAAGTCGACTTGCTAACCCAAACTCTCCTCCTCCTTACCTTGCTAGAGCACACCATTGTCATCATGATCCATACCCAATGGATGATTATGACAAAATGGATGAATTACCATATCATGCACTCAGAGGCCAAGCACTAAGAAAAAATTTTACCAGCTTTAGTATGTCACCTCGAGGTGTGGGAATCATGGCTTCAACGAGGACATTATTTGGAAATTTAAGATTGATTTCCCATTTTTGATGGTTTGTTAGACCCAACAGTCTAACTTGACTGGTGAGCCATCATGGACTAGTATTTCAACCAAATGAACATGTCAGCAGAATGCAAAGTTAGATTCACTAAGCTAATTGGCTATGCCACAATTTATTGGCACAAACACAAACTATTAGATTGGGTAATCATATTAGTCCTTGGGATGAGATGGAGACATTCAAATAAAAATACCTGTCCTTCACACAGTACAATCAACTTATGGATGAATTAACCACTCCTATGTAGGGACTGTTGTTGATAGTAGACTATATGACTCGTTTTGCCAATCTTATGGTACATTGCAACATCACTAAAGATTTTGAAACCACGATCTCGAGATTTCAATCTAATTTGCAAGTTTATATTGAGAATGAATTGCTTACTCAAGAAATTTAATCTCTCAAAGGATGGCTTTTACCATGTCGTCTAATTACCTAAAACACAAGAGCCACTAATGGTTCACTGCCTCTTCTAGGTCTAGATCCAAGCCCAAGCCTGCTTATTAGTACAGCCCACTTCATCAACATACACAACGCCAAAGGAATTAAATGTAAAAGGAACTGGTTGGTCAAAGCCTCAAGTTCTAAGTCTTTAAGTGCTATCTACTTTGTGTGTGGAAAAATTGACCATTACAAGAGCACTCGTCTCCTTAGAAGTCTTCAAATTGGTGCGAAAGACAAACCGACCCAATGACTCTTTCGATAACCAAGAGAAGGCATATGCTTGTGATAAGTCTAGTGATGATGATGAAGTATTGAATGGCTTTCACCTGCCAATCATCTGTTGTGTCTTGGTCACTCCTGATGCAAACAAGTTGTGCAAGCTAATCATTGACAATAACAACTACATGAACATCATTGTTATTTCTATCTTGGTTGGAGTGAAGCTCACATCTGAATCACATTCTCAACCATACATGATAGCTAAGTGAACAAACTTCCATATCAATCATCCAATACTGTTTTGTCCCTTTGCACTTAGACAATTATAATGATATGATTTGGTGTAATGTCTTTCCCATGAACATTGCCCAAATTCTACTCAGACAACCTTGGATGTACGATTTAGATATCACTCATCATAGATACTATATTATGTATTCATTTAAATTCAAAGGAAAACAGATTGTTTTGAACCCTAATAAGCCAAAAGAAATTGACCCATAATAATCTAAGGACTCATTTACCCTGGCCGTAAGAAAGTGCATACATGTCATCAACTAGCAAAAAAGTGAGCTTTATGAAGGTCCTGTTTATGCCTTGGTTGTGAGGGCCATATTGACTCAACCGATTCCTGAGAACACATTCCCTAATGTTGTCCAACTTCTAATAGAGTTCAACGACAATTGTCCCAAGGAACTACCAAATGAACTACCCCTATTGAAGAGCATCTAGCCCGCAATCAACATTGTGCTTAGATTCAACCTCCCAAGCTTACCACATTATTGGATGAATTCGATAGACCGCTATCAACAGAAGTGGTAATTCAATACTTCTAGCTAAAAGATTTATTCATATCTCCGTGCGCCATCCTAGCCCTTTTGACTGCCAAAAGGGATAGCACATGGCATATGTGCAAAGATAGCTAATTAATCAATAAGATAACCATCAAGTATAGGTTACCAATAGTTAAATTTGATGGCATACTCGATATGATGGCAAAGGCATTTATCTTTTCTAAGATGGATATAATAAGCAGATATCATCATTTTACATGAGTGAAGATGAATTGAAACAATGTTTAAAACCAAGGACAACACAAAGGATAACCATTACAAGTGTTGGGTTATGACCTTCTTCTTATCCAATGATTGAGTGCCTTCATGTGCGTGATGATACACATATTACACCCATTTATTTAGAAATTCTTGATTGTGCACTTCAATGGCATCCGCATTTTTAAGCACGATAAGTTTTATGTCAATTTTTCAAGGCATTTCAACCTTAACCCTAAGCCATATATGCCCCACAAGAAAACTCAGGAGTGAGCCCCAAAGATATATTTTAAAACACTAGTATGTTTATCGCATAACTTCACATAAAATGTACCCAAAGAACCAATCTTAATCCAACACAATCATTGTGTTGGACCTAGCCTCTTGGTGCATTAAATTATAATTTAACATCAAAGTCTTAGATAACAAAAGGTAAAATGAAATTTCTATCCAACGCATTGCTAAAGCCAGTAAACCTACTACACCATAAGGAGAGTCAATCATGTTAGACTCTGAAAGCCATGCGATTAGATTCAATAAATTAGTGAGTAAATAAATCAATCTCATTGAGTAGATGTCTTCGCCCCCAAATAAACACTATCATCATAAAAAAAAAGACGTCACCGCTATTTTTAGCAAACAATCCATGTTTCAAAAGAGGATTGTGCCTGGGAGCTACCATATAGAGATGAGAATGATCATGAGCACCAAATTAGGTACCCCTTCAAGATGGATGCCAAGTTAGAGTGATCTCATAAGTTCTTGCTACATTAACGAAAACCCTAAAACCATGGTCCCAAGATTTCAACCTAGTTTGCTCAAGTAATTTAATCCCTTGAGAATGCTTTTTGCCTTGCCATTCAATTTGAGCAATACATGAAACCCAAAAGTCATAGAAAGTTCACTACCACTTCTAGGTATGGATCCCAACCAGAGCCCACTTGTCAGTATAACCCACTTCACCCACCTACACAACCCTTAAAGAATTAGTCAATTAGATACTACAAAAAGAGAGTTGACAATAAAGTCTTTAATTTCAAGTTATCAAGTGTTACTTGCTTTAGCTATGGTAAAATTGGCCAATACACAAGCATTTGTCGCCATAGTAGTCTTCAAAATGGTTTAGAAAGCTTAGACCAGGCCCATGACACTTTCGATGATGAAGTGGAGGTGAATGACTATGATAAGCTAGCAATGTCAAGGAAGCACTAAATGACTCTCATATGGAAATCATCCATTGTCTTGATCACTTACGCAAACACAAATTGGAAGTGCATCTTCCATACAAACTTTATGCATGATGACAAGTTGTGCAAATTAACATTCACATAGTACATGAACGGCATTGCTACCTCTTTCATGACCCAATGAATTTCATCCCTGAGCCACCTCCTCAACCATACAAGGTAGTTTGGGTGGGCCACAAGAAAACTCTAAGTCGTATGCCCCTCTAAGTGAGCCACAAAAATGTCTTTTACAACACTAGTATGCTTATCATACAACTCCACATAAAGTTCAACCAAAGAACCACCCTTGATCCCATATACTAAGTGTGCTTAGTGGATTGGATCATAATTTGGTATCAAAGAGTTAGATTCAACATGTAGGAAAGCGATGTTCATTTTTCAAGATAAATATAAGAGTTGCTGCCCAAAAACCTGTCAAAGCCATTAAGTCTACCATAGCATAAGAAGAGACAATCATGTTAAACTCAAGCAAAATCTGAGAGTAGGTTCAATAAATTAGAGAATATAATAATAATGTCATCAAGCAAATAGCATTGCAAATGACAATCTCCATGTTTCAAGACAAGGTGAGTGGCCTAGAGGAAAATAATAATAATCGCCAAATTAAGCACCAAACCCCTTTCAAGATGGATGCTAAGTTACACTAACGTCATAGAACAATTTAGATAATGAAAAAAATGGTAGAGAATTGGTTGGAGACACCCATTCATGAATGAGTTACCTCATCCAAAGTAGATGGCATCATGATGCATAGAAGCTACAAATTACAAGAACCAGTTCACTCTAGTCAAATCATTTACTTTATACTACTGATTAGAGATTGTGAATTAAAAACATCAAAGTTACACATAATACAGCAATGATCAAACCTATTAGTAATCATAGAGATCAGCCTATGAGTTTGACCAACTATTAGTTTTCACACGCGTACATTTTTCAACCACGTAATATGAGACTAAACTCAATATTCTCACATTTGTCAAGTAGTTGGAAACTCGTCCTATTTACCAAGTGGGAAAATTGAACAGCTACCGCGTGTACCTGCTGATAATCTCTACCTCCTTACAGTGGCTTGATAGCAAGAAACTGAAATCGAGCGCAAAACGAAGAACCAAAATAGTAGCGACTCTTCTCAGAGGCGCTACAAACAAGGAGAGGAAGCAAGGATTTAATAAGGAGAATTTCCAGCCACGATAACCTCAGCTTACTTGCACACTAAAGAACAATTGAGTAGATCGACGCAGTCTAGCTGCGAGAAGATTCGAGCGGCGAGGTGGGCCGGAGGTCGAAGCGCCGGCGTCGCCTCAAAAAAATCGCAAGTTGTTGTGATCTCCTTCCTTCTTTCTTCTTCCGTCACGCTCCCGTCTCTTCCTGCTCTGGTTCCCGCCGACGCCATCGCGATGTTCGAAGGCAATACCCGGCGGAGATGTTCGGTTTACATGAATGTTTTCTTTCATAAAATTTGGGAGATTTACCTGCACACCACTTTATTTCATGATATTTACATATTTATCATCTAAAATTTTAATATTACATATATATTCTTTATAGAATAAATATAAGTACATAAAACAAAATATTAAAATTTATAACATGTTATAGGTTATAATAATGAAATATAATAGTGATATATTTGATATTAAAATTTTATATGAGTGATAGAAATGTAATATTAAAATTTTAAGTGTTAAATATGCAAATAACATCAAATAAAATGGTATGTGTAAATCCCGCAAAAACATTTTGACAAAATTTTAGGATGAGTGTAATTGTAAAAATAAAAATGAAAAAAGAACAAAAATGTAAAATTATTTTCAATTTTTTTAATGTCAAATAATTTCGCATTTTCTTAAAAGAAATTAATCTATTTGGTATTTTCTTTAAAAAATGAAATAGAGTAACATTTTCTTAAAAAAATTAAAATATATATTATGTCAAATACTTTATAAATATATAATTTACTAGAAAAATAAGTATGACTTTGGCTATAATCACGTGCTGAGTATTTAAACTTTTAAGAATTTGACTCAGGTTCGAGACTCAGTGAAGAAAAATATAATCTTTAATTAAATAAGAAATATTGTATGCTTTTTTATATTTAATATGCCATCTTTTTAAATTAATCATAATTATTAAAATTTGTTTTATAATTAATTTTTTTCTAAAAAAAAACTTATTAATTTTTAATTTAATCATTTATAACTATTTTTTATTAGAAACAAAATTTAAATCTAAGGCACAAAATTTTTCATATTTATTATTAAATTAAAAATATATATATATATTTAATAATTACTATAGTAAGTCAAAACAATGATTTGAATTTTATTAATAGTTATTTATATTATGAAATATTAATAATTATTTATTTATTTTTGTGGATTTTTAGAGAGATGAAATGTTATGGACTTCTTTTCTATTCTCTAAATATTTCAAAAAAAGAATCATTCTTCTCCAATTCCTATTTGTGAAAATGCATATTCAAGCAGCTCACCTTGATCTCTTGGTTGAGAGCTTTGGCTATTAACCAAGAAGTCTTGGGTTCGAAACTTATGTATGTAATATGTGTATGAATTTATCTTAATTGGCCTAAATGCCCAAAAAAATGCATATTCTATTTGGAAAAAAATGGCATTAGATCATTGGCTGAAAATTTTGACAGCATGACTAATGGATGGTCATAATTCATTTGGGTTTGATACATAGGTTGTTAATTCTTCTTCAGCTTCTATTTTTGATGTATATTAGTCTTCTTTGAATGTTTGTGATTTTTTTTCTCTAATGGGGAATGGGACTTTAATGCTCTTAATTTATGGTGTTCTTTATTTTGATGTTGTTTCTTATATTATGTGTATATCTATTGATAATTATTGTTTGCTAAGGGATTTGAAGCTATAGAGCTAATTTAACGTCTTAGTTTTGTAAGAAGCCCATTAGACGTAGAGGAAAAATATAAGGTCATAAGATATACCAAAAATTTTATGCGAACAATTCGAAAAAGGCAAAAATAATAGGACTTGCCTCAAATTCACTGATCCCGCTAATACATTGCATAATTTACGAATAATGATATTTCTCATAATTAAGGAAGCCATATATACATTGTAATAGACATGAGCTATGGATGATGGATTTTATTGTGAAAGTTGGAGGAACCATTAGACATTAGTCGTCTTTAAGTGATCAATTTATATATGTTCGATTGATTATTATTTAGGGCGTGACAATTAGATATCAAGAAGTCCAATATAAATCATGGTGATGATGGATTCCATTGTGAAAGTTGGAGGAACCTTAAAACATTGGAGTTAGCTTCAAATAATCATTTTATACATGTTCGATCAATATTCTTTTGAGAAGAGGAGATTAGAGACCAAGAAACCAAAATAAATCTTAGTGTTAACTACAGGAAAAGCAGTGATTTGCGACGGATTTGCGGCGGACTTTGCGACTGAAAAATTTTTCGACTAAATTGTGGTTCTTGGATTGTTTACAAGTGGTATTCAAGCTCTTATTTTTGCAACTTTGGCTGCGGCTTATATAGGTGAATCCATGGAGGGACATCATTGACTAACTTTCGAAATAGTCTTTTTTTGAAGCTTATCCCAATTCAAGCAATGCGGGGGGGTGGGGGGGTTCAATATAATCTACTATTGGGTTAGATAAGAAAATGCAAATAGCTACATGTATGTATATATGAAAAAAGATAGATGATATTGCAGAATTTGGAATAGAAAGAAGGGTTGGGGATCCTACTCCATATATGTATATGTAATGCCTATGAGTATCAATCCTTGTGTATGTTTCGAAGAATGGTTCCAGAATACGATTTAATAGAAGATCAAGAAATAAAAATAAATCTTAGTGTTAACTACAAGAAAATCAGTGATTTGCGATGGATTTGCGGCGGACTTTGTGACGGAAAAAATTTTCGACAAAATTGCGGCTGAAATTTCCGTCACAAAATTTGTGATGGATTTGTGGTGAAAAATCTGTCTTAATTACAAATAAGTTTATCTAAACTGATATCCTGTTCATTTCTTTCATTCGCTCGACCTAGCTTGTCTGTTCCTCAGCGCCCGCAGCGTCTAGCCCCCCTCGCTAGCACTCCTTGCTCGTGAGTCCTCAACGACGTTCACTGTTCTTCGTCTCCTTCGTCACTGCTCGACTTCACTCCTTGAATGACGTCCTTCATGTTGGATCGGGATCGGATGCAAGTACGAGAGCTCGCTCGCTATGAAGGTAACTTTCTCCCTTTCACGTGCTTCTTCCACCAAATCCCTTAAATGTGTCGAACTAAAGGGTTTACTAAATCTGGTATTTAGGGCAAAAAGAGAGAAACAGAGGTTTTGTCAAAGATTGTAAATTTACTAAATAGGGGGTGATGAGGAATGGTTTGGGGACCTTTTTTCAGATTTGAATCTCAAACTTGGGGACTCCGACCTTTTAATCTTAGACCCTATATTCTTCTCTGGTAGTGAATATTCTGCTAATTTGAGAATTCTAATCTTTTTACTCTACTCTCTTTGTGCGCTCTATGTTTCTTGTTCATAGATTCTAGCTCAACAACTTGACCTACTAGTAAGGCTAGGTATCATCTACAGAGAAATTTGGATTCAATATTATGTATACTTATAAATGCTTTCACGGGTGTCTCATAGGTAGCTCTTAGGTCTTCACAAGGATACTCACCCTCAAAAAGGGTTCCTTTGGGAACTTGCTTGGGACTTGTAGAGGGACCCACTTAAAGGGATTGACAGACACAACTCACCTAAGCCTACTATGAAGCTCACCCTACATGGGCCGATTTGGGCCCCTTGTCAAACTGCCATATGTTGCTACTTTTCTCACTAGCTTTGCCCCCATAAAATCCAAACTCGACCATCTCAAATGTAAGAAAGCCCTTACTCAAAACACATATCGTGCAACCACAACCATCTGGCCTTAAGCTCTTTCATTCCTGTAACATCACTTGACTTCTTCCTTAAGGCTGTCTGAGATCTTCAATATAAGTCATCAATCGTGCCCCACCATTCTTCAGTGCTCACTTGTAGACTCACCCAGATCCTACTCACTTCCACTAAGCTTGCTCCAGGGAGCTCGTTGGTTGAATCCACCCTCCTCTAGCCTATTGGGAGGCGACATGTGTAAGACTAGTGTTTAAAGTTGTACAAGTATTCTATGTAGCTTGTATTCTCTTTTAATTTCTCTCAGCATAGCCTTTTTTTGTAGCCCTCAGAAACCCATAAATAGAGGGTGATGAGGAACACTTGGGGGACCCTTTTTTATTGGATTTGAATCTCAAATGTCCGAACTCTAACCCTGAACCTTAGATCCTAGATTCTTCTCTGATAGTGAATATTCTACTAGTATGAGATTTTTAGTCTTTTTCCTCTACTCCCACTACTCTTTCTACATTCCATTTAATATGCTAGATTTGATATTTTATCACGAGTAAATCTTAAAAAAAAAATCTTATAATTAGATATTAGAGGACCAGATGATTATTATACCACATAGGAGCATAGAGATTCTTCATTATGCGTTGGTGATGCTTTTCACCACTTAAGGACTTAATATTTTAACATTAATTAGTTTGTAATAATTGAGCCATTAAATTCAATATGAATACCCTAATCTTCATTTTTTGAAGGAACATTCTTCAAAGTTAGGAAGTGTTGATGCAATACAACTTAGCTCTCATTACTATCAAAAAGTTTATGACTATTTTATTATATTTTTATTTTCTTAGGAATTAGATTATCCTGCTAAAAAACAGGTTAGATATTATCCACAAATAAATTTAAATTCAACACGCAAATTTTTTCTTGAATGCTTTTTGTTGTTTCCAAAAAAATTTTTATATTAAAAAATTATTTTCTGCAACAACTTCAAGAAGTTACTTTTTCTTCAACAATTTTCTAAAATCATAAGAAAACTATCCTAAATTAAACCTAAATTTTAATTTGAATGGTTTTGACATAATTAAATTCATCTCATCAAAATGCATCATTTTGACTGTAAATTTAAAGTGCATGACACCGTTACATAATATGATGAACTAAAAGCCAATAGCTAACCAAACAATATTAAATTTTATTTAGCTGTGATCTTTGAGGAATGTGTTGCCAAATACCCTTTTGGGATAGTTAAGCTTCATAAGTATTTGCATCTTCCTAACATAATAGATATAACCCTATCAACCCAAGCCATCATCAATTTTGATCTAATCAGGTGTAACTCATGCTTCGTTTGAGAGAACTTCCTTACTATTTTCTAAAGCAACTTTCTAGTTCAAAAATTTCGAATTCATAAAATTTTTATACTGAAAAATTGCTTTAAGAAGCAGTAAGAAAGTTGTCCCAAACAAAACCTAAGAATCTTGATATTTTAGGCTTCGTTTGGGACGGCTTTCTTACTGCTTCTTAAAGAAACTTTCTAGTACAAAAATTTTAATTTTTGTACTAAAAAACAGATTTAAAAAGCAGTAAGAAAGCAGTCCCAAACGAACCCTTAATATTATGATAATGCAAATTTTGCCAAGTTTCATCCACTATCATGGCAGCTGGATATCAGAAAGTACTTAACATACCAAAGAATAAATATGAAAGCAATTTGAATAAAATCATACAAATTCATTCATTAAGGTTTGCATTAATTAAGCATTTCAGTACAGCAATCATAGCAAATCATATACTGATATTGGTCACAATGTTGGATGAGCCACATGAGATAAAACTGTAATAACCAAGCTTAAATGAGGAAGCACAAATCATTCTGATTTTGAGTTAAAGCAGGTCCTGCTCAGCTGTTTCACACCAGACTCCAATAATTACAACGCAAAAACAAAAAGTGTCTTCCAATTCACAAAACTATTGTTCAGAGGGTAAAGATACCAGTATATTTACTGGACCTGATTGGTTTGGAGCAGTCCATCTCGGATCTGGCTGGCAATATCTCGAACTGCTCCAGGGCCATGAGGGATGAACACTGCCGAGCTCTTGGAGGCAGCTCCAATCTCCTTCATGGTGTCGAAGTATTGTGTGACAAGAACCATGTCCATCACATCCTTTGCAGTTGTTCCAGGTACATTGATGGAAAATCCCAAAACACTATCCCTCAATCCATCAACAATGGCTTGCCGCTGTCGAGCAATTCCAAGACCCGACAGATACTTGGCCTCTGCCTCGCCCTCAGCTCGCTTGATCTGGATGATTTTCTCTGCTTCAGCCTTCTCATTTGCAGCCAACCTGAGCCTTGCAGCTGATAATAAATGAAAGATTTTTTGTCAAAATTATTTTTAGTTGCATCTAACAAAAGGAGGATAGCTAATGAATCTTAAGTCGGTATAGAATAGGTAATAAACTTCTAATAGTAAAGTAGAACTTGGCTTCAGTCAAACAAGAGTCTGGAAGCTAACATAGGCAGAATCAGCTTTAATAGAAATAGCTTTAATTGAGAAGGTAGGGAAGCAGTAAATTACCAGCATTGATTTCATTCATTGCTCGCTTGACATGTTCATCTGGTTCAATATCAACAATTAGTGTCTGTACTATTTCATAGCCATAAGCAGACATGGCCTTCTCAAGTTCATCTTCCACAGCTTTTGCAATTTCATTCTTCTGCTCAAAAGCATCATCCAAGTTGAGTTTTGGAACACTTGCTCTGATTACTGTAGGACAACAAAATAAGTTTAAATAATAATATAAGAAACGCAGTAAAAATAGATTCAACAGGAATCTTGTAAAACTGTAATTATTGATGCAATTTAAAAACCTTATTCAACAAGTTGTGCTTCATAACATGATTACATGTTAACTGGAGAACACTAAGGCTTTGTTTAGCTTGAGAAAGAAATCATACTGAAAATGACAAAATCATTGAATTGTAGCCTGTTTCACTACACTCGGTTGGAGAACACTAAGGCTTTGTTTAGCATTCCCCCGGTTCTTTCAAATCAAACCGACTATAAGTAATTATCAAGTTCAAGTTCTTTTAAGCAAATCAATTTCAATGTTGCAACATCATTGTGAAAAGACATCATTCTAGAGATTAATAAAGTTACCATCAAACACATAAGCCTGGATTTGAGTTCTTGTGTTGCTAAGCTTGTAGAACGCATCACTTGCTTTACCAGCAAGTGCACGATATTGCACAGATGCAACAACATTGACAAAAACATTATCCTGCAATAAACAAAGATGATTAGTATATCATTTATAAAGTAACAAAGCAAAATATTTATAACGTTAAATCATACGATTGCATTAGAAATAACCCAAGATAATACTGCAACAAAAAAACAACCGAACTTGAGCAATTGAACTCCACTTCTTTTAGATCAAATATAACACCAAACAAAAAAAATATGTATATAGGCAATCATTAAAGAGCCCAAGACATCAATTTTGATCTTTTGAGTTTTCACTTGAGGTCTCAATCTCAACTAGAAACTTGCAAACTTTTTAAATCTAGCAGGAAAAAACACATTTCATGCATTAAATTATGGAGTTAGAATGCATGCTTATACAGTAAACTTGATGCATGCTTCTACAGTAAACTTGAGCATTTTTTTTGGGATTTCTTCAAGACAACCTTTGCATCAAAATATCTTGACATAGTTTTTTTCCCTAATTATAGCCAAATGGAAGTTCAAAAGGTAATTACCTTAGTTTTTGTTTCACACTTCACATCTAATTGTTGTAATCGTAGGGTGAGATAGCCAGCGATGCGACTACCAATGAACCACGGGACGCAATGGCAACCAGGATCAAGAATATCATCAAACTTTCCGAATCGCTCTCTAACAGCAACAGTAGATTGGTCCACTTGTACACAGCACAACAGCTGCCCCATGGCTTAGACTTGAACTCTTATCTGACATGTTAATTAGTAAAAAATGAGATAACTTATTATATGTAACATTCAAATATTTGCACCTTTATTTTTTTATTTCTTATGTCAGAAAAATTGTAAAAGCTTGATGTTGACTTCTATATTTATATATATGTAAAAACACAAAATATAAAGTCAACATCAAGCCATTACATAATTCTATCATAAGAAACAAAAAATAGAAGTAAACGTACAAATATCTCTTAGCAGGTTCCCAAAGGGAGGAGAAATTTTACAAGAGTTAACATAAAACAAGTTGTCAACTGACGTATACCAATAATTTTTAAATAAATATTTACATAAGCAGGAAATCCCAAATCAAGATTTTTTTTTTCAGTAAAGGAAAATTAGAAAGGAAGAAAGGAAAATGAGAAATGATAAAAAAAAAAGATTTTCACTTGAATTTATAAGAAAGTCTGTCTCCTCTCTCCAGAAGTTCAGAGATATGAATTCCAGGCTGTGCTCGGATGGTTGGAATTTGTTAGCACGAAAATGAAAAATAGAGCTGCAAAAGTTTAGTCAATAGTTGGAGATTCATAACCAACCCATAAGTTGTTGAGATTTCACCTCTTTTCCTTCACTTCTCTCCAAAGAAAGCCTAAACTGGTAAGGTAGAGATGCTTTCCAATAAACTATATTTTAGTCCGTAAAATTTTACTCGAATTCACTGTAGTCGCCATAATTTTAAGGGGGATTTAAAATCCTTCATGCAGAAAAGAAGGTTGTTTCCGTTCAAACCAAATGGAGTGAGTTGAAACCCAATATATATCCTTCATGCAGCTTCACTTTTCATCCTCTTCATCAAGGCATAGTTTTCGAATGACAGAAAACAAAGAAGAAGCCCCATCAAAGACTTGATTGGCCAACGAGATAAGCTGAATAAAACATATTGAGGTGGTGGCTTCTTCTTCTGTTAAATAATTCAGCTCCGAATGTCATTGCAATGATTTAAAATTATATAAATTTGATTCCTGAAGTTAAATTAGAGCAAAAGAGGCTAAAATGGTGGTATGAGTTCCTAGAAATTCTAGGTTAGAGATGCTTCAACCGCCATCTTTGCGCCCGCACACAAACCCCATGCCCTCAGACAAGCAGAAAACTTCTGCAGATACAAACAAATCGCAAGGAAAAGTTGCACCAAAACCTAAAATTTCTATCTTTCTCTGATCTGACAGACTCACAAAACCTAAAAAAAAAATCTTCTGAACAAGGGCTAAATTAGAATAAATAAATAAAAAATCTCCCACTCAGATCCTAAAAATTAATACTCCAGAACTGTAAAATATAGAGGAGACTTTGGAAGAGGATAAACTTACATTAGAACTTCGATGAAATCAGAGCCTGCAAGAAAACACCTGAAGATCGAAATTTAAAGGAAAAGAAGCTGTAGAGGAGATTGGAAATTTCTCGGTAATAAGGCGCTTATTTCACGCATTATTTGTCTAATAAAAGTGTTGGACCACTGAACGAGCGGCTTCTCTGCGCTCTGTTTTTTCGGGTAACTTCTCTGCAATTAGTGTTATTATATTTATGGCTTTGTTTGACATTTTAAATAGCTGGAAAAGCATTAAATGTTATAGAGATTGTATTAAAAAAAGATGAAGGTAGACTTAAAAAAAAAATTTGAAAGTATTAAAAAAAAATTATTTTTTTATATTTAAATGAGAGTTTGATTCTTTATTAGCCAATGGAAAAACAAATTATATAATTAGGGGTGTCAATTAACGACATAATTCGAAAGCTCGATCCGAATTTGATTTGAAAATTTTGAATTTTGGTCAACCAGTTTAACAAATGGGTCGGGTTCAGATTTTAATTCTCGACCTGTTTTAAAAATCAGGTTGTTTTCGGGTCAACCTACTAACCCGGAATCTACCTAATCCTGCATCGGCATCCCTGTCTCTGTCTCACTCAGTGTCCCCATCTCGTGCAGTTGTGCTCACCTGTCTTACACTCTGTCTCGTTGTTCGTGCAGTCGTGCTCTCCGTCGTGCACTCAACCAGGTCGGCGGGTCGGCCGTGTTGTGTTTGGTTGTACTTGGGTCAGATTCGGGTCCAAGTTTATGATCCATTTATCTAATCGAGTCGGGTTCGGATTAGACAATGCAAAAAGAATTATATAATTAAGAGTGCCAATTAACGACACAACCCAAAAACTCGCCCGAACTCAATTAGAAAATCCGAATTTGGGTCAACCAGTTTAACAAACGGGTCTGGTTCGGATTTTAATTTTCGACCTATTTTAAAAATCGAGTTGTATTCGGGTCAACCCGCTAACCTAGAATCTACCTAATCCCACGTCCGCATCCCTGTCTCAGTCTCGTCAGTGCCCTGTCTCGCGCAGTCATGCTCGCCCGTCTTACACTCTGCCTCGCCGTTTATGCAGTCGTGCTCGCCCTCTTGCACTCAACCAAGTCGGCGGGTCGGCCATGTTGAGTCTGGTTGTACTCGGGTCAGATTAAATTGGGTCAAATTTAGGTCCAAGTTTATGACCCGTTTATCTAATCAGATCGGGTTCAAATTAGTTGAGCTGAAACGGATTAATCCAGAGTTGGACCCGAACACGATCCAAAAACCTATTTTTACACTTCTGCCTATAATCCACGTCTAAAAACTTGCTATTGTTGCATATGATTAAATTAGTCATAATAAATATATTTAAAAAAAACGACAAAAGCAGATAAGAATGAGAATGACTTTTAGGCAATTTTAAGTGGGAACCGAAAAGACTCTTTAAAATATGCAATTAATTCTGACGATAACTTCAAAGTCACGATAATATATTCATGCATTATATTCAAAGAGAATAACTTCCAAGCAATAACGACTGGGCCATAATTATTTTTATTAGCAAGGCCTTATCTTACCATCCTCTTTAGTCTTCTCGTGGATAACGATTAGGTTAAATTCTGGAGTCGTGAGAAGAGGGAAGCGTTGGGTGGGTCAGTCAACGTTTAGGTGGGATCAAAAAATTTAATTAAGGTTTTCATGTTTTGCATAAATTCTACCTTGTTAGGTTAACTCAAAGCTTTATTTGGAATAGTTTTCTTACCGTTTTGTAATGCAACTTTTAATTACAAAATTTCTTGGAATCAGTGAAAGAATAGTGGCTAAAAGCTGTTTTGAATGAAGTTTCAGAAAGACATTTTAGTTCATAAACAAGGGTGGCTCGACTAAGTAAGAACTTAACTCAACTTGATTTGACACATTTATGCCTATAGTCTTGTAGCATCATCACCTATTGATGTGAACGACCTTTCGAGTTTGTAGCAATGGTTGCCCCTAGCTAGGAATTATTTCTCACAGACGAAACCAAACTGTTGTGCCTGGAACATTCACGACGATAAAGAGATATAGAGTTTTGCATCCAAATTTTGTACGAAGATCCAGCATACGGACAAATAAGAGAGAGAGATGCAAGTGTCATAAGAGATATCAGGATTTTTACCTAAAAAACCCTAAAAAAGGGGGAAACCTATGGGGCCTGACCCTGTTAAAATGATTCAACTAGTATTTATTGTTGATTATAAATGAGACTCTTCCTTGGGGGAAAGCCTTGGCTCGATTTAGAAAATATACATCATATATAATGCATTACAGGGTAAGAGTTACGTTGAAAAATCTAATGATATGAGATATATTCTCAAGAAAGTGTTGGTTTTGGTCGGTAGAATAGTAGTTGGACGACAGTGGTCAGAGGGACTATAGTTAGCGGTGTGCGACAGAGATTGAAGGGATCATAGTAAATGGGCAATGGTGGTCGGATGGTCCATAGTCGACGGGCAGTGGTAGTTGGAGGGACCATAGTAGGCGGACAACAAAGTTCGGAGGGAACATAGTCGGTGGGCAATGAAGGCCGGAGAGACCATAGTTCGTGGGCGATAGATGTTTGAGGGACCATAATCAGTGAGCAACGCAGGTCAAACGGACCATATTCGACGGGTGGCAGAGGTTTAAGGGATCATAGCCAGTTTGCGATGGAGGTCGAAGGGACTGTACTATGCAGGCAATCGTAGTCAGAGGGAATGTAGTCGACGAGTAATAGTGGTTTGAGGGACCGTAGTCAGCGGGCGAAGTGGTTTGAGGAACCATAGTGCCCAAGCAATAGAGGTCGAAGGGGTAGTAGTAAGTGGGCGATGAAGGTCAAAGGGACCGTAGTTATCAGGCGACAGTGGTTGGAGGGACCATAATCGGCATGCGACAGTGATCATAGGGACCGTAGTTGATGGGCGATGGAGGTTGGAGGGACCGTAGTCAATAGGTGATGGAGGTTAGAGGGATCGTAGTTGGCAGGCGATGATGGTTGGAGGGCCTGTAGTCGGCAATCGATGGGCGATGAAGGGACTGTAGTTGGCTATCGATGGGTGACGCAGGGACCATAGTCGGCAGATGATGGGAGATAGTGGTTTGAGGTACCATAGTCGACAAGCAATAATGGTCAAAGTGGTGTGTCGATGGTAGCCGGGTGAAGGCCGGGTGGTGATCGATGGATGGACCTTGGATCGACGATGATCGTGGGCCAGGTAGAGGTTTGGCGCACAATCAATGATAGGTGGAAGGGAGGAGGTCCGACGATGGTAGGCGACCGGGTGGAGGTTTGGATGCGGTCCGCAGATGAGCAGTGGTCTGGTGACGGTCGGCGAAAAGATGATGGTCTGGCGATGGTCTACAGGAAGGAGGTGGTTTGGCGATGGCCTGCAATTGAGTAGTGGTTCGATAACGGTCGACAAAAGTTCACTATTTGTGATGCTTGGGTGGAACTAATGGATCCTTGAAGCCTTAGAGCTCTCTCCAATCTCTAGCCAAAAAGGTCCAAGCCTCCCTTCATGTGAGAAGGTGGGATCTATTTATAGATATTTTTTTTTGCGTGGCACTGCGTAAATATGGAGAAGATCTGGGATAAATTTGTTGTGCTTGGTCAGATGACTCATATTGGTTCTCTCAATTTAGAGCATTCATCAAACATTTAAGTTCCTTAAAGATGTTGGAATTTAGCAGTCTTGGGTTCGTTGGATTCTTCTTGTCGAGCCGCTCGATTTGACTATAAGCATGACATATTTGGATATCATATGGTCTCCAATTAATGCGGTGAAGCTTCCAAATATGCTTCGATCCCTTGATTTGAACTCATTTGGGCTTAGATTGAATTGATTTTCGTGTCGTTGGGTTCGTCTTCTTGAGACGTTCGATTTGACTATAAGTATACTGAAATTGGAGTTTGGATGCTCCCAAATTTAATTTTTGAACTTTCCAACTTAATATGCCTCGAGATTCGTGCTCGATTAAGGAAATTTTTTGTGATGTATCAAGATTTAAATGAGAATTTGACTCTTAACGGAACACACTGCAGAATAAGGATTCATGTAGCCGACCTCACGTAGTGCAATAAAGGCTTGATATTGTTGTTGTTGTGGTATATATACATACTTCAAAATGAAGAAAAAAAGGTAAAAATAATGATTAACTTTGATAATGTCAATTTCTTAGGAATGTTTACTTCATTAAAGTACTCTAAATTATATCTCCAGTCCTGAGCATTGGGGCATAAATCCTTCAACCTTCTCTTAAAATTAGTACTAATGTAGTAATGCAACCGCTCCACCATTATAGGATCATAAATGTCTAAGATATCTCAAATGATTATAAATGTTTTATATATTGAAGATTAGAAATAAGTGCATAAGAAAATTCAATCAAAATATACAACATTATATGTATTCTTTAAAACCCAACATATTCTCCATCATATAAACTAATAATAGAGGAAGGAAAGTTTGTGACCCCACAAAAGTTTTAAAAGAAACAAAAATGACAACATATTTCCCTAAAAAGAATCACATTGATATCAAGCAAAGGTTCCAAAAACCAATAATTGAAGGTTAGCCATATCCAGACCAGATCATAGGAACCAATATATATATATATATATATATATATATATATATATATATATTGAAATGAGGAGTATATAATAGAATTGATACGTCACCAAAAATTATCTTGATCAAGCATGAATCTCGAGGCATATTCAAGTTCAAAACTTCTAAAATTAAATATGGGATCATTCGAACTCTAATTTTAGAAAACTTATAATCAAATTAATTGTCACAGTGAGACAAATCTAAAGATACCAAAATCGGTCCAACCCGAGCCCAAATGGGCCCAAAGCAAGGGACCAAAGCATATTTGAAAGCTTCAAAGAATAAATTAGATGATCCAATGATATTCAAATATAGCATGCTTATAATTAAATCGAGCGGATCAATGAGATGAATCCAACAGGCCCAAGATCGCTTATTTTTGATATCATTAAGGCACTTAAATGTTGTATGAACACTCTATGATTGATGGAATCCATATAGGCTGTTCGATGGAGCACTCAAAATTTTCCCTTGATCTTCTCATATTTACTGAGCATATCACCCTCCAAAATTGATAAATAGACTCTCACTTCCCACATGAAATGATGATTGGGACTTTTTGAGGCTTAGACATTGGGCTAAAGACTCAAGAAAGCTTTGGAGGTTGAAGCATCCTAGAGTGCCACCACCGGCTAACCCTTGCCACCAAGTTGCCGCTGCTAGACCTCTGCCCGACCATCAACGTCAAAACTTCATCTAGCTTCCATAGAAGACTCTCTGCCCGTCGATTATGGTCCATATGACCATCATCGCCGGCCAACTACAGTCCCTTCGACCAACATCACCCGCCGACTACGGCCACTCTGACCTTTATTGCCAGTTGACTACAATCCCTTTGAATTTTATTGCCCATCGATTATTGTCTCTTCGACCAGCGTTGCTTATCAAATACGGTCCCTCTGACCTCCGTCGCCCATCATGTATGATCCCTCTGACCACCATTTCCCACCATAAAGGATCCCTCCGACCAAAACCGCCCGCTGATTACGGTTCCTACGACTATCATTGCCCGTTGACTATAGTTCTTTGGACCTCGGTAGCCCGACTACAGTCCCTTCGACCTCCGTAGCTCGACTACTATCCTACAAAATAAACAAATAGGGCAAATTTCTCTTGAGAAAAGCTCTCGTATCATTAAATTCTTCCAACTCTAACTATATAATATGTTATATATTTTTTACATTGAGCCAATGTCTTCCCCCGAGGAAGGGCATCATTTGTAATCAACAACAAACACTTGTAGATTCATTCCAATTGGGCAAGGCCCATGGTTTTACTCCCTTTTTATGATTTTTCACGTAAGAATTATGGCGTCTCTTATGAATCTTGCAGCCCTCACTCTTTATATGTATATGTGCTGGATTTCATTCAAAGCTAAGACGCTAAGCTCTTCTTCTCTTTAATGTCGTGAATGTTCCAAGATGCAACAAGAATAATGTTGATTAATATAAATCACTAAGTCTTCATTTGGGAGAACTTCTTTACTTCTTTGATTTTTGGAATACAATCATACTTTTTTTATTACTATTTTTTCACTGTTTTTAAAAAATATCTATGTTAAATAGTTATTTTTACAGCTACTTTAAAAAAAATTGCTTTTCCCATAATAGATTTATAACCAACTGTATTAATAAAAAACTACAGCCATCCCGAATAAACTCTAAATCTAACTAATAAGAAGACTCGAGACCAACCCCAAAGTAAAAAATGTTGTAGTTGAATGACATGAATATGACAAAAATAGAAACAAATTATAAAAAAAAAATGGGAAATGGAGTCCAACAAGATACTAAACAACTTAAACATAGCTAGAATATCAACATATATATTGATACGTCACCAAACATTGCCTTGATTAGGCACAAATCTTGAAGCATATATGAGTTGATAACTCCAAAATTAAATTCGGGACCATCCAAACTCCAATTTCAGCAAACTTATAGTCAAATTGAACATCTCAAGGAGAAGAACACAATGACACTAAAATTGGTCCAATTCGGGCCCAAATGGGTCCAAACCAAGTGGATAAAGCATATTTGAAAGGTTCAAAGCATTAGTAAGATGACTAAGTAATCTCGATATATGGCATGCTTATAATCAAATTGGGCGGCTCAACAAGACAAATCCAACAAGACCAAGATCGCTTAACTCTGACATCATTAAGGAACAAAATGGTTTAAAATAATCCATGATCGAGGGAACCATTATGCGCCGTTCGATGGAGCACTCCGAACTTGCTTTGGATCTTCTCAATATTTATAGGATGCGCCACTCATAAAAATCTTTAAATAGACCCCCACTTTCTACTTGTGCGGGATCTTTTGCTAGAGATTAGAGAGAGCATAGAGGCTTTAAGGAACCTAGAGTTCTATTTAGATACCACCATCAGTGAACTTCCATCGACCACCGTTAGATAATCGCCTGGCTTTCGACCATTGCTAAACCATTGTTTGTTCACCGACGGTCACTGGAGCACCGCCTGCCTTTGACTACTGTCAAACCATTGATCGGCCGCCGACCAGTGTTGGACCTCTGCATGTCAGTAGATCACAGCATTACATCTATCCAATTGCATATACACACCACTTTGACCATCATTACTTATCAATTACAATCCTTTCGACTACCATCGTCTGGTGACTACGGCCCCTTTGACCACCATAGCCTACTAGCCACTGTCACCAAATTACGATCCTACCAACATCCATTGCCTATCAACTATGGTCCCTCTGTCCTTTGTTTTCCACCAACTACGGTTGCTCCGACCAACATAACCCACCGACTACAATCCACTCCCGGTTATAGCATGTAATAGATAACTAATTACACTTACGAGCAGAGAGTGATGACTCATTATTGATTTAATAAATCCACCTGTAATAGTAATTGATTAATTGGATAAGTGATAATTGATATGACTGATGACCAACTGAAAATTAATTGGGGTAAAAGATATTAAAAATCCCACATTAAAGATGGATCTCTCACCTTGCTAAATCATACATTGATGTATGCATATATTAATAGCTCTGATGACATTAACAGATACATTAATATCATTGATAATATTGGATACATTGATATACATAAATATATGACGCATATGAATAAATATGATAAATTTCTTTAGTGATTTATGAATGATTTTTACACTGTTATTTTACTAATTTATTAAATTTTAGACTAATTATTAATTTTTAAATTCATTGTAATGATTCCTTGCTTTTATTATTGATAATTTTGAGTTTTATTAATAATATTTGATCATTAAGTATATTAACTACTATTAGTTATATTAGATTGAGCATATCATATTAATTTTTTAGTCATTGCATTGAAAGCTTTAGTGAGTTTTGAATTATTGCTGGGCTTTTGAGCTCATTATATGAATTTTAATGATTTCAGGTCAAGGAAGGGGTCAGGACCCATTGGAGTGAGGTTGATAAAGATCCTCAAGTTTTCTTTAATTTTTTATTTTGTATTTTTTTTATTCTTTTATTGTCAGGAGCTTATGATAGATTAGTGATTATAGTTATCTCCTACCTATTATAAATGATATTTTGGATGAATAAATAATAAAATATATTAATACATATGATTTTAGTTGCTTTTGTTTGTTATATTTTATTTATAATTTATAAAAACTTTATTATATTCTTAAAATGATAAATAGATAATATTTCCAAATTTAATTATGGGTGTTACACTACAGTCCCTCCGACTATCACAACCCAACCTGATATCACACATCTCATATCATGTCAGATTATGGTAAAACTTATCTTAAGATCTGGTTGGAGAAGTACTGAAATAAAACTTCTAATTTATATACTACACAGAGCTACTATTGAGTGTAAGATAAAATAAAAGACTACTGAATCTCAACATAATTTTTTATATATCATCCACAAATATATAATCTGAAGGCTATCTATAACATTGCTTGGCAACTGAGAAAATTATAAAATAAAAGCTAAGCCTATAAAAATAAAACTAAGCAAAATATATATACAACACATATTAGAGTCTGCTATCCAAATTATTCAGCTCGCTCCTTACCGTTCCCCAAGCCTGAAAATAAAAGCAAAAGTAGGGTAAAGCTAACAAGGCTTAATAGGTTATCGTAGCCTTAAAAAGAAATTAACAACTAAAACCAAAAGAACTGGAATCATATACTAAAACTACATACAATTGAACAAATACTTCATAATGATTATGATAACAGCTCTTAAACCTAAATTTTCATACATCTTCATTACCAAAATCCACCTTGATACCCACTAGCACTGACATAATAGAATCCCACCTTGGTTGCCCACTAAATTTGGCATCACAACACTTTAGTAACAAAATCCTACCTCGGTTGCCCAATAAGGTTGATATCACAACACTTCAGTAACAGAATCCCACATCAGTCGCCAACATGACATCACATCATAATACATCACATCACATCACATTTCTTGCATATTTTTTAATGCTTTCATTAATTAAAGCATAATTGGACTGAATTAAAAAAGTACCAAAATATCTTTATGGTAGGCAAGAAAAATACTTCTGAGTAAAAATTTACAGTTTCAAAATATAACCAAATTATCAAAAAATATGTAAAATATCATTCTAAAGCTTTAATTGAAGTGAAACACTGTTTTTAGATGTCAAAATAAATTTCTAAGTAGGCAAAATTTGTTGATTTTTCAAAATCACCTCACAAAACGTTTTTATAATATACTCAAAATATTCATAATCTCACTCTCTATAATATATAAAAAGTTACGCAGTAAAAGTTTTATCAAAATAAAGTTATTCTCATTTTTTGGTAATGAAAATATAAATTTGATTGAAAAAATGCTAAAAATATCAAATTATTGAAAATTAAAATAGGCAAAACGTAACCTACCTCGAGATGAGCAAAATTTTCAACTGGGTTGACGGACAAAAATCATTCTACGTTCGCTAAAACCAAGCTTTATTCCTTCTCTCTCCTCTCTTTCTTCTCAAATTCCAATTTCCATTTCTCTATTAATGAAAACAAAAAATGGCTGAGGGAATTTAAATGAGGGCTTTATAATTAAATTTTTTGTATGAAATTCTTATAAATACTTTTAGGGGTTCAAAAATTATAGAAAAGTATTTATAAAATAACTCATTTTATTTAAAAAAGTTTGGTGAAATCTGTTTATAAAATAGACACCTAACAATCCTAAAACCCCCACTTATACTGTTAAGTGCCAATTTTTTAAGTAAATTTACCAGTGCCCAAAAATTATAAAAAAATAAGTGACACTAAAACACTATAATAGATATGTTATGTCGAAAACAGTTTATGATTTAGACTTATAATGGCTGTTGAATAAATTCTTGACTGTTTAGGTAAAAATATATTTTTAAAAAATTTTGAGTTATAACAATCCACCAACCTTAAAAAATGTAATTATTAATATTTTTAAATAAAAATAAGTCATGTTATAGCTATCTCATATCAGACTCTTTCTCCCAAGTAGCTCTCTGGCATGCTTGTCCTTCTACTGCACCTTAACTATTGGGATCTTTTTACTCTTCAATTTCCTGACATCGTACACTAAAATCTTATATGGTTGTTCTCTATAGTGCATATTTAGATGAACCTCAACATTATTAATAAACAATCTCTTTCTAAAATTAAATATCCACTTCTTCAGAGAAGATACATGAAATATACTGTGTATATCAGATATATGATCAAGCAATAAAAACCTGTAAGCAGAACTACCACTCCTCTCAGTAGTCTCAAAAGGTCCAATGTACATTGGACTCAGCTTACTAATTCTTCCAAATCTAATGACACCTTTCATCGGGCTGACTTTGACATAAACAAAATCACTAACCTGAAATTTTACTAGCATGTGTTTCTGATCATAATATTTTTTTTGCCTATCCTATGCAGCTCTTAATCTTTATTTGATTAGATGAATCTTTTCTATAGTGTCATCCATAAAAGAAGATCTATCACTTATCTATCAACCATCTCTATCAAAGTCAAAGGGGTCCTGCACTTTCTACCATTAAGGGCTTCGTAAGGAGCCTTACCTATGCTGGACTGATAACTGTTATTATATACAAACTTTATCAATAAGATGTAATCCTCCCAACTGCTGGCAAAGTCCAAAATTTAGTCTCAAAAAGTCCTCTAGTACCTGAATAGTCATTTTGAACTATCCGTCTGTCTGTGGATGAAAAGCCATTATGAAGTGCAATTTTATACCTAATCCCTACTGAATGCCTCTCTATAATCTAAAGGTAAACCGTTCATCATGATCAGATACAATTACCATCGGCACACCATGCAATCTGATAATATCTCTAACATATATATGTACTAATTTTTCTATCTGTTTAGTCTGTCAGATCAAAATAAAATGCGCTGACTTCGTCAAATAATTAACAATAACCCAAATGACATCACGTCTCTACATCAATTTGGGAAAACCCATAGCAAAGTCCATCTTTACATCCTCCCATTTCTTCTCAATGATAGGTAATGACTACAAAAGACTGCCCGATCGTTGATGCTCTGTCTTAACTAACTGATAGGCCCCACACCTCAAAATAAACTCAGCTACATCCTTCTTCAATCTAGGCCACCAGAATATACCTTTCAAATCTCTATACATCTTTTTGCTTCCTAGATGAATAATATAGCCTGAGTAATGTGCCTCATATAGAATTTCAACTCTTAGATCATCTACAGAAGGAACCCATAATTTATCCTTGCAGAAAATGACTCTTGAATCAGATAAAGAGAGTTCAGGTCTTATCAGCCTTAACCTAATAACTCAACTTCAGATACTCTGTATCTGATTTTTGAGCTTCTTGAATTCTTTCCTGTAGAGTAGGATGAATAATCATTTAAGCTAATAAACTCGAATTTGTATCAGCGGATACCACCTATATCTCCAACTTCTCAAAATCTCGAATAAGAAGGTCTGTAAAAGTAAGCAATAAAAGAGAAGTATGTGATGACTTTCTACTCAAAGCATCTGTTGCCACATTCACCTTACCAAGCTGATATTGAATAGACAAATCATAATCCTTAATTAGCTCTAACCACATTCTCTGCCTTAAATTCCGATCCTTCTCAGTAAAAATATACTTCAAGCTTTGATGGACAGTAAAGATCTCGCATCTTATTCCGTACAAATAATGCCTCTAAATCTTCAATGCAAATACCACAGTAACTAACTCCAAATCATCTTTCAGGTAGTTCCTCTCATGTGGTTTCAACTACAGAGGTGCATAAGCAATAACTTTATTATGCTATATTATCAGGCATCCCAAACCTCTCAATGATGGATCACTAAAGAGCTAAAACCCCTCCGTACCTGAAGGAATGGTTAAAATAGGAGTAGAAGTTAAACATTCCTTTAATAGTTGAAAACTCTCCCCATACTTTGGATTCCATATGAAAGTTACTAACTTATGAGTCAGTCTCATTAAAGGTAAATAAATATGAGAAAACCCCTGAATAAACTTTCGACAATAGTCGGTCAAGCCTAAGAAACTATGAACCTCTGAAATTATAATAGACATTGGCCAATCAAAAATATCTTAAATCTTTTGGGGATTTATTGAAATGCCTGCACTGCTCACTACATGCCATAGAAATAAAATGCTTCTCATCTAGAACTCACACTTTGAGAACTTAGCATATCGCTGATGCTGCCTTAGAATCTCATGAGTAGTCCTTATATGCGTTGTATGCTCTTCCTTAAATATAGAATAAATTAGAATATCATCTATAAAGACAATCACAAACTGGTCCAGATACTTCCTGAAAACTCTGTTCATCAAATCCATAAAGATTTTTGGGGCATTAGTAACTCCGAATGGCATGACTAAAAACTCATAATAAACGTACAGTACACTAAATGCAGTCTTCACCACATTTTTTACCCTTACCTTCAATTGATAATAACCAGATCATAGATCGATCTTTGAAATATTGAACATCCAACCAGCTGATCAAATAAGTTATCAATACTAGATAAAGAATACTCATTTTTTATAGTGACTTTGTTCAACTCCTTGTATTCAATGCACATATGCATTTGCATCGTACTATCCTTTTTATTCACAAATAAAATAGGTGCTCCCCATGGAGACACATTAGGATGGTTGAATCCCCTATCAAATAACTCCTGAAGCTCCTTAGGTGCCATTCTATATGGAGCTTTAGAGTTTAGAGCAGTACCAGAAAAAAAAGATTGATACAGAACCCTATCCCTCTGTCTTGCGGTAAATTCATTAATTACCCAGGGAAGACATTTGAAAACTCTCAAATACATGGACACTACTCATAGAATCAGAAGAGAGTCTTACATCTCTAATAGATTCTAAAAATGTCAGGCTACCTTTCCTCCAAAGCCTATCTACTTCTAGAGTAAAAATCAAATAAGAAAGAACATCTCTGATTCCCTGGAATACAAAGCTCTCACCATTATGACACAAAGTCACTTTGTTCTTCAAGCAATCAATCTGATTGACTCATCCAATCTATACCCAAAATGACATCCAATACAAAAATAGGTAACAAAATCAAACTAGTTCTTTAAACTCTTTTAGAAAACTCCAAATCACAAAAATAAACCCTACTAGCCACCATTCCATCACTCGTAGGCAAAATCATAGACAAAGAAGTAAGTAATAATACAGAAGGAAAACTAGAAGAATCAAAACACTACTCAGACATGAAAGAATGGCTAACAATATAATCAAATAAAATATGGTAAGTAGATATAAAAGTATAAGCTGTACCTATCATATCATTTGAAGACTAGCTGGTCTCTTGTTGTATCAGACTATAAACTTGTGGCTGTACTGGGGTCAAAGCAATATAACTACTTGCACCCCTCAAACCTTAAAAATACTAACCTCCTACTAATGGACTTGCACCCCTGCCACCAAATGTCTTAGAATGTGATCGGGGTTTTACTATCCACGGCCTACCCACAATCAACTGTTTAGAGCTAGCAACTCTCATGTCAGAATATCTGTCAAAACTGCCCTGTTGACACTCAACAATCTTGTGTCTATACTGACCATAGAGAAAACATCTACTTGATATTCTAAAATACTTATCGTTGTGTATCCTACCACATTGCTGATATAATAGGGCTCCACTAACTGCACCCCCAAAACTAACAACATTGCCTCTATCAGATCTTAAAGGAACTACTACCAACTATCCCCTACTTCTAAACTCAGTAGGTCCAAATCTATTCTTCTTCCCAGAATGGCTACTGCTAGCTGTCTCACCTCCAAATTTCTTTTTGCTCGAGTCCATTGCTGCGTCACTACTACCAGATATGTCTCTATCCTCTTGGCTATCTCGACCAACTAAGCAAAGTCTGTGATATCCTGTGCCAATAATGGCTATCTTAAAGCATCTAAGAGTCCTTCCAAAAATTGGTATTACTTCTCCTCAGAAGTGCCAACTAACTGTGGAGCATACTTGGAGAGAGCAGTAAACTCTACCTTGTACTACATCACTGACATACTTCTCTGAATCAACTTTAAAAAGGAGCTTTATTGTTATCTCCTAGTAGACAGATGTACAAACCATATCCTGAATGTCTGAATAAACTCATCCCAAGTAATCAGGGTATTTATATGACCCTAAAACTTCTTTCTCTGCTGGCCCAACCACCAGCGCACTGCCTCACAATATAATAAAAATGTAGCTAATGCAACTCTCTTCTCATGAGGATAATGCATCCTATATAGAGTCTTCTATATCCTCATTAGCTAATCCTCAGCTACTCTAGGCTCAATAACACCTCAAAGTCTAGGAGGTTATAATCTCTTAAAATTATATAAATATATGTCAATGTCATTAGAGCGGGTACCAATAACTGTGTGTGAGCCTCACTAACTAGCTGTGCTACTATACATGCAATCTGAGAAATCACCTCAAAACTAATCGCACGAGCTATACCCTTAATATGAGCTTCCTGACTAGAACTCTAACCATTGATCATATCTGGATTTGGCTGAGGTGGATCAGCCATCTAAAAAATTCTTAACATAGTTGAATGTGACACATGCATATAAAAAAAATAAATAAAATGAGTGCCCAAACTACCCATAAGCATGTCACTCTTCTACAAATTAAATCCTACGGCTCTGTTATTATTCACTTCTCCAAACTATGCTCTGATGCCAAAAAGCTTGTCATAACCCAACCCGATATGACTTGATATCAAACACCTTATATCGTGTCAGATTATGATAAGAATGATACCAAGATCTGGTTAGAGAAGTACTAAAATAAAGTTTTCAATTTATATATTATATAAAGTCACTATTAAGTGCAATATAAAGTGAAAGACTACTAAATCTCAACATGATTACTATATATTATCTAAAAATATATAATCTAAAGGCTATCTACTACAGCACTTAGCGACAAAGAAAATAATAAAATAAAAGCCAATCCTATAAAAATCAAAACTAAGCAAAACATACTTATAACACAGATTGGAGTCTGCTATCCAAACTACTCAGCTCACTCCTTATCGGGCTTGAAAATAAAAGCAAAAGCAGGGATGAACTAATACGACTCTATAGGTTATCACAACCTAAAACAAAAACCAATAACTAAAACCAAAAGAACTGGAATTATATAATGAAATTATATATAATTAAATAAATACTTTATAATGATTATTAGAATAGTTCTTAAGCACAAATTTTTATACATCTTCGTTACAAAAATTCCATCTCAATACCCATTGACACTGGCATAACAGAATCCCATCTCGGTCGCCCACCAGCGCCAGCATCACAACTCTTCAGTAACAAGATCTCACCTCAATTTCCCATTGGCGCTGGCATCACAACACTTCGGTAATAAAATTTAACCTCGGTCATCCACTAGCACCGACATCACATGACATTACAACATATCACATCACATTTCTTTCACATTTTTTTAATGTGTTTTAATAATTAAAGCATAACTGAATTGAATTAAAAAATTACCAAAATGTCCTAATGGTAGGCAACAGAAATACTACTGAGTAAAAATTCATAATTTTAAAATATAATCAACTTACTAGTCATTCTGAAGCTTTAATTGAACTAAAACACTATTTTTAGATGTCAAAATAAATTTTTAAGTAGGAAAAAAAATGATTTTTCAAGATCACCCTACAAAAAGTTTCCAGAATATACTCAAAATATTCATAATCTCGCTCTCTATAACATATAAAAAGTTAGGCGGCAAAACTTTACAAAAATAAAGTTATCCTCATTTTTGATAAAGAAATACAAATTTGATAAAAACATATCAAAAATATCAAATTATTAAAAACTAAAATAGGTAAAACGTAACCTATATTGAGACGAGCAAATTTTTCAACTAGGCTGACAGATAAAAATCGCACTAAGCCCGCCAAAACCAAGCTTTCTTCATTCTCTCTCCTATCTTTTTTCTCAAATTCCAATATCCATTTCTGTGTTAACGAAAACAAAAATGGCAAAGAAACTTTAAATGAGTGCTTTTAGATATTATTTTTTTAATAAAATAATAATATTATTATAATATTTTAATTAATTTTTGTATGAAACTCATATAAATTCTTATAGGGCTTCAAAAATTATAAAAACTATTTATAAAATAACTCACTTTTTTATAAATTTTGATGAAATTGGTTTGTAAAACGGATACTCGTTGGTCTCAAAATTTCCAGTTGCACTGTTAGGTGCTAATTTTTTAAGGACCCATCGACTATGGTCCTTCGACCTTTGTTGCCCACTGACTACCATGTAATAGCTCTTATTTTGTCCCAAACAAATCAATTTTTTTAGAAGTCATTATAACTCAAGTTTGAAAATCATCTTTGCCATAAGATAAATATTATTGTATTTTAATTATAATATTATTTTTGCAGTTTTTGGGTACTGGTGCAAATCATTAAGAAATTCATACTTATTGGTTCAAGTGAGAATTTTGGGACTATCAAGTGTCTGTATTGCAAACCGATTTCATCAAAATTTTGTAAATAAAATGTGCTAATTTATGAATATTTTTTTATAATTTGTGAAGCTCCAAAAATATTTATAGGAATTTAATACTTAGAAATTGATTAAATTAATTATATAATATTAAATTATTATTATTATTATTTTAATCAAAATATCCTAACTTATTAAAAAATCATTAAAACATTTTGAAATCCCTTATACCTATTCATTTTTGTCTAATAGAGAAAGTTTAGGGACAAATCGAGAGAAAAGTGAGGAGAGGGAAATTGAGCAATTTTTGTTAGTCCATTATGTTGTAAAAGTTGCTTATATTACTGTAAGGAATTATTATCTTATTTCTGATTTCAATAATTTTATGATTTTAATATTTTTTTGATCAAATTTATATTTTTATTACTAAAAAATAAGGATACTTTTGTAATGGTAAAATTTCATCGCATAACTTTTGGTATGTGATAGATGTTGCCAATATGAGTATTTTGATTGGAATATATTGATTCTTTTGTTATGTATTGAAAACAGTGATAGAATTTTAATTACTTGTTGGGCTTTTATACTCATTGTATGATTTTGTATGATTTCAGTTCAAGAAAGAGATCATGACCAATTGGAGTGAGATTGTGAGAGATCCTCAAATTTTCTTTTGATTTTGTTTATATTTTCCTTATTCTTTTGTAGTCAAGAGTTTGTAATATAGTAGTAATTGTATTGATCTTCCGGCTATTGTATATTATTTTTAAGAGAATGATATAATGAATTATTTTGAGGTATAGCATTGTTAGTTACTTTCACTAGACATGTATATATATTATTTTGATGATTTATAGAAGCTCTGATTGATTAATTAAGAAGATAAAATATATAATTCTTTCAAATTTTATTTTGGGGCATTACATACGGTCACTCCGACCTCCATTTCTGGCCGACTAAGGTTCGTCCGACCTTTGTTACTCGCCGACTAAGGTTCCTCTGACCTCTACCATTCACCATCGACGGTCCCTCCTACCTATCGTCATGCGTCGCTAGTCAACCACGGTCCCTTTGACCTCCGTCTCCCACCGACTATGGCCTCTTTGAACTCCCGTTGCCCATCAAAATGTTCCCTCTGACTTCCATTTCTTCGCCAGACTACGGTTCTGTCGACCTCCATAGCTTTGCCCGACTACGGTCCCTCTGATCTCCATTGCCTAACTATGGCTCCACCAACCAAATGAATAGACCAATATTCTCTTGAGAATAATTCTCATATTATTGGATTCTTCCAACCCCAACTATATAATGTGCTTCGCATTTTCTACATCAAGCCAAAACTTTCCCCATAGAAGGGCATCATTTGTACTTTATAGCAAACACTAGTGGATTCATTTCAACTAGGTTAGGTCTAATGATTTTTCTCTATTTTCAGGGTTTTCCATGTAAAAATTATTTTCTTTTATGATTCTCGCACCCCTCTCTACTTATCTATAGGTGTGCTGGACCTTCTTTCAAAACTAAGATGTTAACCTCTTTATCTCTTTACCGATGTGAATGTTCTAGGATACAACATATTCACAATAGAATATGCCAAGCATACAAAATTATATAGTTATAATGCAACTACTAAATCACAATCTCATGAAATTAATGGGCAGTCACATCATAATGCACCATAATAAAAAAAAAGGTTGGCAAAACAATAAGGAGAGGGGTATCAATTATTGACCCAATCCAAAAACAAGACATGAACTTGTCCCAAAAAATTTGGGTTCGGGTTAACCTGTTTAACAAACGGGTTGAGTTCGAGTTCCAATTTTTGACCCGTTTGATAAATTGGGCTGAGTTCGGGTTAACCCACAAGCCTGAATTTGACCTGAGTTCCATCCGACCTCACGAGTCGCCCTCGCGCAGGCGCCTCGACCTAGACTCATGGTGCTCGCAATCACGTAGGCACTCACAATTACGTAGTCTAGCCCTCGCATGCTCGCAGTGAGGCAGTCTTGCCCTGACCTGCTCGCGGTTGCGCCCTCGCTGGCACCCGCACTCGCACTTGCGCAGTTACACACTCCCGTGACCACCGATGCCCGCAATTATTCTCATGCAGTTCCAAATGCGACCCATGCTTGACACTCGGCTGCTGCGCTCTCGCACCCGTGGGTTAACGGGTTGGGTTGGGTCATCCCGGTAACCCGACGAGTCATGTCCGGGTCTTAATTTCTAACCCGTTTGTCTAATCGGGTTGAGTTCGAATTGGATCAATTAAAGACGGATAAATTTTTGGCACTAAAACTTAGACGAAAAATCATTTTGACACCCCTAGAGAGGTGCCTAAAGTCGAATTAAAAAATAATAATAACTTACACCCTGATCTAACTCCACCAAAACCAAGTAATGATGATTGCAATTATAACTAATTTTGCTGCTTATCTTTGTATATATTTGAAGTAATAACTTTACAAGTACATATTGGAAGAGCAAAATTCAAATATCTAAAAAAATAAAAAAAAACAAGATTGCCTGAAAATGCATAGCTCAGAATTACGAGGCCAGGTTCAATGAACATATTTTGCAAGTCCAAGAAAATCAAGCTATAACGTGTAAGGTAGGAAAGAAAAAGGGTCCATACGTTCATTTTTTTTAATATGAAACCCCTTAAAAAGGGTCTATACGTTCATTAATTTTATTTTAATATTTTTGATTAATCTAATATAAGTGAACAGTTCATTTTAATTTGCAGCTTTTTGGAAGGAAAATTTATGGCCCCATTTCACCAAATGTATGCTTCAATATCTCACATGCTATAAGTTTATATATATTACAAATCAATTCACTCTACTCTTGGATGTACCATTTGCTTCGATTGGTATTAGAGAAAGATTATTTATTAATAGAATTTATCACCTAAAGTAGATCCATATGACATTCAATTTCCCTATTGCCACAGTTCAATAATATTCCTTTTGACTTTTGAAAAATCTACGTGATAGTAATCATACAATTAATTGGTTTTTGCATCTAAAACTTAGTTCAAGTAGTATATACAACAAAATTAAAAATGAAAATATATAAATACTCTTTTTGAGGAATAGAAACCAGAGAAATGTGAATAAACACAACTAAATTCTATATGTTTGAATTATTTTTGTAATGCTTCAAAATTTGATAACTATATGTGTGTATCTACATCTACTACTAGAAAAGAAATATGGAATAATTATACATTAATGAAGATAAAAAATCTTAGATGTAACACTTCATTCGATCTTATATGATATTCTAATTTAGACTTTGTAGGTTATAAGATTAATAGAAAGAGCACTTTAGAAATTTATCAATTCGTGAGACATTTAGTAGTTTCATGATTTAGCAGAACACAATATTCAGTTATTCTATTCACTATTGAAGTATAGTACATATGTCATAACCTGACCCAATACAACTCGTTAATCCCAGATGAGTTACGTATACATTGTGTACAGGGTTATAATAGCAAATTTATGATTTTCCCGTTACCTCATTTAAAAGAATTCTTTTCCTACTTTATGCTATTTCTCAATACACAACGTGAAGCCATTCTAAAATCATCTAATATATACATAAAAACAAACATAAATTCACCAAATAACTTTCAACATAATAATATACAATAATCATGATTTTAAGTTCATTTCATAAAACATAAATGTATCCATGATTGATAAAAGAATATATCTATATCTGAACATTCCTAGTCTTGAGGTCCAATATGACCAACAACCTTTAGTAGCCCAATCTTTTCCACTGGGGCTTTACCTTTTCCTGAAAATATTTACAAATATATAAGGTGAGCAACCATTTGCTCACTAGACTATCCAGAACTTACTAATGCAGAATTAAATTCAATTAAATAAGAAATATATTATATTCAATTCTACATTACATGAATGATATATCATATGTAAAAGTGAACTATCCTAATGTTTATGTTGCATAGGATACTTAACAACTTCATACTTGTATTTAACAGGTCTTCTAAATATATACATGTAACAATTACAATGTGGGCATCACTTGAATAGAACTTCAAAATAAGGATAACATTTCTTAGCATTATTGAACCCCGTAAGCCTGGTGTACACTAGGGTTTTGATGATTATAAATATTATTGGTTATAATAATCACAAGTTAAGTTATGTGTGCAAAAAATTTATTTTTATCATTATAAGAAGTAGACATGTGACATAATCATGATGAGAACTTGATAAACTAAAAAAAATTAAACACAAAAAGCCTGTCAGAGTTAAGATGGTCTAGAATAAAAAGTGCATCAACTTGTATTTTCTATTTTTATTTTCTTAAATATTTTTGCAAAATAAGGATATAGTGGGTTGAATGATTAAGCGTGCACACGCACACACATACGCGCACACACACACACATAAGAGCTAGTACTAAATTAAATAAAGTTAATTAAAACACTTGACTTTCTCATAAATCATATTGCACGATATGAATATCATTTTTGTAATTATTGAAATCAAGTGAAATTAATTAATAAAAAATTGAAAGAAAAAATTGTATGACTGATCCTATAATATAATTTATATCATACTGGATGATAAACCATTTCAAATTCAAGCTGTTAAAAATCTTATATTTCTAAAAATGGGTAAATTCAAAATTTTAAATTTTCGTACTAGCTGAAGCTGGTTGTATAGTGCAAAACTTAATTTTGTGTATTATTATTTACCTATTTTGAAACCTGAAATAAAGGGGTCAAATAAGGTAGATATCGTACTGTATGATCTTAATCATACTGTACAAATAAATAGAGAGCTTGTCTGTATGAACTTCATTTAGATAGGATGATCCAATGCTATAATTCACCAATATTATGACGATCATATTATAAGATCGATCATAATCGTTTAGTATGAATAAATGGGGAGCTTACTCAGGCAAACCTCATTTTAATAGGACAATCTAGTTCCTTGAGTCAGCATCATTGAATAAATCATACTATATGATCTATTCCTCATATTTTATGATCAACCTTCAAAACTAAGTAAATTTAGAATTTTATGGTTGGATTAAAAGGCCTAATATAAATACTTATCTTAAAAGTTAGAGAAAATATCTTTGAATTTTTGTTGTCTATGTCTGTCAAGGTTTGAGCAAGTTTGGGAGATCTAAGCGGCCAGAGAGAGAGAGAGAGAGAGAGAGAGAGAGAGAGAGAGAGAGAGAGAGAGAGAGAGAGAGAGAGAGAGAGAGAGAGAGTTCTTGGGAGTTTTATTCTACATTGTGAGAGAGAGGGAAAGGGAGAGAGAGATTGGAGAGTACATGAGGGATCTCTTAGAAGGGTGTATATGATATTGATATGCGAGAGTGGTGCATAAAGGTTGTTTGCCTCATTTTATGTCATTCTTTCCTCAAATTGTGTAGTATGAGGGCTCTTAAGTGAATGATCTTCATAGAGTCTTGATGTAGGACACTCTCTGCCTAGCTAGGAGGCTAGAGGTGTAGGCATCTCCACCGTGCTGGATGCAGAAGGATGGAGACTTCTCAGGAGCGAGAAGTGTGTAAAAGGGAGTTCTCTATGTCCTTATGAAGGAGAGATGCTTCTATACCATCCTGAAAGTAGAAGGAGTGGTTAGTGAAATTCCTAGGGAGAGGACTTCAAGGAGTTGACATAGGCCAGGTTGATCAACCCACTATAAAAAATTTGTTTGCTTTTATTTTTCTTTTCTGCTTTACTATATTTCTTGTATATTTTAATTTATTACTTAGAACTGCTCTTTGTTGCAAGTGAACTTTGTTTCAAAAATAAAATGAATTTGTTTGGTGCTAAATCTTAATTTTACTAGTAAAAATATTTTGTTAAATTCTCTTGGTGTCAAAGTTGTTTTAAAAATAAAACAATTTGAAGTTAATCATTTAGATTACATCCGTTGTTGTTACAATTAAAAAAAATTAAAAATCATCCAATTCAACCCTGCCTCCACCCCCCTCTTGGCTGTGCCTTATCACTTTCAAGCATTACATAACATGATTGAATAATATAAGTACTTTAATCAGAGCATGAACATATAACATTCAACATAACATGAAGTTATACATAATATAATATTCATATTTTTCAATGCCTCCTTTTACCCCCACTTGATCATCTCACATTTTTCATGGATAGGTGAAGGAAATTACATACATTCCAATTGCACTTCTAACAATACTTCCACTTATACCTGCACTTGATCATCTCATATCTATTCAAGATAGGTGAAGACTATAAACTTAATGCTTTTTGGGAGGCAACCTAATTAATGATGTGTGTATTTTTTGTGTATTACTGGTGTATGATGGAATTGTTTACTGTTATGAGTCATGCCCAGTCAAATAGACCATGTAAGAAAATTATGGCTTCAATGTTGCTGTGTTGGAACCCTTAGCTCCAAATCACTAGACTTTAAGGGAGCACCATAATGCTAGAAAAACCAAATGCCATTGTGCCAAATCACCTCTCAGTGTTACAGAATTACATGCTAAGCATGTAGTATTCTGCTCACTGGTTTGGTCCAAATTGAGTAAGCACCATAACACATCCCAAGTGTCGCGGTGTCTCCTTAAAACCCTACTCAAAATATTGGGTGAGCACCACAATAGTGGTTTTCCTGAGCAATGCAGTGCTACTATGTGTCAAATGTCATGGTGGTAGACCAGTCAAAAGGATGACATTTTGAGTTCCAAAGCATGAGCACCGTAATGCTACCTAACTATAATAACATAGTGCCAATCCTTTTGATTGACCGACCAGCATCGCAGTGCTCAAGCTATTGGCACCAGAGTGCTGCGAGTTTTATAAGTTTAGGTGGCTGTTGAATTCCATTTATCCATGCTTTTCAAATATTTCAAGTTAAGAGAAAGAGGCATTCATGTGAAGGAGAATGGCACCTAAAATCATCTTGGGTAAGAATATTTTCTCATCATCCTCATCTTTGTTTGACAAGGAGAAGTTTGTTAATGCTACCATTAAAGAGAGGTACAATCATTTTGTTATCTATAAGCCGTTGATCCCTAAGTGAGGGTTTAGGAGTCTAGGAGGTCAAGTAGAGCTCATGATTTTAAATAGTAGGTGAGAAAACTTTTGTGTTGAGCCTATAACATGTTTATTCCCTATTGTTAGGGAACTCTTTGCTAATACAAAAGAGCCCCATAATAATAGTGCTTTGTTATAAGTGGATCTCTTTTGATAGTATGTTAATAAATAGAATTTACGGGGCTAAAAATTATGAGCTAGGTGATTATATAGTCTTTGTTGATGCACCAATAGATCATAAGGCATACTAAAACCCCTTATTATCCCTTATTCTAATGCCCCATGGAAAGTGAGGAAGGGAAAGATTGTAAATTTTTTTGCATTTGATCTTATTCAAGTTTCTAAGGCTTGTCATTACTTAATTTCTATAAGATTAATTCCAAGCAAAAATATTAGTGAGGCGACAAAAGATAGAGCCTTTTTTAATTATGATGTTCAAACTATCTTCAAATGGGGTGAGGGATATAGGTTAATGCTTTTAGATATTTATATAAAAATATGAAAATTTGTTAAGCATCATAGTGCCACCTTCACCAATACTGTCATTCTCTATCTGAATATCCTAGATGGTCTAGATAGAGAGCTTAGTGTCGCAGTATTCCCAAGTGCTTTCCTGTTAAATAGAGAGTGCAGCGCTGCGACGTACAACACTGCAGCGCTCCTAAGGAGCTTTTTCCACTTAATATTTTCTCACCTTTTCTAACTCAACTACAGACTTCTTTTGATTTATTTAAACCTAGGATAACTTAAAGTTTCACAAACATTTGATGAATACAAAGGATAATATGAAATTCCATCAAGTTTGGTTCAGGTCATTTTGCGTGGACTTTTTTTCTATAGTAGCTATTATCAAAACATATATGTAAGGAGCTACATTGATGAAGTCTTATATATTAGGTAGCAACTTCTTGATTTTATAATTTTAGAGGATATAATACTTATCTTGTGTAAAACACTAGTGCCATATTTACACAAAAATCTCATAAAAAGTTATATTACCAAACACATACAGTTGTTACCATTTTATTTTTGAACATGTGTTTAAGGTAACAGGGATATTAAATTCAATAACAAGAAAAATAATTGGTAGATATCCTTACAAAACTTTTGAGTTATGGAAGGTCTATAATCCTAAGGATAAAGTTAGAAGTCATAAATATTTACATATAAAGCTATCCCATCATGAGCTTTTGTTTTTATTTCCATATGTATTTATTGGTTTGTTATTTTTAATCATTTTTGTGTATGTCGTATGTTTTATTTGCCATAAGTCATTTACACTTTTATCCATTTTACATGTTTTTGGATATTGATTTTGTTATATTTTATTTATATGTTCTATTATTTTTATTTTCACAAATTTAATGTGTGCTCTATTGGAGGAATGCATTTGCAATGGTATATGATAAATTTGAAAATGGTGAATAATCAAGAAATAAAACTTTAAGGCTAAAAGCTTAATACTGAATTGTCATATTATACAATTTAAATCATGATGTATAGACCATTGTATACTAAATGATCCCTATCATACTAATCGATTAGTCAAGAATCATTGCAAATAATGTAGATTTACTGCATGAATGAAGTCAAATCATTCATTAAAAATAAAAATATTTTCTTTATAATTTTTAAAACTGTTGTGGGTTTTATGGGTCAATGGGGGCTCGTGAAAACTGTAGTGGGCTTTATGGGTCAGTCGAGACTAGTGCCCCCAAGTCCCCACTGGAGATCTACCCCTATTTATAAATACATGCATATACTATAGGTGCATATTCACATAGTATAGACACTTCTCTTAATTACAACTAGTCTTCTATGAATCAAGCATTAAAAAAAAATTTTCTATTACATCACCAATAATGTGTTAATTTTCCTGAGAAGAATGCTCATGTTATCAAACCATGCTTCATTATAATTCCATTCAAAATCTAGTGATCATATATACTTTTAGGCTTCATTTGAGATGGCTTTCATAGTGCTTTCTAAAGCAGCTTGCTAGTATAAACATTTTTTGAACTTAAAATTTTTGTACTAGAAAGCTGCTTTAGAAAACAACCAAAAGAATATCCCAAACGAAGCCTTAATAAAGCAGGTTTCAGACTTAATTTAATAATACAATCATATTGTTTCATTATATAGAAAATCTCACTTATATTTTCAATCCAATATTTAACATCATCTAAATATGTATAATGGCATTATAAAAAGTTTGTTTGCCATATGAGTTTTTATCATATTAAAAGTATGTTTCCATTATAAAAAATCTCACTTATTTTCTCAATCCAATATGATATATTTTCTTAATTAATCTAATTCATCACCTATATTTAAGGTTTGAAGGATACAAATTAGATTTAATTGATTGCATGATCAAATGTTACTCTATTTATTTCTGAGAATTAGGATTTTGAGCTCAAGTCACTAAATATAAATTAATTTTTAATAAACCTAAATATAAGAGATTGAGAAAATTTAAGTGACAATATAGTGAAAAAGACCTTTTTGGGAGAAACTCTATGAACCTTGATTTACAAACTCTAAAAGAGAGTACAAAATGTGATTGTGCACCTATCTATTGATATCCTACAATTTGAAGATGTGGTAGTTGTAAGAGCTGTGGATTATATATTATTTTTAAAAGTTCCATTTGATTTTAAGAGCTCTTAAAGATCTTGATGGTTCTAGCCAGTTGGTTTTAGTAACGATCTTCCTGCTTGGAGTGGAAAATAGGGTGTAGTGTTTGTCCATTAATCATTAAAAATAAAAGTTTTTCCTCCTTGCTATGGCTGAAGGAGACATTAGCTTGACTCTCGAATGGAGAACTGAAGGTGTGGATGTAGGTAATGGCGTCAAATCATGATAAATTGGCTTGTGTATTTTTTTTTATTTTATTTTTACTCTTTTGCAATGTTATTTTTTGTTATGCTTTTTTTTTTTCACTTTATGATATTATGAAAAATATGATGATATTAATCTTACATGTGTTAGAAGATGGTTTTGAATGGTACATTTAATTCTTCTAGATTATTAAAGAATATTTTATTAACCATAATTTCCTCGATTCACAAGTGCTCTGCTAGGGTTTTTCCCTAGTCATCTTCGTTTCTTCTACTTGTTCTATATCTTCTTGTAGTTGCGCCTTCCAGCTAGGTTCTTCATTGTCAACCAGGTTCTTCACTTTTAGCTTCTTTGGGAAGTTTTCTTTAATCCATTCATGAAATTTTTTTTTGCTTTGTGGTTTTCGGACAATTAATTTTTTTGTTCTTCGAGGTTTTAGTCCTTATTCTGATGGTTGGTCCTACTTCAGGGCTTCCTTCCCTTAGTATGGCAGCTAATCACATTTTGCTTTAAGATCTTGGTTTTTTTAATATCACTAACAAAACTCATTCCTTTAATATGTGATTTTTGGGTCTTCCCCTTCTTCCTTCCCTGATCTCAAGCCTACCACTCATTGTGGTATGACGACTTTTTGGATTTTGGAGGAAGAAGTAGAAGCCATAGTTACTCCATTTCAATTTGCCCTTATTGGTAAATTTACCATTCACAGAGCCAAGTTTGACTTGATTCATCAATTCTTTTTCAATCTTAAGCTTAGTGAAAATGTTTCTATCACGTTGCTTGATCCGCATCATGTTCTCATAAAACTAGAAAATAATTAGGTTTATAGTCATATTTTTAGACATAAATCATATTATCTTCGCAACTATTACATGAAATCAATAAAGTGGTCTCCCCTTTTTGATATTTTAGTGGAATCACTGATTGTTCCTATTTGGATTTCATTCATGAGCTCAAACTTTAATTTTTTCTCTCTTAGGATTTTATATTGTTTGGATGGTCTTTTTCATCATCTATTACAAGTTCATAATGTGACTGCTAATGGTTTTAGGCCATCGATTGTGAGAGTGCTTGTTAAACTTGACATCACTAAGCAATATCCAAATTACATTTGGCTCGATCCAAAAAATATTTGGTTGTATTTAAAAGGTTGTTATGAATGACTTTCCTGCATTTTGTGATCACTGCAAAACTTTGGGTCATCATAAAAATGAATTATTTCATCTGCATCCTCATCTAAGAAAGATTTTCTCTAGTAAATCAAGAATTACTGACGATAGCGGTAACCTTAAACCCCCTACTCAACCAGTTAGTGTGGTTAATGTGAGTGACAATGTCGCTAATCCTATCAATAATAATATCCATATTGATGTTAATTGCAACCTCTCTTCTCCTTTAAAGAAAGCTGATAGTATTATTATGGTTAAATTTGCCAATCTTATCATGACTCATAATGGTGATGAATAAAATCCTTTAAATAATGTGGAAGGACCTAATGTTGATGTTTATGTGTCATTGGATGTGTCTAAAATGGTTCCTAATATTAACATTCCAATAGCCTCGGCAGGCGCGCGCGGGCGGCTGGGCAGGCGCGGGCAGCTTCGGCGGTCGCGCGGGCAGCTTCGGCGGGCGCGCGGGTAGCCGGGCAGGGCGGGGGCAGCCGGGGCTGGGTCGCAGGCAGCCGGGGCTGGGTCGCGGGCAGCCGGGGCAGGGTTGCGGGCAGCCGGGGCAGCTCATTTGAAATGGATTTTCGGGTTGACCCGGCAACCCGTCGGGTCAACCCGAACCCCACCCGTTTTTCAAACGGGTCGAATTCCTGAACCCGAACCCGACCCGTTTAGGGCTCGGGTCGGGTTCGAGTCGGGTTTTTCGTGTCGAGTTCGAGTCGGGTTTTCGTGTCGTGTCAAATATTGACACCCCTACTCATACCTTATGTTATCTATAGTTGTGTGATATTTTCTTTAAATAATTTTTACTTTCTCTTTCACACCCTCATGGAATAAAGAGGCCACAAGAAAACCATTAATTCAAGAGAAAAACTTGGTATTGTTTGCAGTGTAATTAATCTTCCTATATATCCATCAACTACTCCAAAGCTCTTCAAAAGCCTCTGTGAGCGACTCTCTCATATCGCAAACCAAGCCCTACGAGATCAGTTCTTCAAGCAAAAATGTTTACAAGGAGACCCCAAAGGAGAGTTCGTCCACCACCTCAGCCCGTCTTTGAGGACTTCAAGCCACGAGAGGAATGGATCCAAGAACCCTCCAACTACATCCTCCGTTTATATCTTCCCCGAGGTGAGAATTTTTCTTAATTGAAATATAAAAAATATTTTTTTTTATAAAGTCTTCATTTGGGACGACTTTTTTACTGCTTCTTAAAACAATTTTTTATACTAAGATTTCTTTTGGGACGGCTTTCTTACTGTTTCTTAAAGCATCTTTTTAGTTCAAAAATTAAAATTTTTGTACTAGAAAGCTACTTGAAGAAGAGGTAAGAAAGCTGTCCCAAACGAAGCCTAAAAAGCTGCTTTAAGAAGCAATAAGAAAACCGTTCCAAACGAAGCCAAAGAGTTCAATGATTTGCAATAAGAGAACTTTATTTTGTCCTTGTGTATGAATACTTTTTGAAAGCTTTTAATGAATTATTAATTTTTTATATTATTAATAAAAATAATAGTTATTCTCAATTATGAATTTAATTACTATTAATTTTTTGTGATTATTGAAAAATAAATTAAAAATTATTTGATTATCATAACAATGTATCTGATTATTCAAAAGAAGCATTTGAAATAATTTTGATTGTTGAAATCAATTAATGTGCAAATTAAATTTTTTATTAATAAAATTTATTACTTTAACTGCTACACTCAAAGTAATAGTATCCATATATATATATTAATTTTATAATTGTATTCAAAATAAAAATAATGAGATTTATAATTAAGCTATTTTTTATATCGATCTGTCTTAAAAGCCCAATGCATTTGCTTCTTCTTAGGGGTGGAACCATATTGACCTCATGGTGAGCAATTATCCACCCTCAAATTGAGTTTTGCTTATAAGGGAGGCAAAATTCACAAATTTTTTTTTTTTCCCTATCTTAAATAATTTTGTCCAATCCAACCCCGATTCAATTCACGAGAAATTAGTACATGTGGAGTCTGGACTGAAGCTGCGTCCAATTTTTGTGAGTGTATGCAGTAAAAGCGCAATGGTGAACAGTAACTATACTTTTAGTATGCACACTCACAAAAAACGGGACGGTTCTCCAGCCCAGACTCCGCACGTAATAATCTCTCCCAATTCACGTAGGGCCAATCACTCGTTGTTTCATGTGTGCACTATTTTTTCTATCTCGTTCTTGCTTTATCATACTGCTGTTTGAACGCTGCCTCTCCTGCATCCCACTAAAAGCCTCCACCATCTGCTCTTCTATAAACTCCTGTCATCAGCTTCGCCCACCCTAAAAAATAAAACTTGTTCTGCCCTGACTTCTTCTTTGCATGAATTTCAATGAATTTCTATAAGATGATTTTCGAGTAAATTTTATTTGGAATAGATCTCGAAATTATTGAATTAATCATTCTGAAATGAAGGATTTTGAAATTTATCGCATTAAATTTTTGTCAAATATATATATTTTTTCTTTTAATGTAAAGCAATGGAAAATGCATACTCTACACTCTAACAAATCAAACCTTTTTTTTTTAAGCATTCAAAACGGAGGACTTTAATGTCATATATGACGACCAGAGCAGAAAGATAACGGTCCGAGGAACAAAGCAGGTGGGTGAGAACAGATTTTCCAGGTTTGAGTCCTCCTACAACGTTCCAATAGATTCAAATCTTGAAAAGATTAGTGGAATATTAGAGAACAACATCCTTGCCTTAACCATTCCAAAGATCATCGCTGTTAAGCCTTCTGAAGAAAAGAAAGAAGAACCAGTATTAGAGGAGAAGGCAAAAATAGTTACAGAGGATCAGAGGAAAGAAGAAGAAAAACTACCCTTACCAAAGGAGAAACCAGCGTTGGCTGAGGAGGAGAGGAAAGAAGAAGCGGAGATCGAAGAGAAAATAGATGAACAGGTAATGAGCGAAGCAATGCAGCGCATTGATGAGAAGATAAAAGAAGCAGCAATGCAGAAGAAGCCAAACGCATTGGAAGAAAAGAAAGAAGAACTGGCATTAAAGGAAAAATCAAAGATGGTTGCAGAAGAGAGAAAAGAAAAAGAGCCTCTGAAAGATATTATGGAAAAACCAACAGTACCAAAGAAGAAACCAGTGCTGGCTGAGGAGGAGAGGAAAGAAGAAGCAGCTATCAAAGAGAAAATCGAAGCAATGCAGCGCATTGATGAGAAGATAAAAGAAGCAGCAATGCAGAAGAAGCCAAACGCATTGGAAGAAAAGAAAGAAGAACAGACATTAAAGGAAAAATCAAGGATGGTTGCAGAAGAGAGAAAAGAAGAAGAGCCTTTGAAAGAGATTATGGAAAAACCAACAGTACCAAAGGAGAAACCAGTGCTGGCTGAGGAGGAGAGGAAAGAAGAAGCAGTGATCAAAGAGAAAATCGAAGCAATGCAGCGCATTGATGAAAAGATAAAAGAAGCCGCAATGCAGAAGAAGGCGCCATACGCATTGGAAGAAAAGAAAGAAGAACCGGCATTAAAGGAAAAATCAAAGACGATTGCAGAGGAAAGCAAACAAGAAGAACCTCTGAAAGAGATTAAGGAAAAACCAATAGTACCAAGGGAGAAACCAATGACAGCTGAGGAGGAAAGGAAAGCATCAACAGTGCTTAAAGAGATGAAAGAAGAACCAATGAAGACAGAAATGTCTATGAAAGAGCCAATCTGGGAAAGAAGAAAAGATGAAGCAGACCCTAAAGAAATAAAGGTATTATACTATCTCTACGTTAACAATCTGTTAAATATTTATAGTTAATATTTATACTTTCTACCAGAAGCAAGAACACATAGTGAAGGAGAAAAAGGACACTGAAGAGAAGCATGAAACAATTCAGAAAGATAAGCAGAAGTGTTTTGATGGAGAGAAGAAAGAAGACTCTACCAAAAAGGAAGTGAGTTGGGAAGATGCTGTGACTAGGAAACCAAGGTATTGCCATGAGACAAGAGTGCAAGAGAAGCAACCGAAGGAGAAAGAAAGCGAAAAGAGAAGTTGGCTTTGTAGTGAGGAAGATAAAGGTTGGCTAGATTGGTTGGATGGCGCATTCATAGATGATGTGTTAAATAAAGTCTACATAAATAAAAAGTTCATTGCTTTGGCTCTGGTGGTGTTCTCCACAGGCTTTTTTATCTCCCAGAAGTGCAGAAAAACAGGATGATTAGTTGTATGGTAGACAAAAAGCCTAGCTAAATTAATATATACGATAGATTGTAAAATGTTTCATCAAGCCTAGCTAAATTATCTTATTATTCAATTCAGTAAATTGTATTACAATTTTAGCTTTATTATCAAATTTATCATATTAATCAACTTTCTTTGTTGTAAATAAATGTTATAAGTGGGTTTAGTGGCATCATGCAAAAAGCAGAAGATTGGAGGTTTAAGGCTTCGTTTGGGACAACTTTCTTACTGCTTTCTAAAGCTATTTTTAGTATAAAAATTTTTTGAATTATAAAATTTTGTACGATAGAGCTGTTTTAAAAAGCAGTAAGAAAATTTTCTCAAACGAAGCCTAATTATTAGCATTATCTTTTACCATATACACAAACAATGAAGGAAAAGTGCAAACAATACAACAAACTAGAGATTCTTGGTCCAATAAGATTCCAAGTGAACTAATGTACTCGATGAATAATTTGAATATGACTCAATTCGAAGGGGAAGAAATTGAAGGAAGCTTAACCAAACTTTGTCTAATAGAAGCATATGAAGAAATCACAAAGTCCTTCAATCAACTAAACCTAAAAACTTTCTGGATTTCATAAAACTAGCATTAGATTTACCAAATGGTTGCTCTCACCTGCATTTTTTATATTTTTATATGGTAGATGGATTAAGTGATAATCTACTTTAATAACTTATTTATTTAATAAGTTGCTTCATCAATTTAGGATTTTTTAATACGGCCTAAGACATTGTTAATTTGAATGCTGAGAAGTCTAAATGAAAAGAAAATATATTTAAGTAGTGTAATGTAGTTAAGTAGTGTAATGTATTTAGGTAGTGTAATGTAGTTATTTAAGTAGTGTAATGTAGTTAGATGCTAATATCAAAATTATTTCAAGTGTTTGTTTGCATATATTTGTAAAATTATTTGTTGATGACTTAATATGAAAGGTTAAATACTCATTCAAATTTTAAGCTCGTTCATTTGGCTTTTTTTTTTTTCTTTTGGAGAAATCCACAGAGGGCTTATAAGATGTTAATATCAAAATAAGGATTACAGATTCATAGAGGGATCCAAAACTCGCTAAATGCTTGAATAGCTGCATCAAAAATGAAAGAAAACTTGAGAATAACGGATCCCTGTCTACTTACAATAGGAAAATAGAAAAGGAAGGCAAGCAATCAAACCCAAAAAATGCAGCCAAAGCTTGATTGATCAATTAAGCACCTAAAGAGAGATGTAACAACTGAAGGAACACCAAGGGAAGAAAATCCACCCAACGAGCCAAACCATTGCAGTTATCAGCCAGAAAAAGGCCTGCAGAAACACTAATCAGAAAGAGTAAGCAACTCGATCACAATAAAAGCGTTGGCCAAGAGAAGACAGAACATACCCAAAAATCCAAGAAGAGTAGCCACTAGCCACCCTCAAACTAGCACACAACAACCACCTACCCAAGGATCAAATAGTGAAACCCTAGCACAACCCAAAAAATCAGAAGGACCATGACCCCTAGATGTAAACTAAACCCACCCTACAGCGTACAAGGCCAACCAACCAAGCCACCCCAATAGCCAAACAAGGCACAGCACATAAAGGCCTAGGATGAGGAAGACTAGGAATATACCACCAAGACCACCCTAAATACGGAGCAAAATAGGTTGGTAAAGACTAACCAAAACCAATGAAGAGCCACCTCACCCAAAGGCCACAATTGAAACAACCAAAGCATTCCAACGAGAGAGAATCCATAGAAACCCCAACAAAGAAATAAACAAGAACAACCCATCTTGAAAACCAATGAAAGTAGACCACCGACAAATAAAAGTACCCCAGCAGAACAACGCCATAAAGGAAAAAAAAGGCCACCCCTGTAAGGCACATCCAATATATGACAAGAAGACACCAAAACAAACTAAGAAATATGGCAACAAATAAACCACAAAACACATAGAAAGATAACTTCAAATGTAAGGTCTACTAGCAGCATCAAGCAAGATTTTGCGTTTCAGGATAGTAGGAATGTTTAGCATATTGAAAATAGAAGTGCGAATGATTATAGAACCCTCCTTAGCCAACGAAATGGCATAGGAATTACCTTCTCTCATGATATAAGAGTAGTTATGTCTAAACTTTCTAAGTAAAACTAAGATTTTTGTAAGTAGATAAAAATATTTAGCATTGATGTACTTTTTATTAGACATTAAAGATATTAATGCTTTAGAGTCTGTCTCAATGCTTTAGAGTCCGCACATGCATTACCTTCCCTTATGAATTTAATTCTTATAATAAATTATCAGGCCTTTTCAAAGAACAAATAACTCAACACCAATCCCGATATAAATAAAAGAATTATAGGCAAATATACTCACTAGCTTACCATCATACCCATGAATTAAACCACTAAAACCACAACCAACATTGGAATTATGAGCATGAATGTTAAGTTTAAAAGTGTTAAAGGTAGGCTTAAGCCACTTGATGATCTTAGGAATAGCAACAACATTAGTCATTCCACTCTCTATTTTGAAAGAGGAAAGCCACTCTTTCCTCCCTTTAAACTGCTTAAGAGACAACCTTTTAGCATGGAAGAGTTGCTGAATTTTGAAAATGAAATTGCATAAAATCCTATGAGAGTTCTTTTTCACCCCGTAATATTTACTATTATTCCTTTCATTCCAAAGGAACAAAAAACCAATAAAGGATTGGCTGTAACGATATGGCCTTTCACTTTATTATGGAACCAACCCACAAGAAAGGAACCAACATTAGAAATGTTAAAACCAAGCTTAGTTTGTAGGCCAATTCCCAACGCATTCAAAACTCTTACAGTAACATGACCATTAAAAAAGGTATGATCAATGGTTTCAGTATGGAAATAACATTGACATTTAGAAATCAAACAAAACCCTTTATCTTGTAACATACTGTCCACAAAATAAAACCTTTTAAAATTCTCCAAGTTAACAAAAAAGAATTTAAGGAGCAGAAGAGTTTCAAATTTTACAATAAATAGGATTGTTATCATTCTTGGCTCTAAAATAATGCCAAACATCTTTAATACTGAAATAACTATTAATAGATAATTTGAATACAATTTAATCATTGCAGTTAAGATTAATTAGAATGTGACATATGATATCCACTAGGTTCTGAGGAATAAATTCAAGTAGATGATTATTAGACCAACAACCATTGTTGATGAACTAAGACACTTTCAATGAGGAGGTAAAATAAGTGTTGTTGTGTGAATCTAGAAATCCAACACTAGACCAATCATCTTGCCAAAAGTTAGAAGAACCATTAAAAATTCTTCATTGAATGATTGATTCAACATACCATTTAATATTACATAATATCTTCCACCCAAGAGATTCGCTTTGCTTAAAAAAGCAAACAGAAGGGTGAAAATTCTTACAATATTTATGATTCATATAATTGGCTCAAAGAGAATCATTTTTCCTAAATTTTTACTATAATTTGAAAGCAAAACATTTCACCACATCAGATAAAGATTTACAACCCAATCACCCCTTCCAAAAGAGGACCGATAGAAGCATTCCTACAAGACCAATGCATATTTTTAGAATTAAGGGATGACCCAAAAAAAATTGTTAAAAATTTTCTCGAGCCTTTCACAAACCTCACGAGTAGGATTAATGGTTTGAAGCATGTAAATATGCATAGAGCACAACAAACTCTTTATCAAGGGAAGCCTGGCCTGCATAAAAAGCAAATTAAATTCTCATGCAGATAGCTTATTGTTAATGACTTAAAATATTTTATCAAATAAGAAAGATTTTTATGATCTTTATGTAAATGAGTGGCAAGATAGTAGATAAGAAGAAACTGATTAGCAAATTTATTAGTAACCAACTTAATAATATTACAATGCGATAACGACATACCTTTACCACCAATGAAAGTATATTTCTATTATTAAACTTGAGGCCACTCTCTTTCAAAGATTGAAAGAAGCTTCTTAATTTTCTTAATTCAATTAATCAAACAATTGCTAAAAATGATAATGTCATCAACAAACAAAGATGGTAAATATTATGGCCACTAGAATTATTATAAGAAAAGCTTTTGAAGTTAGTAAAAAAAAAGGGTCAAACATCTAGATAAGTAATCAGCAGTAATGATGTAAAGGGCAAGGGATAAAGGATCCCTTACCTCACACCTTGTGCACCTTTGAAATAGCCATTAGCCTTACTATATATTAATAATAATAGAAAACCAATTATTCTCAACTATACTTTTAAAAAGATTAATACAATCATCACCAAAACCAAATAATCTTAGCATATAAAATAAATGCGACCAGTTAATGTTGTCATAAGCCTTGAAAATGTCAAGCTTAAAAATTAAATTATGCCTATGAACTTTTTTGTTAATCTTATGAATCATTTCCTGGGCAAGCAAAACATTATTAGAATTGCTTCTACCTCAAACAAACCTAGTTTGATTAGAAGAAATCATTTTAGGAAGTAAAATGGACAACCGAGAAGCTTAAAAGAAAATAAAATCATATCATTGTCACCCACCATTATATTAACAAATAGGAGCCAACCAATTATCTTTAACAACCATGGAAAAATTAGAAGCTTGATGTCACATATTCTAAAAATGGAAAGGAATAAAGCCAATAAAATTAAAACGCTTAACATTTAAAAGTGAAGGAGTATGATCAAAAGTGGTTCTACTATGATGAACAATATTAGACATAGGAAAGCAAGAAATACAATCGTTATTAAATAAAAATCTATCCAATATTTCCCTATGTTTGTTGTTGGACCAAGTAAAATTAGAACTAGAGAAATCAATATCAGATAAACCACACTCCATAATCATATTATTAAAGTCCTCCATAGTATTAATTAAATTTCTCATTTTTTGACGAATTTAGGCTGCTGGAAATATGAGTTTTTTCTGTAGTGCTCCCAACTTTTGAATATAATTAGAGATGATGTTAAAATCACCTCCAACGAACTAAGGGCCTTTATAATTGTACTAAGCTTCGTGAATTTAGCATAAACAATAGAGCCAATAATAGAAACATTAACAAACTGCATTTTAATGATTAAGTCCATTATCTGGAATATTAGGGGTATTGGTTGCCCTTATTCCTAATTAAGGGTGAAGAATTTATGTCGCATCCATAATGTTTTAGTTTTAGTTTTACTTGAACCTCTGATTTTGGTTACTAAACTTTCTGAGATTGCTAGATGTTTAGGTTTCAGGCATAGTTTCGCTAATGTCTCTAATAAAATTTGGTTATTTTGGCATGACCCTAGTATCATTGATGTGGTGGGGGACTTTAATCAAGTGTTGCATTGTAGAATGGAGTATATGTAGTTTAATTTTTATATTTCTATGATTTATGCTTCTTCTTCTCATCCTATTAGAAAGGATTTATGGAGTCAACTTATTAATTTTTGTGGTTTAATTAACTCTCCTTGGCTCATGAGAGGTGATTTTAACTCCATTTCTATTTCCTCTGAAAGGCTTGGGGGAGCTATTCCTAGTTTTCAAGCCATGGATAACTTTAATAACATGATTATAGTTTGCAAGCTTGTTGATATTGGTTTTTTTGGGAATCCTTTTACTTGGAATTATGGTAATATATGGCAACGTTTGGACCATGTCCTTTTTTTTTAACGATCATTGGATTAATTCTAGTAATAATACCTTTATGAAACACTTGAGTGAAACCCTTTCTGACCATTCCCCCCTTCTTATTGGTCTTAAATTAAGACATGAAGGTACCTATAGTAATTTTAGATTTCAAAATATGTGGCTTTTAGAAGGCTCTTTTTTAAATATGGTTCAAGATAATTGGCAGGCTCCTCTCCATCCCGACAACTCTGTCATGGGTATGAAAAGGTTATGGTTTAAACTTAAAAGGCTTAAGTATAAAATTAATTGGTGGAATAGAAATATTTTTAAAACCATTTTTGAGAATATTACTAATGCTGAAGATAAGGTTAATGAAATGGAGCTTATTTGTCAGTCGAATCCCTCTGAAATCAACATTAAGAACCTTCAAGAAGCTAAAAACTCTCTTTTTAAACTTCAAGAATAAGGGGAAACTTACTAGAAATAAAAATCTGCTTCCAAACATTTAATTGAGGGGTACAACAATACCATGTATTTTCACAATTTAGTTAAGAAAAATAGAGCTAAAAGCTTTATTCATAAAATTTATATGCATGATGGGACCATCATTGAGGATGAGGAGGGGATTGCTATGTCTGTTGTGGAGTATTTTAATAAGTTATTTAACAAAAATTTTCAGCCGAATCCTATTATTCACTCTGAAATCATTCATAATATCATTAATGAGGTGGATAGCAACTTACTGAATAAAATTGCATCCTTCGAGGAAATTAAGAATGATCTCTAAATAATTAAAATGTTGAGAGAGAGTTAGAGAGAGAAGGTGAGTAATTTCAAATTTCCATCTTAGCAGGTTCTACTGGTTTTCCGATGACGGCGGACGATCGCCAGCCCCCATTAGGTTTGGGGCTTAGGGGTGATCATCGTTCCATGTCTGAGGCTTTGGGAGTGCATACTTAAGCTTTCTTCAACAATTCTCTGCCTACATTTGGTGGAAACGCTATGAAGGTGTTGGTCAGGCCAGCCAACAATGGTGTTTGAATGAGTTCTAATTATGGGAAACCATTAATTATTAATGAAGGAGGGAAGTTAAAAGATAAGATTTTTGTTTCGGTTGTGGGAAAAGGAAAGGATGTGGTGGTAAGCAGTGAATTGCCGAAGAAGACGGATTTTCAAACTTCTCTGAATTGGTTTAATGCTAGAGGGAGTTAGCAAGATTAGGAGGACTAATGGTTTGGATGATCCTATTCCAGGAGAGTGTAGTTTGAAGGTGGGGGAGGAAGATCTACAGGTAGTTTGGCAATGTGTTTATGGAGGTGGAGGTGGTGGAGGTATCTAAGGAGAAGGATATAGTTGGTAATGGTTTGACAAATGTGTGGTCCAAGAGGTCCCATAGAAGAGTGGAAAATTTGGATTTCAAAAATTGCTTATCAGAAGACGGCTCATCGGTCTTGTTATGTGAAGAGAAGGTGTTAGAAAATTTAAAAAAATTACAAAATGCTATGGTGGTAAAAGTCTTCGGGGAAAATATTCCCTAGTATGTTATCAATTCAAAATTGAGGAGACAGTGGGCTAAATTGGGTGAATTTAAACTTACATGGCTTGGGAAAGGATGGATTTTGTCTACTTTCGACGATGAGGAGTCGGTGGACATGGTGCTTTCCAACGGTCCTTGGTATGCCAAGGGACATATAATTGGGGTAGATAAATGGTCACCATCTTTCTCCCCTAATTCATTGAAGGGTCTGACTGCGCTGATATGGATCAGAATGCCGAATTTTCCTTTACAATGCTGGGATGCTACAAATGTTTGTAGAATTGCTTCAAAGGTTGGTAAACCTTATTTAATAGATGATAATATGTTCCAAGGGAATAGGAGGGAGTTTGCTAGAAATTCTTTTCATATTCATTTAGAAGAACCTTTGCCTTTTGGAGTTTGGGTTGAGGGGAGCTCGGGGAGGTTCTTCCAACCAGTAGAGTTTGAGAGAATTTCTAATTTATGCTACAATTGTGGTAGAATTGGTCATGCAAAAAACACATGTCTTGAGAAAGTAGTGGGGTCTGTTCAAAATGGGTCCAAAGAGGTGGCACGGCCGGTGAAGGAAGCAATAATTCAGAGTGGCAGTTTTGTTAGTAAGGTGGTTGAGAATGTGGGGGGTTCTTCTGAGTAGGAAGGTAATGGATATGATCCTTGGTTACATGTAAGCTATGGGAGAAAGGGGCCTAGGGTCCTTGGCTTTCGTGGTAAAAAATTGGGGTGGAAGAAATCTGTGGGAAATACTATTTTAAAGAAAGGAGTTAGTGAGGGTGGTTCTGAGGAAGGCATTAGTAAAGCAGTTGATCCTGCTGACATTGGTTGTCCTAAACTAGATGTTGCTCTCAATGTAAAGGTGGTTTCTGTTGGAGGGAAGGCTCCTATTCAGAATAGGGGGAACAAATTTGCGATTCTTAAAGATCTGGTGATGAAAGGGGAGATTGTTCTTGCTGTTGTTGAAGAAGATGGTGTACTGTTGGAGGCTAATGAGAAGGTGGTGGTGGACCATGGTAGTGGATTGAAGGCTGATAGTAGTGAAGCTTGTGTTCAAACTGTTCAAGTTGGTAGTGTAGAGGCTGCATGGGAGGTCAAGGAAGGAAGTTCTTCTTATTCAAAGGTGAAGCTTGCAAAGGAACTGAGAGGACTTGGTCCTGTTAAGTTTCTTTCGAGAGGTAGGAAAGTGGATGGGGGAGGTAAAGATAAGGCAGGGACTCAATCCCCATTGGTTCATTAATGACTGCTATGGTTTTTTGGAATTGTAGAGGTGCTAGGAAGAAGTATGCTTCTCTATATCTCAAAGAAGTTGTGAGGGATCATGAAGTGTTTTTGTGGGATTGTTGGAGACTAAATACCTCTTTTAGTAGGTTGGATGTTACTTCTCTTATTGGGGATGATTGGGATTTCTATCAAGTCCCTGCTGAAGGCATGTCGGGAGGTATTATTGTGCTTTTGAAGACTAAGGTGGCTTCTTTTTCTATATTAGATGCTTCTAATCAAGTGGTCATAGGGGATCTTGAAGTTGCTAAGAAAGGAGTTTGGAGGGTGGCTACTGTCTATGGTAGCAAAGAGGTGGTGCAAAGGAGGGTCCTTTGGGAGAAGTTGGGAGTCTTTTCTTCTAATAAGATTCCTATGGCTATTGGAGGGGATTTCAACTTCTTATTGTCCAAGGAGGATAAGAGAGAGGTAGGAACTTTAAGTTCTCTCAAGGTTCCAAAGAGATGAAGTCCTTCTTGGTTAGTAATGATTTACATGAGGTAAGGGTGATAGGACCTAGATTTACATGGTGCAATAACAAGGTTGGGGGAGCTCGTATCTTGGAGAGATTAGATAGATGCTTTATCAATCCAGCTGCATTGAATTCTGGTCGTTTGTGTTAAGACATCTGGCGAGAGTGGCATCTGATCATTGTCCAATTATTTTGAAGTTCTTGGAGAGCAGTTTTACTAATGATAGAATAATAAGGTTTGAGGAAGTATGGGCTTCATACCCAGCATCTATTGGCATTGCGAGATCTATTTGGAGCAAAAGAACCGGAAGGAATGCTGCGGAAGTTTTAAATAAGAAATTTGGTAGGACTTTGAATTCTCTATTCTTTTAGAGCAAAGAAAAGCATAAGGATTATAATCAACATAAGGAATTTCTAAAAAAGGAGATTCTTGAGCTACAGTTAAAGGAGGCAGATGTCAGATGGCTCTCTGAGGAAGACAATTGGCAGCTCAAGGCGTATGTTGGAGAGCTGAATTTAGTGTTGGCACGGTTGAGTACTTGGTGGAAGCATAGAGCCAAGGTAAAATGGAAGTCATAAGAATGCAAATTGGATTTGTAAAGTTAAAGATGAGAATGGCTTGGTGGTAGAAGATCAGAATCTTATGGCTGATGTGTTTCTATAATTCTTCCATGATAAATGGAAGAATAGGAGCTGTAACTTAAGTGGTTGGCCTTTACCACTTAATACCCTGGATGACTTTGATTGGAAAATGTTAAATAAGGAGCTGACGATGGAAGAAGTAGAGTCGGTGGTGCTTCATACCGGAGGTAACATTTCACCTGGCAATGATGTCATTACTTTTTCCTTTTTGAAAGCCTACTGGAGTGTTATTAAACTTGATTGTTGGAGTCATAAATCTTTTTTTTTTGTTTGGGTAAAATGAATGATAATTGGAAAGAAACATTGATAGTTCTCATCCCTAAAGTGTCTAACCCTGAAGTTCCTAGCCATTATAGACCGATTAATCTTTGTAGATCTATATACAAGGTGGTGGCCAAGATCTTATTAAACAGAATAAAGGAGAGGATTCAAAAGTTAATTTCAGAGGAGCAAGCAGCTTTTATCAGTGGAAGGTCTCTAGAGGATCATATTCTGGTGGCTCATGAGGTGTTCCAAAAATTTAGGATATCCAGAAATTCTAAAAGGCTAGTGGCTTTTATAGTGGATATGGAGCAATCATACGACAATATGTGTTGGGAGACTTTAAGAAATGTTTTGGTGTATTTTGGGTTCCCTAAAAAATTCTCTGGTTGGATAATGGAATGTGTTGAAGATCCTAAATTCTCTTTGATGATTAATGAAAGTACCTCTAGTTGGATTCATTCAAGAAGTGGATTCCATCAAGGTTATCTGCTATCCCCTTTCCTTTTTATATTGTGCACACAACTCCTTTCCAATGTTTTCAAGGTTAGAGAAGATGGGTTGGGAGTGAGGATTGCCCGGAATGTGCCAAGGATCTCTCATTTGCTATATGCAGATGACATCATCATTTTTTCTGAAGCTACTCTAAAAGAAGTGAAGAAGAATAACAGGATTTTAGCTGATTTTTGTGACTGGATAGAGAAAAGAATTAATGTTGGAAAATTAGCTATTTTGTTTGGTAAACATGTTAAGAAGAGGAAGAGGAGAACCATAGAACAAATAATGGGTTTTAAAGCAGTTAAGGAGTTCAGTTATCTTGGTATAAAGGTGATGTTGAGGAGGATGGTGGCTGCTAATTTTCATTTCATGCTTGAAAAGGCTCTAAGGTTGGTTGATATATGGGGAAGTAAATTTATTTCATTGGCCGAGAAGTTCACCCTTATTAGAACAGTTTTTCTTTCTCTACCTACATTTTATTCTACTCTATCATTGGTTCCTAAAGGAATTCTTAAGGAGTTGGATAAGGTTTGTAGGAATTTTATTTGGAATAAACATGATGGAAGATTGGGTCTCCACTATGTGAGTTGGAAGAACTTATGCAAACCGTGTAAAGAAGATGGACGTGGTCTTCGATCGCGTGTAAGTATGATGGCTCCCTTGAGGGCTAAACTGGCATGGAGGGTTACCCAGGACAAGGAGTCTTTGCTGTTTAAAGTTCTGGGAGCGAAATATGGGCTATTCAATGGTGGAACAGGTTGGAGAAGGGGAGGATTGGGTACTTGTAAAATCCTTACCAATGGTGAGAAGTTCCTAAAATCAGTGGTTAGATGGAGGGTTGGGAATGGTTGTTCAATCAATACCTATAAGGATATATGGATATTAGATAAAAACTTGAATAAGTGGCCTATGTACGTTGCTAGTCCGGAGGAGGATGATTTGACAGTGGACAAATTTATTTGTAATGGTCATTGGGACGTGGAAGAGTTAAAAATTTTCTTTGGAGAAGAGCTTATAAACTTAATTTGTGGGATTCCAATCCAGCAGTATCAGGAAAGAGATTACTTGGAGCTAATTCACAAAAATTCTGGCAGTTCGGTAACTGCTCCGGCATATATTGCCTAGATTCAGGAATCTACTAGCTATTTTTATTTGGAAAGTTTGAAAAATGTGAAGTTAAGGCTGTGGGTGGAAGTGTTCTGGTGTATAGTGTTTAATAATGCAATCCCAACTTTCCATTTTTTGGTTCAAAGAAGAATGCAGGAGGAACTTGATTGTCCTTGGGGTTGCAAGGAGAGGGAAAACCTAGACCATATTTCTATTAATGTGTGAAGATGATGGAGGTATCAAGTTATCTCAACAAATGGGGATTTGGGCTACCTTCTTTTGACTCATTCCAAGACTGCTAGAAATGGATGGAGATGTATAGTAGAGACCACAGATTTCTGATTAATGTTTACTGCAATACGGTTTATCTTAGTTGGAAAGCAAGGAACAAGTGGTTACACGAAGGTAAGAAGGAGGATGCGATGGTGATTGCTTCGAATGCAGTTAGTTATGCTGCTAGTTCTTATATGGTAGATAACTATAAATTGGGACATTGGTTACTAATCAGTCATCTAGACTGTTGGTTTGTTGGCACCCTCCTCCTCCCAATTAGATTAAAATCAATATAGATGCAGCTTTGTTTCAGACTTATAGCGAGGGAATTGGAGGTGTTGTTCGTGACAGTGAAGGTAGACTTCTTCTTGCTTATGGTCATTCATGCTTACATTGGGATGTTGGACAGCTTGAAGTCATGGCTATTCAATTTATAGCTGAGGTTAAGAGAGATTGGATGCTTAGCTACAAAGGCATTAACATTGAAGGAGACAATCAAAATGTTATCAGTTTTTTGCAAGGATTGGATGGCAAATGGAGAGATGAAATGGTTGATTTAAAAGAGCACAATGTGGTAGTTTTTAATTTGGTTAATAGAAATTGTAATAAGTTAGTAAATTTATGTACTAACTATGCTCTTTTTAGTAGCTTTTGTTGGGATGATTTAGTTTCTAATAAGGTTCCTCCCTCTTTTCTAGTTTGCTAAAGGAGGAATCTAGTAGTGAAGTGTAGTAGTTTATAATAGCTCTTTCTTTTTTTAATTGCAAGTGATTTGCTTTCTAAAAAAAAAAGAGGAAATTAAGAATATTGTTTTTGATATGAATGTTGACTCTGTGGCTGGCCCGGAATGTTTTACCACTAAGTTCTTTCAAAATGCTTGGAATGTTATTGGTGAAGAATTGTTGCTGATATTTTGGACTTTTTTAATGGAAATATGATTCCTAAATATTTTTCTAGCACTTTTATTATTCTTATTCCAAAAAAGATCGTTGCTAATTATTGGAATGATTTTTGTCCCATTAGTCTTCGCTCAGTTTTTAGCAAAGTAATTTCTAAATTTTTTATGAAACGTCTTTCCCCTTTACTTTCTAAAATTATTTCTCGAAACCAAATTGGGTTTGTGAAAGGGAGAACTATTACTGATAACATCTTATTCTCCCAAGAGTTAACTAATGATTTGGATATTAAAGTGAGAGGTGGAAACATTATTCTCAAACTTGATATTACTAAAGCTTATGATGACATCAATTGGAATTTTCTATATTCTATTCTTCAGTTATTTGGGTTTAATTCCCATTTTATTAACTTAAACAAAAATAGCATTGAGGGATCTTATTTCTCTATTATTGTTAACGGTAAAAGCAAAGGTTTTTTTAAAGCTTTGCATGGTATCAAACAAGGGGATCCTATTTCCCCCGCTCTTTTTATTATTGGCGCGGAATACCTCTCTAGAGGTCTCTCTTATCTTTTTACCTATCACACTAATCTTTATTATAAACCTACTGGAGGTTTTCCTATATCTCATTTATGTTTTGCAGATGATGTTATTATTTTTGCTAATGGTTCTGTTAAGATGGTTAAACTTCTTAGTAGATTTTTGAACACTTTTGAGAATATTAGTGGTCTTAGTCTTAATAAAAACAAATGTTGTTTTATTATGTCTAAGAATATTCTAAGAGATCGTATTACTGATATTAGTAATACCACTAGTTTTAAACATGGGTGTTTACCTTTAAAATATTTTGGTGTTCCTCTCTACAAAGGGCATAAAAAGTCTTTTTTCTTTTATGAGCTTATCACTTCTATGCAAAATAAACTTAACTCTTGGGAGTTTAATTTCTTAGTTTTAGTGGGAGATTGGTTCTTATCAAGAGTGTGCTTTGTTCTTTACCTATTTATATTGTTCAATGTCTTCAACCTACTCTTACTGTGTGTAATAAAATTGAAAAATTATTCAATAAGTTTTTTTGGAAGGGGAAAGGTAGAAATTCTAAAATTATCTAGACCTCTTAGAGAAATTGTTATTGTGCTCAGGAGGAAGGTGATTTGGGGTGTAAGAATTTGAATGATTTAGCGCATGCATTTTCCTTTAAATTATGGTTTAATTTTTGAAATAAAACTAGCCTTTGGGCTGAATTTATGTATGCTAAATATTGTGGTGGCAAACATCCTACCATTAACTATTTTAAGAAGGAGGATTCCAGTGTTTGGAAAAGATTGTGTAACATCAAATGGGAGGCTGAACCCTATATTAGTTGGGGTCTTGGCAATGCCAATTTATTTTTTTGGCAAGATAAATGGTTGGGGAACTCTTCCATTGATCTTATGCTTAATACATTCCATTGATGATATTAGAGTTAATGCATTTATCGATAATAATGGTTGGGTTTTTAATAAATTAGTTGAGATGGTTCCTGTTTTTATTATTAATAAGATTTTACAAATCTCATTAAATACTAATGTTGATGATTTCCTTTTATGCAATATGGCTAGTAATGGTATCTTTAAACTTATGGATGCTTGGAATTTCATTAGAACTAGGAAGCCTAGTAATAAAGTTTGCAATATGATTGTTAGATTGAAAATTGTGGTTATTTGAAAAAGTTGATTATCTTTGAGAGAATTTAATTTTATAAAATTTTAGTTTTGCAATCGAACATTCCATTATGAATGATATATCACCTCGAAAGGTGAATGTATCATTCCCTAATGTGTTTAAATTACAAAACCTTTGAATTTATCTTAATTATTATAGTCAACCCAGGGAAATGCAATATATGATCCCAAAGGATCAAAGTGGTGTTTAATCAAATATTTGACTACAATGATATGGATAAGAGATCATTAATTTCATAATCAAGATCATGATGATAAAATGATATATCCTCCCAGAGAAAGAAGATATCGCCTATTATGAATCATTTGAATGCGATGATAATGATCGTCAAATTTGATTTTTCCAAAAATAATTAATTAAAGTTTTAAAAAGATTGATTTTGAAAATTTGATTTGGGTTTCTAAAACTCCTATGAGCTCAAGCCCTCATAGATAATTATATCGTAGAAAATCAAAATTTCCTACGAATACTCTTGATTAAAATAACGGTAGAAATTTTATTTAAGAATTCAAAGCTTGATATCAAAGGAGGTGAGGATTAAAAGTTCAATTGGGAGTGGATCAAGTTTGAATGCTTATTTTTAAAGGTCAAAGGAGGAATGGTAGGAGTTGTCTTGAGATTCTGAATCACTTCAGAAGTACTCAGCCTATCCTAAATGTTGGGCTTAAATTTGATTGAAAGATATTTTAAGTTTGAATGGTTGATTTTATTAGAAAATTGGGATTCAATTCCCAGAGGTTGAGGTCTTATAACCTGAGCCTACCTCAGAACCTAAGTCTAAATTGGGTACTAAAAATTGGTATCCTAAACCTAGCTAATACAATGCAGGATTTGGACTTACTCAGACCTAGATTGGGGAGCCAACTAAATCACCTAAATGCTTCAAAGCTATGAGTATGGTCTTTTATGTAAGAGTGGGTAGGGACATTGTATTAAGTTAAGTTTAAAGAAAGTGGGGTAGATTTCTAGAGCAATCCTTAACTTGGCCCCTTGAGTTATGTTGGATAATTGATGCTTAAAGATAAATGCAATTAAATTTTAGACTCATTTTTAATTTATTTCTAATACAATGCATGCTAGTTGACTCGATTAAATGCTTAAATAAAAATGAAAAAGTTTTAAAATCAGGCTCAAAAATATATTTTATCTTAGAGATTACACAGATTCCCCTTGACAGATCTGTACCCTTATAGGTCAGATGGCCTGTCAAAACTCGCAGGTGGGGAGGTGTCTGGTGGTCCCTGGCTTACTTCTTAAAATGTTAGAATTTCTATGTGAGCTTAAATTTTTTTTAATTTAATTCAAGTAGAAAAAGTTTATTCATACACTCACGAGCCTTTGATCATGTTTTAGGCTAAATCAGAATCGGCATACAAAAAGTGCCAAAAAATACTAAAAGCATGTAGCTCCTAATCGCTGTTGCAAATTTGGATTCAAGGAGTATAGTTTTGATGATAAAAAACATGTCTATGTTTGCATGCAGCTCCTAGTCGCTGTTGCAAATTTGGATTCAGGGAGTATAGTTTTGATGATAATAATCATGTCTATGTTCGCTTTTGCTTGACTAATCATTTCAGGTACAAAAGATCAAATGCAATCCAAGCCAACTCAAGAGCGGATCCGTGTGTGTCTAAGTTGTAATTTTTCTCTTTCTTGAGTCAAACTTAATGTAACTGATCCCCTAGCTAAGTAACCTTGCACACACACACTCAGGGGAAAGTTTTAGTGAGTTAGAGTTTCTGTTTAAATTTTTTGTTCATATCGTCCTGGACGATATTCCTATCATCTTGGAAGATCCTATGAAAATAAAAACCCTAATTAGGGCGACCATGTTAAGTCAGTTTGATTAAGTCGATCATCCCGGATGATACATATATCGTACAGGACGATAGGCTCAAATTGGAAAATCTCAACCTCCAGATTAACTTAGGCAAGTTTTATTTTTAGAGATTTGGTCTGATCATCCCGGACGATACGTGTATCATCCTGGACGATCCAGTACAATCATGCCTAATTTAGTCTGGTGATTAAGGAAAGAAATTTATTTTTAATTGATACGATCATATCGTCCTGAACGATCGCAGGATCGTACAGGACGATACAAGCAAAATCCTGACCGTGCAGAGCCTTTCAGCTGTACGTCCAGAGCTATGCACCAGATAATTTTCAGCAATTTTATACTGATCGAGAAAAATATTTAGCCACTTTCCTTTCCAGAGAACACCTTGAGAGAGAGAGAGAGAGAGAGAGAGAGAGAGAGAGCTTGGGAGAGAGAGAGAGGATCTTATAAGGGGGAGTTTGTGCGGGATTCACAAAGATTGCTCCAAGCAAGGATCTGAGTCATCTTCTCTGGTCATCATTTCTTATCTTGTCAAGTGTTTTTGTGGAAGGATCATCCGCAAGAAGATCGAGGTTCTCTGCCTGCTTTAGGAGGAAGCAAAAGGAGTTCGGGTTCTCTGCCTACTTCAGGAGAAAGCAAAAGGAGTTCAGGTTCTCTGCCTCACCGGGTTGGTGGAAAGAAGGTTTTGTACAGGCTTCTCCGCCTTATTGTGAGAGCAAAAGGAGAGTTACTTTGTGTTAGTGCAATACCCGGAGGGGAGGCTCCGGGGAGTGGACGTAGGTCAAGTTGACTGAATCACTATAAAATCTGGTGTGTTCTTTCTGATTATTTTTTGCACTTTATTTTCTGTTAATGATTATATGATTATGCTTATTATTATTTGATCATCGTTAAACATCTACAAATCACCACAAAACTGTAATTATTTTAAAACTTTTAAAAAGATTTTTTCTAAATCATCGTTTGTTCAAGAATTTTTAAAATAACCAATTCACCCCCCCTCTTGGTTAGCCTCGGGACTAGTTCACAAGGGCTTAACATCCCTTTTGAACTTTCAAGTGGTATCAGAGCATACCCACTTGACTTTCAAGTGGTATTAGAGCGGGATTCAAAAATTAAGTTTAAAATTTTTTAAATTTTGATCCATGGCTAACTTTGGTAATCATAATACTGCTGAAGGTTATTCAATTACACGTCCACCATTATTTGATGACATACCTTTTAATTTTTGGAAACCTCGAATGTCCACTTTTCTTCAATCTATAGATTATCGCATGTGGATGCTTGTTAAGGATGGCTATGAAGCACCTTTTAGAATAGTTAACAATGTTAAAACTGAATTGCCTTTCACTGAATGGACTTTTGATGATCGTGAATTAGCCTAACTGAATGCCAAATGTTTGAACTATTTTTCTGTGCCTTAAAATTTGAAGATTACATGCATGTTTCTACTTGCACTACTGGTAAAGAAATCTGGGATAGACTTTGCATTACTTATGTAGGAACATCTGAGGTTAAGCAATCTAGATTGAACATCTTACTTCACGACTATGAAATTTTTCGTATGAAACTTAGTGAATCGATTTCTAAAATATATACTAGGTTCACTCAAATTGTCACTTCTTTGCATGCTTTAGGTAGAGAACTCACAAATTATGAAAAAGTAAATAAGATTTTGAGATGTTTGCCTTCTTCTTTTGATGCAAAGATAATAACTATTATTGAATATAAAGATTTGAATACTTATTCTGTTGATAACTTACTTGGGTCACTCATTGCTTACGAGCAAGGAGTGAACTAACGACAAATTGATGCAGGTGAGAGGAAGATGGAAAAGACTGTGGCATTGAAGGCCAACGATACTAATTTTGATTCTTCCGGGTCTGATAGCGATGATGTTGCCTTAATCACTACGCAATTCAAAAACTTTCTAAGGAAGAAACATAAGAATTTTTAGAAGTGGAACAAAGGCAAGGGTAGTAAAAATTTTAAAGGTTCATCTGATACTGTTTGTTTCGAATGCAGGAAGCCTGGACATATAAAGGCTGATTTTCCTACACTTAAGGCTCACCCAAGAAAGGAGAAGGGTGTGGAGAAACCTAAGCTCAGAAAGGATAAAAAGCAGATTCAAAAGGCTTTTTGGGTGGATTCAGCATCTAACTCCTCTGAGACTGAAGCTGAGGAGGAGACTACGAACCTGTATTTGATGGCAGATGATCATCCTGGTCAGTCTGACCAAGAAGAGGTATGTGAGCTTACTTATGATCACATACTTGATGTTTCTGAGAGAATTCATTCATCATATAGAAAACTTAAGAAAACGCATGCCAGCATGAAATTGGATTTCTTGAATTTGCAAAAAGAGTATGATAGTTTTATTAAGGATCCTTCTGCACTCAATAGCAATTACATGTCTCTACTTGATGAGTTTGATGAATTGAACAAAAGGCATTTTGAACTGATTACTGAGCATGATTCATTGAAAATATTTCATGTTGATTTAGAAAGAGCTTTTAAGGAATTAGAAACTCATGCTTCTGATTTGGATAGTAGTGAACATCATCTAAAATTTGAAATTACTAGTTTGAAAAAAGAACATGAATTTTTGAGTGTGAAAATTAGTGCTTTTGAGAAAAATGAAATACCTCCTACTTTTGCACAATTTTATGCACCTCTATTTTTTGAAAAATCTGATTCAAAATCATCAAAGCATGTTTCTTTTAAACCTAGGAAGAGACACTATTACCCACATAGATTAGTTAACCCTTTTCCTAGCGTTAGATGTTTTTCATGTGGCATGTTAGGACACATCTCTCACACCTGCACTGTTCACCGTAGTATACATGGGGTGTGGAGGCCCAAATTGCCTGTTTCATAGCACAACACACATGCATTGCATTCTTCTTTTCATAAGAAGGAACCCAAACCTGTTTGGGTTCCTAAATCTGACGTTTGATGATTTTGTAGGAGTGCTCTCACACAAGACCTTATGAGAGCATGTGGTACCTGGACAGCGGATGTTCAAGATATATGTCTGGAGATGCAAATCAATTCATTTTGCTGGAGGCTAGGGCTAGAGGCAAGGTTACACTTGGAGACAACACCACCAGGAGGGTGGAAGGAATATGTATAATTGGTGATTCAAAGAATTTTATTATTGATAATATTTTGCTTGTAGATGGATTGAAACACAACTTGCTGAGCATCAGTTAACTCTGTGATAAATGATACAACATCAAATTCCTGCCCACTTGCTGCATTATAAGCTTAAATGACAAAATTATTTTGCAGGGACAAAGGATCAATAATGTCTACATGCTGGATGTAAGTTGCCTTAAAATTGATGTTTCAATTTGCTTAAAAACTGCTGCTGATGAGTCTTGGTTGTGGCACAGGAGGTTATGTCATGCTAGTATGAAAACCCTTAGAAGAGTCACCCAAAAGGACTTAGTTAGAGGTGTCCCTAAGCTTAAGTTCACTAAGGACCACCTGTGTGATACTTGTCAGTTAGGGAAGAAAGTTCACTCCTCTTTTCACTCAATTAAGGACACCAACACCTCTAGACCTTTAGAAGTCTTTCACATGGATTTATTTGGACCCATTAGCACTGCCAGCTTAGGGTAAAAATTTTATAGATTTATGATTGTTGAATATTACTCGAGGTTCACTTGGATTAAATTTCTGTCACATAAATCTGAGTCATTTGATTAATTTAAATCTTTCTCCACTTGGATTCAGAGGAAGTTAGGTTGTGAGATCTTGACTATTCATAGTGATCATGGTGGAGAGTTTGAAAATGAGAAATTTGGAATTTTTTATGAAGAGTAAGAGATTAGTCACAATTTTTTAGCTCATAGGACCCCTCAATAGAACGGGGTAGCTGAAAGGAAGAATATGACATTAGTGGAAGCCGCTAGAGCCATACTTGCTGAGTATTCACTTCCAAAATACTTTTGGGCTGAAGCGGTGAACACTGCCTGCTACGTACTGAATAGGGTGAATGTTAAATTTAAACTGAATAAGACACCCTATGAGATCATTAATGGTAGAACTCCAAATCTGTCCCACCTTCATATCTTTGGCTGTAAGGTTTTCATTTTGAATACTGAGAAATCATCCTTAGGAATATTTAACCCCAAATCTGATGAGGGAGTGTTCTTAGACTATTCTAGTGTGGGGAAATCCTTTAGGGTGTTCAATAAGAGAACCTTGGTGGTGGAGGAAACGACTCATGTTATGTTTGATGAATTTGATTTTAAGGAGACTAGAGTTGAGGAAGAAGAAGAGTTAGGAGAGGTTACCCAAGGAGTTGAAAATGTAAATCTGGATGAAATGGTAGAACCTCAGAGCACTTTGCCTAGAGATTAGAGATATTCTTCAAGTCATCCTAAAGAACTGATCTTAGGAGACCCTTCTGAAGGTGTTAGAATTAGGCATGGACTTAGGAAGGAAGTGAACCATTTTGCCTTTATTTCAATAACCAAACCCACCAACATCAATCAAGCCCTTTCTGATGAGTTTTGGATCTTAGCAATGCAAGAGGAATTGAATCAATTTGTAAGGAATAATGTTTGAGAGTTAGTAGAAAGACCTAGGAATCAAAGTGTAGTGGGAAACAAGTGGGTCTTTAAGAATGATTCTGGTGTGGTGGTTAGGAATAAGGCAAGATTGGTGGCTAAGGGATACAATCAAATTGAAGGGATTGATTTTGAGGAGACATTTGCCCATGTAGCTAGATTGGAAGCCATTAGAGTGCTACTAGCCTTTGCCTGTTATAAAGGATTTAAGTTATTTCAAATGGATGTCAAGAGTGTCTTTTTGAATGGGGTAATAAAGGAGGATGTCTTTGTAGAATAACCCCCAGGTTTTGAGAGTTCTTAATATCCAAATCATGTTTACAAATTAAAAAAGGTATTATATGGATTGAAACAGGCACCCAGAGCTTGGTATGAGAGGCTTAGCACATTCCTGTTAGAAAGAGATTTTGTTAAGGGGAGCGTAGACCCCACCCTTTTTCTGAGAAGAGTAGGGGACGCTTTACTCATTATCCAGATCCATGTTGATGATATATTTTTTGGATCTTCTGATAAAAATTTATGTGATGATCTTTTTTAAGATATGAGTAAGGAGTTTGAGATGAGTATGATGGGAGAATTATCCTACTTTTTGGGGTTTAGCATTAGACAAATGGATGATGGAACTTTTCTAAATCAATCTAAATACACTAAGGACACTTTGAAGAAATATGAAATGGATAAAGCTAAGCCAATCAACACTCCCATGAGCTCCTCTGTTCAGTTGGATAAGGATTCAAGTGGAAAATCTTTTGATCAGAAGAAGTATAGAGGAATAATAGGATCACTGCTTTACCTGACTGCTAGCCGACATGATATTATGTTTAGTGTTTATCTTTGTGCTAGATTTCAAGCTAATCCTAAAGAGTCCCACCTGACTGTTGTTAAGAGAATTCTTAGATACCTTTTAGGGACCCCAAACATAGGAATCTGGTACCCTAGGCATAACACTTCTTTTGAGATTATTGGATATTCTGATTCTAATTTTGCAAGGTGTAGGGTGGATAGAAAGAGCACTTCTGAAACTTGTCAATTTATAGGACAGTCTTTAGTCTCCTGGTCTAGTAAAAAATAAAACTATGTTGCACTTTCCACTACTGAAGCTGAATACATTGCCTTAGGAAGTTGTGTGGCCCAAGTCCTTTGGTTGAAGCAATAAGTTTTAGATTTAGGATTACCTGTTGGCACAATTTTTGTTCTATGTGATAATACTAATGCCATTTGCATTTTTAAGAATCCTATCCAACATTCTAGAACCAAAGATATTGACATAAGACATCACTTCATTCAGGACCCTGTGATAAAGGGACACATTGAGTTACATCATGTAGCAACTGAAAATTAACTGACTGACATATTTACTAAACCACTGGCTTTTGACACATTCAGCATTTTAAGGACCAGATTGGGTGTGATTGACATAAATGCTTGAATCTGATGATTACCAATTTCTAATGTTTTCTGTTTTCATCATTTTACTTTAGTTGTTGTTTGATTTGTTTGCCTGTTTTACCTTAGAATTTTTCCTTTCTTGTTGATTTTCACTTTTTTATTTACTTATCAGATTTGATTATTTTCTGCTGATTTTTATTTGCTCATTTTCATTGACTGATTTTCACATGTCTATTTTTTCTTCCTTCTTATTTTTATTTGCTGCTTACTCACCTCTAAATCAGATCATTGCTCCCTACTGCTGATAACTGGATTTCTGACTGAGAGTTTTGCCTTATTTTTGTTTGAAAGCTTGTAAGTGGTGATTGACTTTTCTGAATCTGTTAAAGGGAAGAAACATTGATGATTGTTTCTCTTCCTTTAACTACTTTAGCAGTGTATGATCTCTTTTGGGATAAAAATCTTCTTCAAAATTAAAAAATTAGTTTTTGAAATAGAGATCTATTTTATCTTCATACAGTAATCTACCTCATATAAATAGTATTTTCAAAGCTTTGAATCAGTGTTATGTTTTCTTAATTAGGTGATTGCACTTATTATATAATGTATGGTTTTTATTTTGTGAATTATCCTACTTATTGTAGAGAGTGAGTTTTGTCCTCTCTTATGTCTGGAAGGTAATTTCACAGCTGAGATTCGTTAATAATCTTGAAAGGATGCAAGCTTATAAAAGATGCGCAAAGAGCGCCAAAATGAGAAGATGTTCAAAATGAGCTCAAAGTTAAAAAGATGCGCAATGTCGCCAAATTGGAAAGATACATAAAGTGTATCAAAAATCAAAAGATGTGTAAAGCACCAATCAAATTAAAAAGAGGCACAAAATAAGCCCATAAAGAAATAAGCTTCCTTCCCTTTCATATCTTTAAATGTCTTAGAAAAATCCATACGCCACCTAATATTTTCAAAAGCTTGAGACGAAAAATCATGATTCCTGATTCATTACTTTGTAATACTATTATATCAGATATTTTTCTGGAATGAGGCTTGAAAGGATCTCTTTTCAAATTCAATTTCTTTTCTTCTGAATTAGATTTTGTTTGAATGGAATTTAACCCTATAAGGTGTACGAGGTAGGAGCTACGAAAGTTAATTTTCCAATTTTTTTTGGATTTTAGCGTTGTCATTTTTCATGTTGTTGGCTTTTGAATTAAAATTCAAGGGAAAATTTTGATTTACTGGAGCTGATTGATTAAAAAAAAAATTGTTGTTTTTACTTATATTTTCTCGTTTCACTTTTCTTACTGGATTTGATTTGTATCATTGGTTTTTGTGTTTTTCTGGTTTTTTCCCCTTTTTGAGATGTCAAAAGGGGGAGGAGTTGATTGTTATTGTGTCTTGTTAGTTGATTGTTGTTGTGTCTTGTTGTCTTGGATATGGTTTTTGAAATATCAATATTTATTTACTAACTTGCATTTCCTAACAAATGTTTGCCATCATCAAAAAGGGGGAGATTATTACAAATTTGGATTCAAGGAGTATAGTTTTGATGATAACAAAGATGTCTGTGTTCGGTTTTGCTTGACTAACTATTTCAGGTACAAAATATCAAATGCAATCCAAGCCAACTCAAGAATGGGTTTGTGTGTGTCTAAGTTGTAATTTTTCCCTTTCTTGAGTCAAATTTAATGTAACTGGTCCCCTAGCTAAGTAACCTTACACACACACACTCAGGGGGAGAGTTTTAGTGAATTAGAGTTTCTGTTTAAATTTTTTGTTCATATCATCCTTAACGATATTCCTATCGTCCTGGATGATCCAATGAAAATAGAAACCCTAATTAGGGCGACCATGTTAAGTCAGTTTGATTAAGCCGATCGTCCTGGATGATACATATATCGTACAGGACGATAGGCTAAAATTAGAAAATCTCAGCCACCAGATTAACTTAGGCAAGTTTAATTTTTAGCGATTTGGTCTGATCGTCTCGGTTGATACGTGTATCATCCTGGACGATCCAATACAATCATGCCTAATTTAGTCTTGTGTTTAATGAAAGAAATTTATTTTTAATTGATACGATCATATCATCTTGGATGATCGCAGGATCGTACAGGACGATACGAGAAAAATCCTGACCATCCAGAGCATTTCACATGTACATCCAGAGTTATGTACCAGATGATTTTCAGCAATTTTGTACTAATCATACGGGACGATCCTATATCATCCCGGATGATAAAGTCATTTAGAAATCGTCCAGTATGTTGTGACCTATACATCCAGAGCTATGTACCGGATGATTTTGGGCAATTTTGAACTAATCGTACCGGACAATGTACATATCGGCCGGGATGATCAAGTCATTTTGAGATCGTCCAGCACAAGTTCCCATGGACGACCCACACAATCCTTTAGACAAAATTCCTGATCTACACTAATTGTCCCGGATGATATCCAAATCATACGTGACGATATGAACAACTTTTGTCTTCTAATCGTCCAGGGAAACCAGATCATCCAAGCTGATACAAGTGATTTTGAACTGATTGTACAGGATGATCTAGACGATATGTGCCGACCAGTTGAAATTTAGGGTAATTTTTGAGCCCTCATATTTAAGATTTTTTTCTTCCAACAAAAAAATCTTTTGCCACTTCCCTTTCCTGAGAACACCTTGAGAGAGAGAGAGAGCTTGGGAGAGAGAGAGAGGATCTTGTGAGAGGGAGTTTGTGAGGGATTCATAAAGGTTGCTCCAAGCAAGGATTTGAGTCATCTTCTCTGGTAATCGTCTCTTGTCTTGTCAAGTATTTTTGTGGAAGGATCATCTGCAAGAAGATCGAGGTTCTCTACCTACTTCAAGAGGAAGCAAAAGGAGTCCGGGTTCTCTACCTGCTTTAGGAGGAAGCAAAAGGAGTTCAGGTTCTCTGCCTCACGGGGTTGGTGGAAAGGAGGTTTTGTACAGGCTTCTCTGCCTTGTTGTGGGAGCAAAAGGAGAGTCACTTTGTGTTAGTGCAATACCCAGAGGGGAGGCTTCGGGGTGTGGACGTAGGTCAAGTTGACCGAACCACTATAAAATCTGATATATTTTTTCTGATTATTTTTTACACTTTATTTTCTGTAGATGATTGTATGATTGTGTTTATTATTATTTGATCATCATTAAACATCTGTATCACCGCAAAACTGTAATTATTTTAAAATAAGTAAAAAGATTTTTTCTAAATCGTCGTTTGTTCAAGAATTTTAAAATAACCAATTCACCCCCCTCTTGGTTAGCCTCGGGACTAGTTCACAAGGGCTTAACATCCCTTTCGAACTTTCAAGTGGTATTAGAGCATACCCACTTGACTTTTAATCGTAATCATCACATTAATTATAAATTAAATCAATTAAATTATCATTCAAATTGAAATTCCAAGTGGCAAGTCCCACTTAATTATACAATCTAGGGTCTGCAGGTAAATAAAAGTGGCCGGGTACCACTGACAATAACCCAGATTCTACTCCTAAGATCAAGTGACTTTGAGAATATGTCTTCTTATTTTTCACTTCTTCATCCTTCTATGAGGCTCCTTGAATCGTCAGGTCTGGATATCCAAATGAAAAGAAACTCCCCTCGAAAGGAGTGTTATCTTTTCCCTTTGGACATTTTAAAGTCATCTAAATTTGAATCTCCAAATGGAGAGGGACTCTCCTCTAAGGGATGTCCCTTCCTCTTTGGATTCCAAATTAGATATTTAGTCCCATTCTCAAAACACTTTAAAATACAACATAATTGATCTTATATTATATTATTTAAAATTGAAAATCTAGACTCAAGTATAACCTACAGGGTTATCCTAAGTAGTTGTAATTAAAATATCCTAAGCAGTTAATATTAATTGAGATTAAAGTGCTCAAATTCACAGCCATGCCTAGCTATGCTCTTTTAATTTAAAGGGGGCCATAAGCATTTTTGAAGCACCTGCAAAAAATATCATTAATTTTAAAGCTTAGTTTTATTTTATTCCCTTTAATTTCAATGCCCTATATGAGCATGGCCATCTATAAAAAATTTAATTAGTATAGATCATCCCTTACTTATGGATAAATCTAATGCATAATTAATCAAAATATAGAGTGTAGAAATTGAATAAATAATCAATCAATTACTTAATTCTAATAACTAGCATGCAATGAAAACTATAAAAAATTCGGCACACGTAAGTAACAAAAAATTAAATGTCATCCTGACCTAACAATAGAGTTAGTTGTCCTAGCAAACCATCTAAAGTGTGTAGGGTAGGCTGTGTGGCTTGGATATATCTTATATAAGGCAATTGGTTGAAGTTGCTTGAGGTTCTAGTTAGTTGAAAGGCTTAAGAGAGATTTTAATTAAAGTTTAAATATTAATGATTTAAAATTGATTTTTAAAATATATTTTAAAGGGTTATTGATTATCACCTTTATTTCTTACTGAGGCTGTGAAGTTTATTTCACCTTTCTTGGGACTAATTTAATAGCCTCGTAGGTTTGAGCTACCCACTAGTAACTGGTATGATTAAGTGATTTGATTTGATTTAAGGTTTAAAATATTATGAATCTTAATTAAGGTTGATTGATTGCTGGGTTTAAGGTTTGAATGAACTTAAGTTTTCTATCAACTAGTTTATAGCGTTGTGCCACCAGGCTCGAGGAACAAAGCCTCCTTATGATACGTAGCACCGTAGCCCAGAGTAGTCCATCCTAAAAACTTGGTTGATATAATTAGATTAATAATTTTAATTTTTTTTAAATAATTAATAATCAATTAATCATAAACTTTTAACACTCTATTGAATCCATTCATGGGTTTGTGCCACTAAGTTCGAGGAACAAAGCCTCCTTAGGATACGTAGCCTACAGCCCGGAGTAGTCCATCCTAAAAGCTTCATCTTTAGAGTGGTTGTTATATATTAAAGGGTTGGTTGGGTGATTTAAACATTAACTCAATATTTTTTAGAATTTGAAATTGATTATCAAAATTTAAGTATTTTTTGGATTATTTAAATGATTAAATTAAGGGGTTGAAAAATTGACTTTTTAATTTAGTTTAAAATCTGGAAAGTTAATATTTTATTAAAATATTAAACCTTAAGACAATCAGTTAGACTATAAGTTTGTAGGATTTAGATTTTTCTATATTTAGTTATGAAGGTTTGAAGTTTTGACTTGATTTTAACTAAAGTTTGATCAAACAATTTACTTTTTATTTTGACTGATTTTTGAAGGTTTGATATTTTTGATAAATATTAGACCTTAATTAGAGTTGAATGCCTTTTAGTTTGCTCAATTTGAAATTTTCTAGAATTTGTTATGATTTTTTAATGTTTGAGTAGTTATTTGAATTATTAAATTAGCTTAATTAAGGAGCTTTTATTGATTTGAATTCAAATGAATTCCTAACTCCTTGAAATCAACTCTAATAGTTAGGAATGACCTAAGGAGAGATTCCCAAGTGTTTGAAAATTTTCTAAAATATTTAATTAATGAAATTAATTAAATATTAATTTTTGATTAAAATTAAATCAAAGTTAAATCTAATGTCAAATCAAAAGGGTTTTATTTTTTCTTAAGTTGTAAATTGTATTCTGGTTAGCTTAAAGTATTATTTGTATTTTTTTAATTAATTTAGATTTATTAGAATTTTTGTAAGGTTTAAGGCTGAATTTAAGAGTTTAATTTTGAATTAATTAAATAATTAACTTAATGAATTCTAAAATCAGTGAACTCCTATCCTAATGTAGGTTGTGTTACTATGTTTAAGAGTTTTAAATTTTATTCATATAGGATGTATGCTTGGATCCTAAGTTTTGCCTAAGTTTATTAAGACCAAGTCCTTAATTATTGTCCTTAGTGTCATTAGGGTGTGTGGGTTTAGAAAATCATAGTCACTAACCCTTAGCACATACCTATATGCATACAAAATCACAATCAAATCCTAAATCTAGGAGATCCTAAACTAAGTGGTGTGTGCATCCTTAGCATGCAACTATTAAAGATAATTAACATTCATAAGATATATTGATTAATGTATAGCAAGAAAATAACTATTCAGTAATCCTCCCCCCATGAATTTAATTCAAGTAGCTCAATCTATGCTTAAAATTTCATAGGACCTCTCAATAATTAAGGATTTAATATATGTATAATTTTAAAACAAAATTTTCTTAAAATATACATATGTATATACTTACATAAGAAAATATAAATTTTCAAATCTTAAAATTAAAAATATAAATAAAATAATTTTACAATATATTTAGAGATCCCCTAATTATTCAAGATAATTTGAAAATAAAATTTTTTTGATATATTTTTAAAATATTTAATTAAATATTATAATATTTAAATAATTTTAATTATTTAAAATAAATTAAGTTTTAAAATTTAAAATTAATTTTAAATTAAAGTAATTAAAATTATAAAAATTTTGATATATTATTTTAATTTTTCTAAATTAAATTGAATTTTATTTGAATTTTTGAAGTTTTAAATTAATTAAATGTATTAATTTTAAAATGATTAATATTTAAAATATTTATTGAAGTAAATCAAATTAAATCTTAAGTTTTTCTAAAATTTTTAAAATTATTAAAAAAAAATATTTTCTTTGAATTTTTAGAATTATTTGAATTTTAATTTAATTAAATATTAATGAAATACTTAAAGGTTTAATTAATAAAAACTTATTTAAAATATACAATATATCTTAAATTAATTTTAATGTCAAATTAACACATTTTAAAATAAATATTTAATTATTATATATATATATATAACCTAAAAAAAGTTTTAATTAAATATTTTAAATTAAATAACATTAGGTGTTAATTAAAAATTGAATTATAATATTTTGATAAAATATATTAAATTAATGTTAATTTCAAAATAAATATTTTAATATTATTATTTGGAATTTTAAATACTTTAAATTATATTATTTTAATATCTTAAAATTATTTAATTAGAATTTAATTAAATATTTACTATTTGTAATTAATGAAAATACATTAAGTAATTTAATCTAAAATTAATTTTATATGAAAGTTTATAAAATTTTAAAAATTTTAATATAAAATATTAAAATTTTGATTTATTATATATATATATATTAATATTTCTGAATTTAAAAATATATTAAAACTAATTTTTAATTAAAAAAAGCAAAAGGTAGCGCCGGTGCTAGCGCAGGATGTGTGGCGACTAAGGATTGGCCGCTTCAAACCACTGCCAATTATTTGTAATGATTGCACCGACACACAATAATTGCTAATGATTGCAGTGGCATGAAATTCAGTGCCGCGGCACTTAACCACGTTGGCTCAATCTTTCGGCTGTTCGATCTCGCGTGATTTTAGATGAATGGTTTATGATCTTGCCAGACAGAGATCTCTGTAGTAGATCGACCCGTGTGGTTACGATTGACCGCAGGATGATGCGATCTGAGCTGTCGATTGTAAGATCAACGCCTCATAAAAGGTCCTACATATGCATAGCACGAAAGATGCCCTAAAACTAATCTTTCGCCTTATTCTTTTGATATACTCAATAAAAATTAATAAAATTTTAACCATAGATAGAGTTGATGAAGAGCATTAATATTGTATAAATTTTAACATTCGAAAAGCGCTTACGAAAAATCTATTTTGATCTAAGTGTGGTGTACTAGGGTTTATTTTTTCAAGAGATCTAACCATTAGATTTTGTATTTTTAGACTCTTTAAACTTGTTATTTGTCCATGCTCAAATTTGTAGAAGAAATTACATTTTGAAAAGCCCTCGATTGCTTGATATTCAAGCTGGAAGAAATTTGGCTTCGGGTCACCGCAAAACTCACCACCGGTAGCCTTGATCGGTGGGGCTTTGGCTGGGGAAGCTTGAAGGACTTTTGGAGAGCTTAAATGAAAAGAAATTTCACCTAGAGAGCTTGAGTGTGAAGAGAGAGTGGGTTATTGAGAATGAATGGTGTTTTTGAAGTCTTGGCCTATTCAAACGTCCCTAGACCCATTGGATGGCCTTGATTGCTTTGGAGGATTATCCAGATGTTGCCACATGCCCCTAGGGTGGTTGGGAGCAAGAGGAATCAAGGACAAGCCAAGGACAAGTTAGGTGGAAAGCCAAAGGTCCCCATTTGCACATGTGGAGAGATAACATCCCTTGTATCTTAATCTAAAGATGAGAGAGAGCTCCAAGAAGGTTCTAGAGGCTATTAAAGCTACTAAAATTGTCTTAAGTGGAGTGGGATTGATTAAAAGTGGATTTTGACCATCCTTAACTCATTTGAGAGCTTGGTTTGATTGTTTGACAAGTTAAATAGTCAACCAAAGTGCTGAGGTGGCAAGGAGGAATGCTTCTCTGCTGACTAAGCAAGTCCTTAGACCTTGAAGCAACATATTTAAAGTTTGAAAGGGAGTTTGACCATTTAAGAGCCCTTTGAAGACTTTGTTGATTGGGTTGACCAGTCAAAGGGGTCAAAGTCTGTGAAGTGGTAAGGAGGTAGACCCAATGGGCTGGTTGGACTGATTTAGAAAGGGCTTGAAGCTAGAGGATTTAAGTTTTAGTGAATGTGTGGGGATTTAGAGTATGTTGACTAGATTGTGTTGAGTTAACCAAGTCAAACGCAAGGTGATTTGACTTCAGACTCATTTGGGTGTGATTGGATCACTCATTGATGTGTGCTTGAAGGTTTGTAGATTTAGAGAACTTGAGTTGAATGGTTAAGGTGATTTTAAACCAAATAGGTCAAGTTTGACCAAACATGGACTCAATTGACCAAGTCAACTAATGGTTGGGTCATGGTGACCAGTCTAACCATAATCACTAGGGGCATGTTCAAGGAAGTTTGAATGAAATTTGCATAGATCTGGGGTTTGATTGAGTGTTAAGGAGCTTAAGGGTTGATTTGGTCAACTTAGGTTGAGTTGGTCATCTAGGTTGACCTAGGGTCAAGGATTGGGCTCAACACGTTTGAAATGATATTTAACGTCTGTTGGGAGTGGTCCTAAGGTCTGGAGAGCTTAATTTGGTCAAAATGACCATTTGGACCCTTAAGGACCTGTTTGGTCAAACTAGGTTGACTTGGTCAACCAGATTGACCCAAAACCTAGGTTTGGGTCCAAAAAGTTTGGTTTGATATTTAAAAACTGCTGGAAGTGATTCTAAGCAATTTGGAGGTCATTTGATTTGAGATGGGTGTTCAAACCCCTAAGGGGTATTCTAGTCGAAAGATGTTGATTTGGTCAACCAGACTTGACCAGGGTCTGGACTTGAGTCCATTACACTCCTAATGATGATTAGGATGCATTTGAAGATGTTTTGAATTTTGATTTGAGTAGGCCAAGTTGAAGTTTAGAGAAACTCCTAAATTGTCCTTAAGAGGCATTTTGGTCATTTTGACCCCTGATCAATTAGGGATCAAAGTGAGTCCATTAAAATATAGAATAGTACTTAACAGGTCAGGATTAAGGGTCTGGATGTGGTTGGAGGCTTTGGAGGAAGCTATAAGGTCAAAATCCACTAGACGGTAAGTCAGTGGCACAGGCCATAAATATTTGAAGGTTTTACAGCCTTTGGATTTCAATCCAGTTTTTGAGATTAGAGACCTCAGATTGAGCTCAAATTTGGAGGATTGCCTCTAAAGACATGTACTATCAATATGAAATTGATGAACTCTGAATTAGAGGTGGATTGATTTGGTTTTGAAGTGTTTGAAAAATCCTTGAAAAAGGTTTTCAAGACATGGCCTTTGCACCTTGGATTTTGATTTGAATTTTTTTTGTTTGAATTGGGTTTTGAATTTGAATTATCTAAATCATTCACAATCATATATATGATTATGAATGACTGGGTAGGATTGAAGTTGAGATTAATTTTGATTAAAGTCTGTATTTGATTAAAATTTGAAGGTTGGATTTGATTGAAGTTTATAGTCGGGATTTAAAGTTTGGGTTGATAGAACTTGGATTGATTTAATATCTGGATTGATCCTAGGGTTTGGATTAATCTAGGGTCTAGAGTGATCTAAGATCTAAACTGATCCTAGGGTCTAGATTGATCTAGAGCTTGGGTAAATCCTAGGGTTTGAAATTTAAGAGAGTCCTAGAGTTTAGAAGTCCTAGGGTATGGGGTCTAGAATGATTTTATGATCAAGATAGATCCTAAGGTATGGGATATAAGTTGATCTAAAATTAGAATTGATCATAGGGTTAAGATTAATCTGGAGTCTAGGTTGGGTCCTAATGACCTCAAACAAAAATGAGGTCAATAAATGGACCCTTAATATGTGTAATAGGATAAAGTTCTATTGCATATATTGGCATTGATCGAATTAAAAGATCAAGTATAAAATTTTGATCCTAAGGGAAGGAAAAGTTTATCTCTGGAGAATCAGGGTTTGAATTGATATTAGGGTAGTGTCATAGAGGGCGTACTCTACCACTAGCGAGTCTAATCCTAAAGGGGAGGAAAAGTCTATCCCTAGAGGAAAAGAAAGCCTAGGTGATCATATAGGAAGGAAGAATATCTAATTATAGAGGACTGAGTCTGGAATTTAATTCTAATGAAAGGGAAAGCCTAACCTTAGAGGATTGAGTTTTAAATATATACCAGGGCAGTGCCAGGAAAGGTGTACTCTACCACTAGTAGGTTTAATCCCAAGGGAAGGCAAAGTTTATCCCTAGAGGAAAAGAAAGCTTGGGGGATCATATAGGAAGGAAGAATTCTTAACTATAGAGGATCAAGTCTGGGTTTAATTATAAGGGAAAGGAAAGAATAACCTTAGAGGATTGAGTTTTGAATAGATACTGAGGCAGTGCCACGAAGGGCGTACTCCACCACTAGTGGGTCTGATCTGAAGGGAAGGAAATATCTAAGACTAAAGAAGAGCGTTTGATTATGGAATTTGAATTAACACTAGGGTAGTGTCACGAAGGGCGTACTCTACCACTACCATATTTAACTCTAAGGGAAGGAAGTACCTAACCTTAAGGAAAAGAATATTGAATGATCGCATAGGAAGGAAGAACTCGTGGCTGTAGATGATCAAATTTAAATTGATACTAGGGTAGTGCCACGAAGAGCGTACGCTACCACTAATAGATATAATCGTAAGGAAGGAAATAACATATCCTTAAGGAAAAGATGATTGAATTCAGGAATTTGAAGTTGAAGTTGAAACTAGGATGGTGCCATGGGGGCATATTCCATCACTCGGGAGTTTAATCCTAAGGGAAAGAGAACACTTAACACTAAGGAGATGAAAACTGGATGATCTCCTAGGAAGGAGGCATTGCTTCCTATAGAAGATCAAGCTTGAATTTTGAATTTTAAAACTAGGATGGTGCCTTAGAGGATGTTATCCATCACTAGAAAATCTAATCCTAAGGAGAGAAAGCACAATGACTCATATCTGTTCTTAAGGAAAAGGAAACTAGAGGACCCTATGGGAAGGAAGCATTACTTCACACAGAAGATTAATTTGTTTAAAATTAGGTTGGTGCCACAGAGGGCATGCTCCATCACTAAAAGATCTAATCCTAAGGAGGGAAAACATCTAACCTTAAGAAAGAGAAATCTGGAGGACCCTGTAGGAAGGAAGCATTGCTTCTCATAAAAGATTTGATCTAGATTTTAATATTAGGATGGTGCCACAGAGGACATGCTTCATCACTAAGGGATTTAAACTTAAATGGGGAATTTATTCCTAAATAAAGAAACTAGAATGGTGCCACAGGGGGTGTACTCCATCACTAGTTGATCTTATCTTAAGGTACAAAAGCATGATGACTCACATCTAACCTTAAGGAAAAGAAGACTAGAAGATCATGTGGGAGGGAAGTATTGCTTCCCACAGAGGATCAAGTTTGAAATTTGATTATAGGATGGTGCCGTAGAGGGTGTGCTCCATCACTAGTGGATGATCTTGTGGAGAAGAAACTTGCTCTATACAAAAGATCACAATTAGAATTTGAAACTAGGATGGTGCCCCAGAGGGCGTGCTCCATTACTAGTGGGTCTAATCCTAAGGAAATAAAGCACAATGTTTCATCTTATGGGAAGGAAGCATTGCTTCCCACGAAAGATCGAATTTAGATTTTGAATTTAGGATGGTGCTATAGAGGGTGTGCTCCATCACTAAAGAATGATCTTATGGAGAGAAAACTTTCTCTACATGAAATATCAAATCTGGATGATCATGTGGGGAGAAAACTTACTCCACATACTGAATCGGATCTAGATAATCATATATCGAGGAAACTTGCTCCATACAAGGAATTGGGTCTGGAATGATCGCATGTGGAGAAAACTTACTCCACATAGAGGATCAGGTCTAGAATAATAGTATGTGGAGGAAACTTGCTTCATACAGAGGATCGGGTCTGGATTGATCATATATGGAGGGTCTGGATTGATCTTATGTGGAGGGAACTTACTCCAAATAGAGGATCAGGTTTGAATTCTAGAATTTGAGATTTGAATGATTTTTAAATTTCAATTATTTTAGTTTTGAATTTAAAGATGTATGAATTTGAAATTTGATTTGATTTTGGATTTGAAGGGTTTTGAATTTGATTCAAATTGATTTTGATTTCTTTTTTTGAGTTTTGAATTTTACATTTTGAATTTTGAAGAGTTTTAATTGATGTTGAAATTAATACTCATCTGGCATGGTACTTCCTGAAGAGCTGCCCCAATATTTGAAAATATCAAGTAGCACCCTTCAGGGTTGATCAGTTGATGTTTGAAATTTTCTCAAAGATCATCTCAATGATAAAGGGTCATTCTTATTTTGGCTCAAACTCTCCCATCGATCTCTCAGTTGGCTAGGATAGGAATCTGAAGAACCTGTAACAAGTCTCATACTTGGAAGGTTCTAAGTCACACTACCTTATCACAAGCTTGAACCACTCATGCTTTATACCAATCTAAGTTTTATTGAGCCTTGATGATGCTCTACGAGGCCTCGTACTCCTCCAATTAGAGTCAGGCACTTTTCTCAGCCATGGTTTAATTTTGAATGGTAGTTCTCAGTATTATAAAATACTCTTCTAGTGGGATTAATTTTGGACCCAGCATAGTGTGTAATTTTACAGAAATAGCCTTAAAGAAAAAGATGCATATCTATAAGGATTCACCTATATTCCACAAAGATAAGATTTGAATTCTTATTAGGCATAAAAAATTTATTCTTTTTATTAAAAAATTTTCTCTAGCTATTCAGACCCTATCAAAATGACAAGCGGGAATTAATTTATCAATTAAAGTGAGAAGCTGAGTCAACTCCAACCAATTTGGAAAGATTTGAGGATTTAGGTTTTATTGACCCAAATCGAGTTTCATAGAAACTGAACTAGGGTATCCCTTATATACGTTTTGAATTAAAAATCAATTTAAAAAAAAAAAATTAAGTTGAAGAGAGAAATTTGATCTTTCAATTCACTTGCATAGAATTTTCTATCTGATAGATTATCGATGCATGATGATGAATCTGGATTCAAGATTTTTTAAAGTTAAGCAATTAAGACAATTAGGTTTTCTAAGATTTAAGAATTAAATGTTGAGAGAGGCCGTTTAATCTTCTTCTCTTTTCTTGGTGGTGCACTTTACACATCTTTTGATTTTATGATGCATTTTGCGCATCTTTTAAACTTTTGAGGCACTTTGTGTATTTCTTAATTTTTGGCACACTTTACGCATCTTTTGATTTTGATTGATCTTGAGAAGAGGCCTCAACTTCTTTATTTGAATGTCGGGTTTTTATTTAAAGTATAAGGGAAGAAAAATTTATTCTCTTACTTAAGGAAGGAAAATCCTCAAGGCAGGACCCAATATTTTTTAACAAGAATATTCACTTGACTAAGAAAATTACTGAATAGATTCAAGGCATGCAAGATATGCCTATTAAGATAGAAAACTACAAGAAGATTGAAAAAAAAATTATTTTGAAAGTCAACTTAAGTTTGATATATATTTTAATTTAAAAGTTAATTAACCCACAAAAATAATCAATTACAAAGAGGAATCAACTTTTAAACATCTTGTGGAGTCAATTACAACTCTCTACTACTTAAGATTTGACATAGAGGTCAACTTTCATGAAAAAGAGGAATCAACTATCTTGAAAATATGAACACAGCACACTTAAGAAGTGGTATGCTTTTCTTAAAACGTAATTACAAGTCTAGATGGCACGACCCTATCGATATGGAATTAGATTTCTGCAATCTCTTTGGAGGAAGAGATAATTATAGAGTCTGTGCTATCCTTAGAAGATACTGCATCATTTTAATCAAAAGATTTATCACAATAGGAACCCTTCAAAATTTAAATTGCATCGATATCACTATATGATATAATCTTAAATTAGTTCTACTCTCCTAATACTAGTGGCCTAGTAGTTAGAAGAGTGGCACCCCAAGGTAGTTTCTACACCTCCTTCTCTATAGATGATGTAGTGGGACATGTATAATAACATGCCCTAACATCCTCTAATAGAGTGGACAGGTCATATTCCTCAATTGGGGGCCTATGACCTATTACTGGTATTTATTCAGTTCTAGCTTGATTGATTCTTTCTATGTAGTAGTCAAGAGGGTGTTTTGGAGATCACTCTCTCATTTTTACAACTTCCCTCCTTTGGGCAACAGGAAAAGGGTGAAAATGATTTCCACAAAGGAAAGGGGTACGTAGAAGGAGCAACGAACTCTTGATTGACCTCAAATTTAACTTGGTCTAGGGCTTTCGACTCAACAGTCTTTCTAGCCTTAAAATTCCTCTTTCTAGCTCTTCAAAGATAGTTCTTCCTCTTGCTCTTACTAGTAAAAGGGGTGCTAGAACTTGACCCAATCTCGGATTGAGATGGTAACTCTTCTGCAGTTATTGACTTCTGGTTCTTATCCACCTGAGTAGAGGGTAAAGTGGTAAAAGGGGCGACAACAACCTCCATCTTGGAGATGGGGGAGTCAACTCTAGACCCTAAAGTAATCTCAACTAAGGGGAAATCCCTTTGCATTCTGGTAGATAGATCAATTATTATTTTTCTATTAACTGACAGCTTCAAGTTATGAAATTCCATTCCATATTGAATCAAACTGCCATTGAGGACTTCTTCCATAGGCACATATCTATTCAGTGAGAAGATGAGTTTCCTAGCCATTTGAGTATATTTGATTCCTGAAATTAAGGAAAGGAGATTTAGATTAGTTGATTTGAAGTTAAGTTTGAGTTCTAAACTTGATTGATTTTTTTTAAATCTTGAATCCCAACATGCTGAGCTTTCACCTAATATGAGGGTTTACAGGATTGTTTGAGAAAATCCAGAGGAACATGGCTTGACTCTTTCACTTTGGAAATTGACTTGAAGGTGAAATGTCAGAATTTATATGCAAACTTGAAGTTAAGGTTGAACTTTGAACTTAAGGTTGGAATGAACTCAAACTTGAAAGGTTGAGATTGAATGGATATTCCTCAAATTTTAAAACTCAACATATTGAGTTTCACTCAAATATGTAGGTTTACAAAAATTAAAAAGAAAATCACAAGAATTGGGCTCGAATCCTTTCATTTCACCAATTAATTTGGGTTGAAATGTCAAAGCCCGAATTTGAATTTGGAATCAAAATTGAAGTTGAATTTAAGATTGAAGTGAAACTTGAATTTAATGTTGAGATTGAATTTGAATTTGAGGTTAGAATTGAATAGATCTTCTTTAGACTTTGAAACTCAACATATTAAATTTTTTTTGAATATGAAGGTTTACAAAATTAACATGAAGATCATAAGAAATTAGGCTTGACTCTTTAACCCCTCCAAGTAATTTGGGGGTGAAATATCAAAGCCTGGAATTGACTGGAGAGTTTTGGATTTGCATTGTATATTCTCAACTACAATAGAATGGTTGAAGTTGGTTTTAAAGATTTTCCTTTACTTTTGAAACTCAAAAATGTTGATTTTTATTTTCAACATAATGGTTAACAAAAATTAAGGGGAAATATGGAGACCTTGACTTTACTCTTTCACTGAATTGACTAGCTTAGTATAAAATGTCAAAATCTAGATTTGATTAAGGGTCTGAATTTGCATTGCTTATGTTAAACTACAAAAGAGTTTTGTATGAAACAAATGATGATTGAAGTTGAATGATTTTAGAAGGAGATTTGAAAATTTGGTAGAATTTTCCCTTATTTTCAAACTCAATATGTTGAATTTATATTCAACATAAAGGTTTATAAATTTTGTGGGGGGGGGGGGGGGGGGAATTCTGAGGAATTGACTCGACTCTTTCACCCTGACAAGTGACTTGGGGGTGGAATGTTCGAGTCTAGATTTACTAAAGAGACTTGAATATGGGTTTTGAGACTGAAAGATTTTTTATAAATTATGAAACTTAATATGCTTGACATTTGTTTGAGCATGCAAGTTTATAACATATATAGAAGGATTTTGAAAGATTTGGCTCGACTCTTTTGCTCTACAAATTAACTTAGAGGAGAAATGTCAAAGCCTAATTTTGACGGAGGTTTCCTAAACTCACCTCTCTTTTGATATGTCTTAATTAATATTGGCCACACTCAACTAAGAAAGAAATGGATAGAGAGACCAACAGAAGAAAGGGTAGTCAAAATTATCGATATAATAAAGTTTGTAATGCTATTAAAGATAGAGAGAGAGATTTTCTCCAGCAGAGTCGCTATTTTTTGTTTGATTAAAAAATATGGTTATTTAAAAAAGTTGATTATCTTTGGGAGAATTTAATTTTATAAAATTTTAGTTTTGCAATCAAACATTCCATTATAAATGATATATCACCTCGAAAGGTGAACGTATCATTTCCTAATGAGTTCAAATTACAAAACCATTAAATTTATCCTAATCATTATAGTTAACCCAGGGAAAGACAACATATGATCCCGAAGGATCAAAATGATATTTGATCGAATGTTTGACTAAAATGGTTTGGATAAGAGATCATTAATTTTGTAATCAAGATCATGATGATAGAACGATATATCCTCCCGGAGAAAGAAGATATCGCCTATTATCAATCATTTGAATACGATGATAATGATCATCAAATTTGATTTTCCCAAAAAAATTGATTGAAGTTTTGAAAAGATTGATTTTGAAAATTCGATCTGGGTTTCTAAATCTCCTACGAGCGTAAGCCCTCGTAATTAATTATATCATAGGAATAGAATTTTTTATGAATACTCTTGATTAAAATAGCGGTAGAAATTTTATTTAAGAATTCAAAGCTTGATATCAAAGGAGGTGAGGATTGGAAGTTCAATTGGGATTAGATCAAGTTTGAACGCTTATTTTTGGAGGTTAAAGGAGGAATGGTAAGAGTTGTCTTGAGATTCTGAATCACTTCAGAAACACCTCAGCCTATCCTAAATGTTGGGCTTGAATTTGATTAAAAGATATTTTAAGTTTGAATGGTTGATTTTTTTTGAAAATTTGGATTTAATTCCTGGAGGTTGAGGTCTTATAGCCTGAGCCTGCCTCAGAACCTAAGTCTAAATTGGATATTGAAAATTGGTATCCTGAACTTAGCTAATATAATGCAGGATCTGGACTTACTTAGACCTAGATTAGGGAGCCAACTAAATCACCTAAATGCTTCAAAACTAATAGTCCGATCTTTTATGTAAGAGTGGGTAAGGATATTATATTAAGTTAAGTTTAAAGAAAGTGGGGCTGACATCTAGAGTAGTCCTTAACTTAGCCCTTTGATTTATATTGGTGTTTTGATTGAAAAAGATTTATAATTTATTGTTTTGAAAAATATTTAATTTTCTTTGGGAAATATTTAATTTCTGGAATTTTTAATTTTGAAATTGAACGCTAATTATGAATGATAAATCACCTCGAGAGGTGAACATATCGTTCCTTAATGGGTTCAAATTTTAAAGCTTTGAATTTATTCTAATTATCGTAGTCAAATTTAAGGAGAAATAATATATGATCCCAAAGGATCAAAATGATGTTTAGTCAAATGTTTAACTGCAATGATCAAGATATAAATCATTAATTTCATAATCAAAGTTATGATAATAGTATGATATATCTTCTCGAGGGAAGAGGATAACGTCTACTATCAATCATTTAAAAATTATTGCAATCTAGGATCCCGAGTACTTGATTTTGATGATGACAAATAATACTTACTGAATAAATATGTTCTTCCTCGAAAATTATAAATATTATTCTTATTTGTGAGCACTAATATTTTAGGTAAGATACAAATTGCTTAAGACTGTTGGAGACCCAAGAATGGGTAGAATAGGATGTACAAGAAGTTATATTTTTATTTTTTTTAATTTTTTATTTTGTTGAGTCTGCCATAAAAGCAGGTATGTAAAAGGAGTGACCAAGCACACACACACACACAGGGGGAGAGTTAAAATTTTTTTTAACATAAATTTAAAATTTTTGAAACTTATCGTACTGTACGATTTTTAATAGTACTATATGATATGCCATTTTAACTCAGGCTTAATGGCTAAATCAGGAAGATTAGTTTTGTAAACTAATCGTACTGTACGATCTTGATCGTACTGTATGATTTGTTTCAACCTGAAAACCCTAGCCGCTAGAATAGTTTTGGTAAGTTTTTAAATTTGATTTTTGTACTAATCGTACTGTACGATTACAATCGTACTGTATGAATATTTAAAATCTTGGCAAGATTATTCCCCGTAATCAGGCAATTAAATCATGGTTTCTTATTTACAGTAGATCGTACTGTACGATACCAATCATACTATACGATAAACATAGACGATTTTTGGTCGTCCCATATATTGTACTAGACAAAACCATGATTTTTGCAATGATCATCCTGTATGATATTTATATCGTATTGGACGATGTTATGAAAATGAACTAATCATACTGTACGAACCTTACAGTGCGGGATGATTAATAGAGATGATATTCATTCGTCCCATAGATCGTCTCGTATGAATAGTTGAAAATAAGAACATCTTCCAGGATGATCTGTGGATCGTACTGTACGATATGCGTAAAATTTGTGAACTATTCATCTGCGTTCATACTAGACGGAACTATTTTTGAACTGAGCGTACTGTACGATATTGGATCATACTGTACGAACAGAATCATCAAATTGGAATTTTTATGGTTTTTTAAAGCCTAATTTAAAAAGAACTTTTCTTTTTCAATGATATATAGTTGAAGGCCATTTTTGACAGAAGAGGGGACTCTTGAGAGGGAGCTTTTAGAAGAGATCCAAGGTTTGTGAGAGGAAGGAGAAGGTGAGCTTTAGCATGAGGGAGAAGGAGTGTGAGGGGATCACACGGCTGCTCCGAGCTAGCTGCATGCTTGCTCCTCCTGTGGCCATGGTGAGTCTCGGCAAGGTTCTCTAGGAAGAGAGGCTTCAAGGTCAACGTCTTCAAGGGTACTCTGCCATCTCCAGGAGGGAGAAAAAGGAGAAGGTTCGCTGCCGTCACCAGGAGGGTGACATAACATTTGGTATTCCACCGCACCAGAGAGGTGAAAGTGAGTCTTGTAAAGGCTTCTCCGCCTTGCTGTGGGAGCAAAAGGAGAGTCAACTTTTAGTAGTGCAATACTCAGAGTAGAGGACTCCAGGGAGTGGACATAGGTCAAGTGACCGAACCATTATAAAAATCTCCAGTGTGCTTTTTCCTTTTTTTCGCACTTTATTTGTCATGCATTTATTTACTATTTTAAATTGCTTGGTAAAAAATTAGATTTTTATTTTGTATTGTGATATTTGTAATTGTGTCACCAATACTGTAGTTGTGAACGAATCATTAGCTTTCACATTCTACTTGTTTAATTATTATTTTAAAAATAAAAAAAATTAGAACTCCTGTTTAGGATTAATTATTTTTTAAAATATCAATTCACCCCCCCCCTCTTGGCTCATCTCATACTTTCAAAAATGATGATAATGATCGTTGACTTGATTTTCCCAATGATAATCAATTAAGGGTTTTGAAAAGCTTAATTTTAAAATTTTGGTATGGGTTTCCAAATCTCCTACAAGCACAAGCCCTCATAGTTAATTATATCGTAGGAAACCAAAAAATTTCTGACGAATACTCTCAATTAAAATAGCGATACAAATTTTATTTAAGAGTTACAGAGATCGATCTCAAAGGAGTTAGGGACTGGAATTTTCAATCGGGATTGGTTCAAAATTGAACACTTATTTTTGGAGTCAAAGGAAGAAAGGTAGAGGTGTTTTGAGATTCTGAATTACTTCAGAAACATCCCAACCTATCCTAAGTGTTGGGCTTAAATTTGATGGAAAAGATTTAATATTTAAGTGATTGATATTAGTAGAAAGTGAGAATTAGATTCCCAGAAGTTGAGGTCTTAAGATTAAAAATCTGCCTCATAACCTAAGTCTAAAGTGGGTATTAAAAATTAGTGGCCCGGATCCTAGCTAATGCAATGCAGATCTGGACTTACCCTGGCCGGGATTGGGGAGCCAGCTAAACCACCTAAGCGCTTTAAAACCATGTGTCCGATCTTTAATGTAGAGTGGTTAGGGACGTTGTTTAAGATTGGGTTTAAGGAGTTAGGGTCGACATCTAGAGCAAATTCCTAATTGACCCCTTGACTTATGTTGGGTGAAACATTTAAACTAAAAATGCAATTAAATATTAAGACTCAATTTTTAATTTATTACTAATGTGATGCATGCTAGTTGACTAGATTAAATGCTTAAATCAGGATGAAGAAATTTTAAAATCAGGCTTAAAAATAGTTTTATCCTAGAGATGCATACATCCCCTTGGACAGAACAGCACCCTCATAGGCCAAGTGGTCTACCAAAACCCACAAGCTGGGAGGTGCCTAATAAGTGGAAAGAAAGATGCAACGAATATGCATATGAAAAACCCCCGACGGTCCTGGGCTTACTTCTTAAAACGTTAAAGTTACTATGTGAGCTTAAATATTTTAATTTTGTTTAAGTAGAAGAAGTTTATTCATACCCTCATGAGCCTCCGATCGGGTTCCAGGCTAAATAAAAACTGGCATGCAATTATTGCCAAAAAAACTACTAAAAGCATGCAATCCTAATATCATATTCAACATCAAACAGTTAATTAAATAATTAAATCAATTAAATGTAATACTCAAACTGAAAGTCCATGTGATAAGTGCCACTTAATTATACAACCCAGAGTCTACAGGAAAAGTGAAGTGGCCGGGTACCATTCACTACTACTTGGATTCTACTCCTAAAAGACAAGTGACTTTAAGATTTGATATTCTTCCCATTCTTCACTTTATTGTCCTTCCATGAGCTCTTTGAATCGTCGGGTCTGGATATCCAAATGAAAAGAAACTTCCTCTCCAAAGGGGTGTTATCTTTCCTCTTTGGATATTTAAAGTCATCCTAATTTGGATCTCCAAATGGATAGGAACTCTCCCCCAAAAAGATGTTCCTTCCTCTTTGGATTCCAAATTAGATGTTTAATATCTCAATCTCAAAGCACTTAAAATAATTTATAACTCAATTCAAATCAAATTATATTAATCAAAATTAAAAATCTAGACTCGATACTGTAGGGTTATCCTAATAATCAACAGTTATATAAACATCCCAAGCCGTTAATATTTTTGAAATTTAAATGCTCAAAACACAAACACGCTTGGCCATGCTCTTTTAATTTTAAAGGGGGACTTAAGCAAATTTCTGAAGCACGTACAGAAAACAACGTCAATTTTAAAGCTTTAATTATTACATCCTTTAATTTTAAATGCCCTGTATGAGCATGGCCACCTGCATAAGATTGAATTAGTACAAATTGTCCCTAACCTAGGGGTAGATCTAACGCACAATCATATACAATGCAGAGTGCAGAAATTAAATAAATAATCACATCAATTACCTAAATCTAACAACCAGCACGTAATAAAAATCATGAAAAACTCATAAGACTAGAGTTTATTGTCCTAGCAAACCATCCAAAGTGTGTGAGGTAGGATGTATGGCTTTGATATGTCCTAAATATGATATTTAATTAAAGTTGCTTGATGTTCTGGTTAGTTGAAAGGCTTAAGGGAGATTTTAATTGAAGTTTAAGTTTTAATGATTTAAAATTTATTTTAAAATTAATTTTAATTATTTGTTACACATCTAGGCCGTGAAGTTTATTTCACCTTTCATGGGGCTAATTTAATAGCCTCATAGGCCTGAGTTACCCAGTGGTACCCGGTATAATTAAGTAATTTAAATTTGATTAAGTTTGAGAGTTAATTAAATTTTAATTAAAATTAATTATTTGCTGATTTTAAAGTTTAATTTATTTAAGTTTGCCATTAATCAGTTCATGGCGTTGTGCCACTTGGCTCGAGGAACAAAGCTTCCTTAGGACATGTAGCCCCACAGCCTAGAGTAGTCCAGCCTATAAACCAAATTAATGTATTTGAATTAAAAGATTTTGAATTAAATCATTAAGAATTAATTTATTTTAAGTTTAACACTCCTTATAATCTATTCGTGTCGTTGTGCCACCAAGCTCGAGGAACAAAGCATCCTCAAGACACGTAGCCCCGCAGCCCGGAGTAGTCTAGCCTAAAAACTTTATTTAAGGAGTGGTTGTTGTGTATTAAAGGGTTAGTTGAGAGTTTTAAATATTAATTTGATGTTTTCTGGACTTTGAAATAAGTTATTAAAATTAGGATTTTTTTGAATTATTTTAATCATTTAATTGAGGGGTCAAAAATTAATTTTTTGATTTAAAATGTTTTATGGAATGTTCATATTTTATTAAAATACTAGAACTTAATACGATCGGCTAGATAGTAAGTACACTAAAATTAGTTTGACCAAAAGTTGACTTTTTCAAATTTGATTGATTTCTAGAATCTTGATATTTTTAATAAATATTAGACCTTAATGTGAGTTTAATGCCTTTGAGTGCTCAATTTGGAGATGATTTGAATTACTTATGAATTTTTAAAGTTTAACAATTTAATTGAATTATTTAATTTGTTTAATTAGAAGGCTTTTGATGATTTGAATCCAAATGAGCTCCAAACTTCTTGAAATCACCTCCAAAGATCAGGAATAATCTAAGAAGAGTTTATCAAGTATTTGAGAGATTTTTGGAATTTTTAATTATTTTTAATTAATTAAATTAATTAAATATTAAATTTTAATTAAAATTAAATTAATCTTAAAATTTATGTCAAATTTGGTTGATTTTAATTTTTATGGATTGAAAATTTAATTCTAGTCAGTTAGAGGTATTATTTATAATTTTTGGGTTTAATCTTGATTTACTATATTTTCTGGAAGTTTTAAAGGTTTAATTAAGGTTTAGTTTTTATTAAGTTAATTAAGGGGCTTAATGATGTCAAAATTCAGTGAGATATTTTCTATGAGCTGAGAATGTCACTAAGTTCAAATGATTTGAGTTTCAAGTTAAGAGGATATGTATCCTAATTTCTATAATTATTCTAAGTCCTCTAATTAAGGTCCTTAATTATTATCCTTAATAATGTCACTAAGTTAAATTAGGTTTCAAATTAAAATCTCTAACCCTTGAACAAGTACATATAAATGTATACACATTCATCACAATCAATTCCTAGGTCTAGGAGAGCCCTAACCTAAGTGGTGTGTGCACCTTAAGCATGCAAGTATTAAAAACTAATTATAATTAATAATTTGATTAGTAGATAATTAAGATATAACATTCCACTAATCTTCCCACATAATTTCTATTCAAACATGCCTAATTTGGGTTTAAAATTTCATGGGATCTCTCAAATTTTAAAGATTTAAAATATATATAATTTTAAAATAGAAATTTAAAATATATACATATGTATACTTGAAAATGCAAATCTTAATATATTTCATAATATTATGAAAATAATTTTAAAATAATTTAAAAAATATTTTATTTTAAGAGATCCTCGGATTACTTAAGAAAATAATTTAAAATTAAATTTTGATCTAAAAAATAATATTAATTAAATATTATTTTATTATTAAAATAATTGAATGATTAAAATTATTTAAAATTAATTAAGTTTCTAATTTTGAAATTAATTTTAAATTGAAACTCTTAATTTTTTGAAAAATTTAAAGAATTACATGCTTTTTTATGAATTAAATTGAATTTATTTTGAATTTTAAAAGTTTAAGTCAATTAAATGAATTTCTAAATTAATTTGAAATTAATTAACATTAAAAATTATTTTAAAATAAATCAAATTAAGTCTTAAATACTTCTGAAATTTTAAAGATGTTTAAAATTAATTTATTTATTTTCAAATAAATATTAATTAAATGTTTGATTATTTATTTGATTAAAGGTTATTAATATATATATATATTAATGATCAGAGAACTTGAAATTTAAATTTAAAATAAAATTTTAAAATTTATAAAATATTTTAATCATATTTAAATTAATATTAATTTTTGAATATTTAATATTTAATATTTAAGATAGTTTAAAATAAAATTAATGCTTTAACTTAAAATTAATTTTAAATAAAGGATTTAATTTTATAAAAAAAATTAATATATAATGTATATATATTTTTTATTTTTAAAAAAATTTAGTTATATTTAAATGACTATTAGTTTTAAAATATTTAATATTTAATATTTAAAATAACTTATAATAAAATTAATATAAATTTTAAAATAAAATATTTAATTTTATAAGAATTTTAATATATAATACATATATTTTATTATTTAGAATTAGTTTTTAATTTGTATTTTAAATTTTCTGAGTTTAGAAATTAATTTAAAATAGTTTTTAAATGTTAAATAAAAAACAACGGTTGCCTGAGGTACGTGGCAGTCTCTAGTTGGCTAGTCAAAATGATGGCGGCGGTAGAGGACACGTGGCGGCAACCTACTGGATGATCGAAATACGGCGGCGACGCGACAATCACTTGCAATGTTTGCGTCGCCGTGCAATCATTGCAAATGATTGCAAAGGCGGCGGGTCGCATCCGTCATAACTTAAAGGACTTCGGGCCAAATCTCAGCCGTCGGATCCTCCGCAATTTGAATCAAAGGCTAAGATCTAGCTGGACAGAGAGAGCGAGCGCTGGATTAGATCCGCGCTGGAAGGATCCACGGAACAACACGATCTGGACCGTTGATCGATCGATCAACGGTCCAAAAAATATAAACCTGGACTAGGTTACGTAAACACCATAGATGGCATTTTTTGGCTCGTTCTTTCAATCCGGTTAGCTAAATCAACTCAAATTTTAAACCTAGATAGGCTAGGTGAACAGAAATCGTGTAGGCTATTTAGTTTAGCTTAAAATAAGTTTAATGAAATGTTAATTAACCCCAACTACTGTGACCTAGGGTTAAGAGTTTTGAGAAATCTAACTGATGGATTTTTGATTTTTTGGATTCTCTGAAATTGTAGTTTGTCCACGCTAATATTTGATGAAGACTTCTTGAGTTGATAATGCACGGATCGTTCTCTATAATCTCTTGGACGGAAGACACCAAAACTCGCCGGAGTAATGATCATCGGCGGTTCTGACTGGCAAGCTTTCACTGGGGAAGTGTTGAGGAACTCCTTGAAAGCTCTAGAAAACTGAGAGCTAGACTTGAGGGACTAAGTATGGAGAGAGAGGGTTCAAGTGAGAATGAGAGCTCTTTTCCTTCCTTTTCCCTATTCAAACATTCCTAGGCCATTTGGATGGCTGGGATCGATTTGGAGGCTTGCTAGGATGTTGCCACCTGTGCTGGGGTTGTTAGGGTGGTAGAGAATTAAAGGACTATAGGACATTCTAGGTGTAAAGCTTATTTTGGTCCCCATTAGGGCATATGAGCAATGGGAGCTGTTGGATATTGATCCAATGGTTATAATGGGCTCTAAGAAGTTTCTAGAGAACATTTGAATAGCTGGAGGGGTTTAAATTAGAATAGATTAAATGTTTAGAGCCATCCTAGTCCTTTAGGAGATCATTTGAACACCCATTACTATTTGACAAGTAATTGGGTCCAGGCATGCTGAGGTGGCAGCAAGGAGGTCTTAAGGAGCTACTTGGGTAGAGTCTTGAGGGCTCAAATGAAAATACATATTGATTTGATTTGAGCCATGGGGATTTGACCAACATATATGGGTTGACTTGGTCAACTTGACCACGGCATGAGTCATGTCATATCAAGGGATATTCAAGATATTAAATTAAATGGATTCAAAGGTTCTCCAATGAATAAGGTTTAACATTTAAGTGGAAAGGCACATTAAATTCATGATTTTAATCATAGGTCAATGTTTGACCAAGTCAAATCAAAGTGACTTGTCTCATGAATAGGTTAGGAAATAATTAAGGTATCAAGTGACATAAGTTTGAGAATTTGATAAGATTTGAGTGTATTTTGAAGTTAAATTCAAAATAAATGTGGTTTAAGGGTTAATCTGGTCAACTTTGGTTGAATTGGTCAACCAGGTTAACCCATGATCAAGGGTTGAACTTAACAGGTTTGATATGACCATTGAAAGTTAGTGGAGGGGGGGGGGTCTCATAGTCTGAATAGGTTATCTAGGTCAAAATGATCTATCTAAGCCCTTAAAGGGCCTAATGGGTCAACTAGGTTGACTTGGTCAACCAAGTTTACCCAGGGTCAGGGATTGGGTCCAACTAGTTCAAAATGATATTTTGAGCATGTTGGTGGTGGTCTTAAGGTCTGGGGAGGTCATTTGGTCAAAATGCTTGTGCGAACCCTTAAAGGCCTTCGTGGTCAAACTAGGTTGACTTAGTCAACTAGGTTGACCTAGAGGTTGGTTTTGGGTCTAATAGATTGGGTTTGATATTTGAAATTCACTGGAGGTGGTTGCATTTGATCTGGAGCTCATTTAGTCCAAAGTGACTATTCACACCCATAGGGGTATTTTGGTCATTTTGGACTCTAGTCAACTGGAAGTCAAAATAAGTCCAAAAAAATATAGTTTATTGCTCAATGAGTCATAATCAAGGGTCTAGAAGTGATTGGAGGCTTTGAAGAAAGCTCCAAAGTCAAAATCTACTAGGTGATAGGTCCAGTGGCATAGGCCGTAAATATTTGAAGATTTATAGCCTTTGGATATCAATTCAATTTATGGGGTTAGAGACCTCAGAATGAGCTCAAATTTAGAAGGTTGCCTCTAGAGATATGTCACATCAATATGCAGCTGACAGACTCTGAATCAGAAGTCATTTGATTGGGTTTTGAAGTATTTAAAGATTTACTAGAAAAGGCTTTCAGGACTAAGACCTTTGGGCTTGGATTTGAGTCTGGAAATCTGGATTTGATCTAGATTTTGGGTTTGAATATCTGAATTTGAATTAAGTCTAGATTGAATTAAAATTTGGATTGATCTAGAGAAATCCTAGGGTTTAGAGTAGATCCTTGGGTCTAGATCAACTTGAAAGAATCCTAGGGTCTAGAGTAGATCATAGGGATTGAAGTCTAAGAAGATCCTAGAATCTAGAAGTCTTAAGGTCTAGGAATCTTAGAGTCTGAGATCTAGAATGATCTTAGGATTTAGGTAGATTTAAGATCTAGAGTCTATGAAGGATCCTAGGATATGGGAGAGTCCTAGGGTTTAATCTCTAGAAATATCCTAATGTCTAGAATAGGTCCTAAAGCCTAAGAAGATCATATGATCTGGAGTCTAGTAGAATCTTAAGGTCTGAGTAGATCCTAAGATCTGGAGTCTAGGAGGATCCTAGAGTTTAGATTAACCTGGAGTTTGATTGAATTGAGTTTAAAATTAATATGGGGTTAGGATTGATTTGAATCTGGATTGATATTAAAGTCTGGATTGATCTAAGATCATATTGATCCTAGGGTCAAGATTGATCCTAAGGATTGGAAAGATCCTCAGGTCTGAATTGGTCCTACTGACCTCATATAAAAATGAGGTCAACAAATGGACCTCCAATATGTGTAATAGAATGAAGTTCTATTGCATATATTGGCGTTGACCAAATAAAATGGTCAAGTCTGGAGTTTTGATCCTAAGGGGAAGCAAAATTTTATCCCTAGGGAATCGGGTTTTGAATTGATACTAGGGTAGTGCTGAGGAAAGCGTTCTCTACCAGTAGTGGGTTTGGTCCTAAGGGAAAGGAAGAGTCTATCCCTAAATGAGAAGAAAGTCTGGGGTATTGTGTAGGAAGGAAGAACTCTTAACTACAACAGATCAAGTCTAGATTTGATTCTAAGGGAAAGGAAATCCTAACCCTAGCAGATTGAGTTTAAAATTGAAACTAGGGTAGTGTCACGAGGAGCGTACTCTACCACTAGTAGATCTAATCCTAAGGAAGGGAAAAAAACCTATCCTTAAGGAGAACAAGAGTAGATGATCATATTGGAAGGAAGAACTCCTAACTAAGAGGAATGAAGTTGAATTTTGATACTAGGGTAGTGCCACAGGGGGCGTACTCTACCACTAGTAGATCTGATCTTAAGGGAAGGAAGAAATACCTAGCCCTAAGGAGAAGAAAGCTTGATTTTAGAATTTGAAATTGAATCCAGGACGGTGCCATAAGGGACTTATTCCATCACTGGGGAGTCTAATCCTAGGAGATGGAGAATACTTACTCTAAGGAAAAGAGAATTGGATGATCTCATGGAAAGGGAGTATTGCTTCATATAGGAGATCAGGCTTAAAGTATTAAATTTTGAAACTAGAATGGTGCCTCAGAGGGCATTATCTATAACTAGGAAATATAATCCTTAGGAGAGAAAGCATGATGACTCACATATATCCTTAAGAAAAAGAAAACTGGAGGGTCCTAAGGGAAGGAAGCTTTGCTTCTCATAAAAGGTTTGATCTAGATTTTAAACCTAGGATGGTTCCATAGAGGGCGTGCTCCATCACTAGAAGATCTAATCCTAAGGAAAGAAAATATCTGTCCTTAAGGAGAATAAAATTGGATGACTTTAAAGTTCGATAGGGATGTTAAGCCCTGATGAACTAGTCCCGAGGCTAACTAAGAGGGGGGGGGGTGAATTAGTTATTTAAAAATTCGAGAGCAACAACAAAAATCTTTTCTATGATATGCAGCGGAAACAAGTAAATACTCAAATGAAAAGATTAAACACAAATTTTACCCAAGCAGATAATCACAGAAAAACTAAAGTGCAGAAAGTAATCAGAAAGAACACACCAGAATTTTATAGTGGTTCGGTGAACTTGACCTACGTCCACTCCCTGGAGCCTCCCCTCCGGGTATTGCAATTACTCAAAGTGTCTCTCCTTTTGCTCCCACAGCAAGGCAGAGAAGTCTTTACAAAAACCTCCTTTCCACCGACACGGTGAGGCAGAGAACCCAACCTCCTTTTGCTTCCTCCTGAAGCAGGCAGAGAACCTCGGACTCCTTTCGCTTCCTCCTGAAGCGGGCAGAGAACCCCAGATCTTCTTGCGAATGATCCTCTCACAAAGAACACCAACACGATGAAAGATGACGAGCGGAGAAGATGAATCTGATTCTTGCTTGGAGCAACCTTCGTGAACCCCTCACGAACTCCCCCTCACAAGATCCTCTCTCTCTCCCAAACTCTCTCTCTCTAGGGTTTCTCTGGAAAGGAAAGTGGAAAAAGATTTTTCTTGTTGAAAGAAAAAGATCTTTTATAGGAGGGCTCAAAATTTGCCCTAAATCTCAACTGGTCGGCCTAGATCGTCCAGGACGATCGATAGATCATCCTGTATGATTAGTTCAAAATTAGCTGCTTCAGCCTGGAAGATCTGGCTTTTCTGGATAATCAGTAGAAAAAGTTGTTAATATCGTCCCGTACAATTCTACGATCGTCCGGGATGATTAGTGTAAATTGATGAATTATGTCCAGAAGACCGCTCGCGTCGTCTAAGAAACTTGTGCTGGATGACCCAAAAATGACTTGATCGTCCAGGACGATCCGGATATCGTCCTGTACGATTAGTTCAAAATGTGCCCAAATCGTCTTAAGCACCACTCTGGGTGTCCAGCTGAAACACACTAGACGATCATGTTCGTCTAGGACGATCCTACGATCGTCCAGGATGATATGATCGTATCAATCAAGTATTAATTACTTTCATTAATTACCAGACTAATTTAGGCATGATTGTACTGGATCGTCCAGGACAATACACGTATCGTCCGGGACAATCAGACCAAATATCTTAAAATAAAAACTTACCTAACTTGATCTGGCGGCTGAGAATTTCTGATTTGAGCATATCATCCCATACGATGCAATGATTATTCAGGACGATCTGCTTAATCAGACACACTTAACTTGGTCCCCTAATTAGGGTTTCTATTTTTACTTGATCGTCCAGGATGATGTGACTATCGTCTAGGACGATCTGAATAAAAACTTGAACAGAAACTCTAATTCACTCAAGCTCTCCGCCTGAGTGTGTGTGCAAGGTTACTTAGCTAGGGGAATAGTTACATTACAATTAACTCAAGAAAAGAAAAATAATACACTTAGATACACTTGGACCCTATCTTGAGTTGGCTTGAGTTGCTCGTGAACTTTTGTGTCTGAAATGGGTTAGCCAAGCAAAACATAATAGAAACATGTTTGTCATCATCAAAACCAGATTTGCAACAATCTCCCCCTTTTTGATGATGGCAAACATATGTGTAGTAGTTTAAAAAATAAAAGAACTAGGAGATCGAAAAATAAATTTTTTCCAATTTTCATTGAACAACCAGAGCAGTACATGAAACACAAGTAAAAAATATAACAAGAACAAAAACTACTACAAACTGACTCCCACTTTTGACATCACAAAAAGGAGGAGGGCAAACAGAACCAACAGAACCAGCAGTACAAACAACACAGTGCAAACAAAACAAAGAAACAACAGCTACAAAACATAACACTAAAATGGAGGCGGATCCTAATCAGAAGGAGGAGGTGGCGGTGGTGGGTTGAAGTAATTATGAATGGCTGTAAAGTGGGCTCCAATCTAGGCAATATCCTGGTCATGCTGCTGTTACTGCTGAGCAGCATAGTTAGTAAAGCGCTGTAGGTCCTCAGCGTGCCGCTGCTCCTAGGCAGCAACATAGGAGTCGAATCTGGCCTCCCACTGATCGAAGCGCTGCACCAGATGGTCAAAAGGAGAAGCGATGCGAAGGGGAGCAGGTGCATCGGGTGCAGCAGGAATGGGAATAGCCTCTTCCTCTTCCTCCTCAACATCCGGGGCGGGCTCCGGATGTAATCGGGTGCTGTGTAGGACATGGAATGAATTGTTTGTGAAGAAGAAAGGAGGGACATTAGGAGGGACTGGATACTGCAGGTCATATTTGGTTTCTAAGGCATATGTAATGATATGACCTAAAGCTAGATTTGTACGACGTCTATGACCCGGATCCCTAATAGTGGTGAGGTGCTCGATGTATCGAATAAGAAGGTCAGTGGCATTAAAGTCCCAGTGGGCCAAGATATAATATGTGGTCAGAGATAATAGGGTGGTGATGTGAATCTGATCCCCTGCCTGTGGGATGACGGAGGAACGAAGGACGTGCTGAATAGTCCGTGCATCCTTAAGGAGGGAAGTGGAAGCATTGTTGTGGTAGGGTACATTCATATTTCGAAGAAAGTGATTGGCGACACTCCAATCATAATCAGGGTCAGTAATCAGAGTGTGAATTTTGTCGCCCGTCACAGAAAGTTGAAGGATGTTGTGAAAGTCTTGTGCAGTGAGTTCCATGGGACGTTGATTGACATAGGAGCGGAGAGTGGAATAGTCAGTAGAAATGTGCTGATTGGCGAAGAAAACTTGAAGAAGTTCAAGGCTGCATGGAAAGGCTAGGGTAAGGATGAATGTGAGGGAGGTGTGTGCGAAAAGATCAAGAACATGATAGGTAAGGGTGCGGGGGTTTACTATTTTTGAGTGCGTGATCCCCACCTCATGATAGCGCTCGAAGGCAGCCAGATCAGCTGCATTGGGAAAGCGGGGATCAACATTCCCCCATGAGGAACTCACACCGTTTTATCTAGAACGTTTCTCGCCAGCCATGAGAAAGCACAAGTGAGGGAGAGTGGAAGGAGAAGTGTGGAAAAACCTGAAGAAAATGGCTGTTTAAGTAGAACTTGGCCGGATAGTCCCGTACGATCGCGAAATTGTCCAAGACGATATGTACATTTATGACGGCCAGAACGATTGGTGAAAAAGGCAGTCTGATTGTCTAGGACGATCAGAGATCGTCCAGGATGATTACACACAGGCGATCATCCCAAGGAGTTAGGTCGGACGACCGTTGACGAAAAGTATCGTCCATGACGATTAGGTGGATCATCCGGGATGATATGTAATAAATATGTCAGATGGGCTGAATTTGAATCGTCCAGTTGCTAACACGTGGTTCATCCACAACGATGAGGTTGATCGTCCAGGATGATGGATAATAATTGGTGTAATCTCAGCTATTTGATCAGATCAGGAAGATATGGATCATATCGTCCAGGACGATCACCAATAATTTGTGTTTCTCAGCAGTATGATCAAAGTGGGGACGAATTTGAATGGATCGTCCAGGATGAAGAAGATCGTCCAGGATGATTTGTGGATCGTCTAGGACGATGTAAAGAAAATAGAAAAAAGATGGAGGTTGGAAATGAACGATCAGGATCCCAAAAACACAACCATTAAAAAGAAACACAAAACCAAAGGAAATAAAATGTGACACGAGAACACAAAAGCAATGATTTTTTTTATCAAGCTGCTCCAGTAAATCAGAATTTTTCCTTGATTTTAGATCCAAAAACTGATAAGAAGATGATTGACAGCTTTGAAATCTAGAAAAAGTTGGAAAAATTGACTTTCATAACTCCCACCTCGGGCACCTTATCGATGCAAATCTCTTTTAAAACAAAAATCTAATTCAGAAGAAAAGAAATTAGATTCAAAAAGAGATCCTTTCAGGCCTCGTTCCAAAAAAATATCTAATATAATAGTGTTACAAAGTAATAAATCAGAAATTAAGATTTTTAAACTCAACTTTTTGAACATATTAAGTGGCGAACGGATTTTTCTAAGACATTTAGCGATCTGAAAGGAAAGAAAGCTTAGTTTGGGCTCATTTTGTGTCTCTTTTTCAATTTGTTTGGTGCTTTGCGCATCTTTTGATTTTTGATACACTTTGTGTATCTTTTTGTTTGACGACATTTCGCATCTTTTCAGCTTTGGGCTCATTTTGTGCCTCTTTTTCAATTTATTTGAAGCACTACGCATCTTTTGTAAGCTTTCTCCCTCTCAAAATCGTTAAAGGATCTCAGCTGTAAAATTACCTTCTAGACATAGGAGATGCTCTTCACAATAAGGAAGAGTAATTCACAAAATAAAAGCCATACATCGTATGATAAGTGCAATCACTTAGTTTAGAAAAACAAAATAATGACTCAAGACTTTGAAAATACTATTGATATGAGATAGATTACTGTAGAAAGATAAAATAAATCTCTATTTCAAAAACTAATATTTTAATTTTGAAGAGGATATTTATCCAAAAGAAATAATACACCAGCAAAGGAGTTAGAGGAAGAGAAACAATCATCAATGTTTCTTCCCTTTAATAGATCTAGTGGAATCAATCACTACTTACCAGCTTCCAAATAAAAATAAGGTAAAACTCTCAGTCAGAAATCCAGTTTATCAAAAGTAGCGAGCAGTGATCGGATTTTAAAAAGCATAAAACAGTAGATAAAAGAGATGAACCAGTAAATAAAAATAGGTAGAGAATTATATCAACATAAATACTCAAATTAACCTAACACCAAGGCTAACATAAAAATCAGCAGAAGAAAAACTAAAAATAACAGAAAGCAAATAATCAAATCAAACAACTAACTAATAGAAGCAGAATAAAAATTAGAGAAATCAGAAATCAGCAATCATAAGAATTAAGCATTTATATCAATCACTCCTAATCTGGTCCTTAAAATGCTGAATGAGTCAAAGGCCAGTAGTTTAGTGAATATGTCAGCCAGTTGATTTTTAGTTGCTACATGAAGTAGCTCAATGTCCCCTTTCGTAACATGGTCCCTGATGAAGTGAGGCCTTATATCAATGTTTTTGATTCTAAAAATGTTAGATTGGATTCTTAGAGATGCAGATGGCACTAGTATTATCACATAGAACATAAAAATTGCCCACAGGTAATCCTAAATCCAAGACTTGTTGCTTCAACCAAAGAACTTGGGCCACACAACTCCTTAAGGCAATGTACTCAGCTTCAACAGTGGAAAGTGCAACTGAGTTCTATTTTCTACTGGACCAAGAGACTAACGACTGTCCTATGAATTAACAAGTTCCAGAAGTGCTCTTTCTATCCACCCTACACCCTACAAAGTCAGAATCAGAATATCCAATAATCTCAAAAGAGGTGCTGTGCCTAGGGTACCAGATTCCTAGGTTTGGGGTCCCTAAAAGATATCTAAGAATTCTCTTAACAGCAGTCAGGTGGGACTCTTTGGGATTAGCATGAAACCTAGCACAAAGACATACACTAAACATGATATCAGGTCGGCTAGCATCAGGTAGAGCAGTGATCCAATTATTCCTCTATACTTCTTCTGATCAATATATTTTCCACTTGAATCCTTATCTAACTGAACAGAGGAGCTCATGGGAGTGTTGATTGGCTTGGCTTTGTCCATTTCATATTACTTCAAAATGTCCTTAGTGTATTTAGATTGATTGAGAAAGGTTCCATCATCCATTTGCCTTATGCTAAACCCCAAAAAGTAGGACAATTCTCCCATCATACTTATCTCAAACTCCTTACTCATTATTTTAGAAAACTCATCACATAAATATTTATCAGAAGATCTAAAAATTATATCATCAATATAGATCTGGACAATGAGTAAGTCATCCCCTATTCTCCTCAGAAAAAGGGTTGTGTCTACGCTCCCCTTAACAAACTCTCTTTCTAACAGGAATGTGCTAAGCCTCTCATACCAAGCTCTAGGTGCCTGTTTCAATCCATATAAGGTCTTTTTTAATTTGTAAACATGATTTGAATATTGGAAACTCTCAAAACCTGGGGGTTATTCTACAAAAACATCCTCTTTTATTACCCCATTTAAAAAGGCACTCTTGACATCCATTTTAAACAGCTTAAATCCCTTATAACAGACAAAGGCTAGTAGCACTCTAATGACTTCTAATCTAGCTACAGGGGTAAAGGTCTCCTCAAAATCAATCCCTTTAATTTGATTATACCCCTTAGCCAATAATCTTGCCTTATTCCTAACTACCACACCAGAATCATTCATCTTATTCTTAAAGACCCACTTGGTTCCCACTATACTTTGATTTCTAGGTCTTTCTACTAACTCCCAAACATCATTCCTTACAAATTGATTCAATTCTTCTTGCATAGCTAAGATCCAAAACTCATCCAAAAGGGCTTGATTGATGTTGGTGGGTTCAGTCATTGAGATAAAGGCAGAGTGGTTTACTTCCTTCCTTAGTCCATACCTAGTCCTAAAACCTTCAGAAGGGTCTCCTAAGATCAGTTCTTTAGGATGACTCGAAGAATATCTCCAATCTCTAGGCAGTGTGGTTTGAGGTTCTACCCTCTCCTCCAGATTTGCATTTTCAATCCCTTGGGTAATCTCCTCTACCTCTTCTTCTTCCTCAACTCTAGTCACCTTAGGATCAGATTCATCAAACACCACATGAGTTGTCTCTTCCACCACCAAAGTCCTTTTATTGAACACCCTAAAGGATTTCCCCACACTAGAATAGCCTAAGAACACTCCTTCATCAGATTTGGGGTCAAATTTTCCTAAGGATAATTTCCCGTTGTTCAGAATGAAAACCTTACAGCCAAAGACATGGAGGTGGGACAGGTTTGGAGTTCTACCCTTAATAATCTCATAAGGTGTTTTGTTCAGATTTGATCTCACATTCACCCTATTAAGCACATAACAGGCAGTGTTCACTGCTTCATCCTAAAAGTATTTTGGAAGTGAATACTCAGCAAACATGGCTCTAGCGGCTTCCATTAAGGTCCTGTTCTTCCTTTCAGCTATCCTGTTCTGCTGAGGGGTCCTAGGAGCTTAAAAATTGTGACTAATCCCTTGCTCCTCACAGTAACTTCCAAACTTTACATTTTCAAACTCTCCACCATGATCACTATGAATAGTCAAGATCTCACAACCTAACTTCCTCTTAATCTAAGTGGAGAAGGACTTAAACTCATTAAATGACTCAGATTTATGTGACAGAAATTTAATCCAAGTGAACCTTGAGTAGTCATCAACATTCACAAACCCATAGACTTTCCCCCCTAAGCTGGCAGTGCTAATGGGTCCAAAGAGATCCATGTGAAGGACTTCTAAAGGTCTAGAGGTGCTAATATCCTTAACAGAGTGAAATGAGAACTGTACTTGCTTCCCTAATTGACAGGCATCACACAGGTGATCCTCAGTGAACTTAAGCTTGGGCACACCTCTAACTAAGTCCTTTTGGGTAACTCTCCTAAGGGTTTTCATACTGGCATGCCACAATCTTCTATGCTACAACCAAGACTCATCAGTAGCAGTTTTAAGCAAATTGAATTTTCTGCTTTAATGCAACTTAAATCCAGCTTGTAGATGTTGTTGATCCCTTGTCCCTGCAAAATAACTTTGTCATTTAAGCTTAAAATACAGCAAGTGGGCAGGAATTTGATGCTGTATTCTTTATCATAGAGTTGACTGATGCTCAGCAAGTTATGTTTCAGTCCATCTACAAGCAAAACATTATCAATCATAAAATTCTTTGAATCATCAATTATACTTGAGCCTACCACCCTCCTGGTGGTGTTATCTCTAAGTGTAACCTTGCCTCCAGCCCTGGCCTCCAGCAAAATGAACTGATTTACATCTCCAGTCATGTGTCTAGAACATCTGCTGTCCAGGTACCACATGCTCTCACAAGGTCTTGTGTGAGAGCACACCTACAAAATTATCAAATATCAGTTTTAGGAACCCAAATAGGTTTGGGTTCCTTCTTATGAAAAGAAGAATGCGATGCATGTGTATTGTGCTGTGAAACAGGCAATTTGGGCCTCCACACCCAATATGTACTACGGTGAATAGTGCAGGTGTGGGAAATGTGTCCTAACATGCCACAGAAAAAACATCTAACACCAAGAAAAGGATTAACTAATCTACGTGGGTGATAGTGCCTCTTCCTAGGTGTATATGAAACATGCTTTGATGATTTTGAACCTGATTCTACAAAAGGTGGAGGTGCATAAAACTATGCAAACATAGGAGGTGTTTTGTTTTTCTCAAAAGCACTGATTTTAACTTTCAAAAATTCATTCTCTTTATTTAAACTTGCAATTTCAAATTTTAAAGCACCATTGCTACTCTCCACTTCACATGCCAGATTATCTAATTCCTTAAAAGCTCTTTCTAAATCAACATGCATGATTTTCAGTAAATCATGCTCAACAATTAAATCAGAATGCTTTTTATTCAGTTCATCAAATTCATCAAGTAAAGACATGTGATTGCTATCAACAGTGGAATGATCCTTAATCAAAATATCATGCTCTTTTTGCAAAGTCAAATTGTCCAATTTCAAGCTAGCATGGGTTTTATTAATCTTCCTATATGATGCATGAATTTTTTTAGATATTTCAAGTAATTGATCGTAAGTAAGCTCACATATCTCTTCCTGATCAGACTGACCAGGATGATCATCAGCCATCAAACACAAATTTATTTCCTCCTCTTCAGCTTCAGTCTCAGAAGAGTCGGATGCAGAATCTACCCAGAACGACTTCTGAATCCGCTTCTTGTCCTTCCTGAACTTGTGTTTCTCCTCACCCTTCTCCTTTCTTGGGTGAGTTTTAAGTGTAGGACAATCAGCCTTAATGTGTCCAGGCTTTTTGCATTCAAAACAGACAGTGTCAGATGAACCCTTAAAATTTTTGTTGGACTTACCCTTGTTCCACTTCTGAAAGTTCTTATATTTCTTCCTTAGAAAGCTTTTGAATTGCCTTGCGATCAAGGCAATGTCATCACTATCAGAACCGGAAGTACTAGTATCACTCTCGTTGGCCTTCAGTGCCACTATTTTCTCCTTCTTCTTCTCACCTGCATCAAGCTGTCTTTGGTTCACCCCTTGCTCGTAAGCAATGAGTGATCCAAGTAAGCTATCAATAGAGTAAGTATTCAAATCTTTAGATTCAGTGATTGCAGTTATCTTAGCATCATATGAAGAAGGCAAACATCTAAGTATTTTGTTCACTCTTTTATAGTTTGTATGCTCTCTACCTAAGGCATACAAAGAAGTGATGATTTGAGTGAATCTTGTATACATTTCAGAAATAGATTCAGTAGGTTTCATGCAAAATAGTTCATAGTCATGAAGCAAAATATTTAACCTAGACTGTTTGACTCAGTTGTACCTTCATAAGTAATGCACAATCTATCCCAAATCTCTTTACCAGTCGTACAAGTAGAGACACGCATATAATCTTCATATTTTAAAGCACAGAAAAAATAACTCAAACATTTGGCATTCAATTGTACTAAGTCACGATCATCAAAAGTCCAATCAGTAAAGGACAGTTCAGTTTTAACATTGTTAACCATCCTAAAAGGTGGTTCGTATCCATCCTTAACTAGCATCCATATGCGATAATCAATTGATTGTAGAAAAGTGGACATGCGAGTTTTCCAAAAATCAAAAGGAATATTATCAAATAATGGCGGTCGTGTAATTGAATAACCTTCAGCAGTATTACGATTATCAAAGTTAGCCATGGATCAAATTCAAAAGTTTTTTAAACTTAAATTTTGAATCCCGCTCTGATACCACTTGAAAGTTCGATAGGGATGTTAAGCTTTGATGAACTAGTCCCGAGGCTAACCAAGAGGGGGGGGTGAATTGGTTATTTAAAAATTCGAGAGCAACAACAAAAATCTTTTCTATGATATGCAACGGAAACAAGTAAATACTCAAACGAAAAGATTAAACACAAATTTCACCCAAGCAGATAATCACAGAAAAACTAAAGTGCAGAAAGTAATCAGAAAGAACACACCAGAATTTTATAGTGGTTCGGTCAACTTGACATACGTCCACTCCCCGGAGCCTCCCCTCCGGGTATTGCACTAACTCAAAGTGTCTCTCCTTTTTCTCCCACAGCAAGGTGGAGAAGCCTCAAAAACCTCCTTTCCACCGACACAGTGAGACAGAGAACCCAACCTCATTTTGCTTCCTCTTGAAGTAGGCAGAGAACCTCGGACTCCTTTCGCTTCCTCCTGAAGCGGGCAGAGAACCCTGAATCTTCTCGCGAATGATCCTCTCACAAAGAACACCAACATGACGAAAGACGACGAGCGGAGAAGATGACTCTGATCCTTGCTTGGAGCAACCTTCGTGAACCCCTCACGAACTCCCCCTCACAAGATCCTCTCTCTCTCTCCCAAACTCTCTCTCTCTAGGGTTTCTCTGAAAAGGAAAGTGGCAAAAGATTTTTCTTGTTGAAAGAAAAAGATCTTTTATAGGAGGGCTCAAAATTTGCCCTAAATCTCAACTGGTCGGTCTAGATCGTCTAGGACGATCGATAGATCATCCTGTACGATCAGTTCAAAATCAGCTGCTTCAGCCTGGATGATATGGCTTTTCTGGATGATTAGTAGAAAAATTATTAATATCATCCCGTATGATTCTGCGATCGTTCGAGATGATTAGTGTAAATTGATGAATTACGTCCAGAAGATCGCTCGGGTCATCCATAGAAATTTGTGCTGGATGACCCAAAAAAGACTTGATCGTCAAGGTTGATCTGGATATTATCCTGTACGATTAGTTCAAAACGTGCCCAAATCGTCCTAAGCACTGCTCTAGACGTCCAGCAGAAACACATTAGACGATCATGTTCGTCCAGGACGATCCTGCGATCGTCCAGGACGATATGATCGTATCAATCAAGTATTAATTACTTTCCTTAATTACCAGACTAATTTAGGCATGATTATATTGGATCGTCCAGGATGATACACGTATCGTCTGGGGCGATCAGACAAAATATCTTAAAATAAAAACTTACCTAACTTGATCTGACGGCTGAGAATTTTTGATTTGAGCATATCATCTCGTACGATGCAATGATCGTCCAGGACAATCTGCTTAATCAGACACACTTAACTTGGTCGCCCTAATTAGGGTTTTTATTTTTACTTGATCATCTAGGACGATGTGACTATGGTCCAGGATGATCTGAACAAAAACTTGAACAGAAACTCTAATTCACTCAAGCTCTCCCCCTGAGTGTGTGTGTGCAAGGTTACTTAGCTAGGGGATCAGTTACATTACAATTGACTCAAGAAAAGAAAAATAGTACACTTAGACACACTTGGACCCGATCTTGAGTTAGCTCGTGATCGTTTGTGCCTGAAACGAGTTAGCCAAGCAAAACATAATAGAAACATATTTGTCATCATCAAACCAGATTTGCAACATGACTTTGAGGGAAGAAAGCATTGCTTCCCACATAAAGTCAGATCTGGAATCCAAACTTAGGATGGTGCCATAGAGGGAGTGCTCCATCACTAAAAGATCTAATCCTAAGGAAAGAAGACATATGTCCTTAAGGAGAAGAAAACTAGAAGATCCTGTGAGAAGGAAGCATTACTTCACACAGAATCAGGTCTGGATTTTGAACCTAGAATGGTTCCACATAGGGCATTATCCATCACTAGCGAGTCTGATCCTAAGGAAAAAAAGCACGATAACTCACATCTAATTTTAAGGAAAAGAAAACTGGATGATCCTGTGAGAAGGAAGCATTACTTCGCACAGAATCAGGTCTGGATTGATTGTATGTGAAGGAAACTTGCTTCACATAGAGGATCGGGTCTGGAATGATCATGCGTAGAGGAAACTTGCTATATACAGAGGATCAAGTCTGGATGATCGTATATAGAGGAAACTTGCTCTATATAGAAAATCAAATTTGAATCGATCACATGTGAAGGAAACTTGTTTCACATAGAAGATCAGGTCAGGATGATCGTATATAGAGGAAACTTGCTCTATATAGAGGATCAAATTTGATATTTAAAAATAAGATGGTGCCATAGAGGGCGTGCTCCATCACTAGAAGATCTTGTGGAGAGGAAACTTGCTCTACGTGAAAGATCTAGTCTGGATGATCATGTGTAGAGGAAACTTGCTCTACACAGAAGATCGAGTCAGGATGATTATATATAAAGGAATCTTGCTCTATATAGAGGATCGGGTTCAAACTTTGAAATTTGAAATGAGGATGATGTCATTAAGAGCATTATCCATCACTAAAAGCTCTAATCTTAAGACAAGAAAATATGGTGACTTACATCTAACCTTAAGAAAAGAGAAATGAGATTTTAAAATTTGAAAAACTAGAACAAGATTGAGACGAATAGATTTAAAATTTGAAAATTTTATTGATTTAAAATTTGAGCTATATCAAGCATAGTATCTCTTCAGGAATCGCCCATTTACAGGAAACATTGGGTGATTTCCTTACAATCCACTAGCTGATACGAGCCTCCTTCGTAGATTGTTTCTACCATGAAGGGTCCTTCCCAGGTTGGTTCAAACTTCCCACTGATCTTTCGGTGAGCTAAGATAGGCCTATAAAGAACCTAGACCAAGTCGCCCACTCAGAAGGTTCTAGGTCGCACTAACTTATAGTGAGCTTGAACCATTCTGGCTTTTTAGAGTTCTAAATTTTTTTGGGCTTGGAGACGACGTTCTGAGCCAAGGGATTTGAATTTCCAGAGGGAGTACGGCCTCGGACCCATACCCTAGTGTAAATGATGTGGATTGGGTCGGAGTTTGATATGTGGTCCTATAGACCCATAAAGCTTCCACCAACCTCTCATTCCACTGATGTTTGTTGTCATCCAGGATCTTTTTGATGATTTGAACCAGGGTTTTACTGAAGGCCTTAGCTAATCCATTAGTACGTGTGTAATAGATTATTGAGTATCTCCAATCAATACTATGATGACTTGCATGAAAGTTCGAAAGGGATGTTAAGCCCTTATGAACTAATCCCGAGGCTGACCAAGAGAGGGGTGAATTGGATATTTGAAACAAAATAAAAATCTTTTTATAACTTACAGTGGAAATGAATTAAAACAACGATAAAAAGATCAATCACAGATTTCACCCAAGCAGATAATCGCAGTTAAATAAAATGCAAAAAATAATAAGAAAGAACACACCGGATTTATAGTGGTTTGGTCCAACCTGACCTATGTCCACTCCTCGGAGGCACCCTCCAAGTATTGCACTAAACCAAATAGTGTCTCTCCTTCAACCCCCACAGCTAGGCGGAGAAGCCCTTACAAAATCACTTCCACCTTCCCCGGTGCGGCGGAGTAGCTGGGTCCTTTGACACCAAAGAGATCTTCTTCTTCCCAAAACTTCCCTCGAGACGACCCTTGAATCCGATGGTACTTAGGTGCAATCTTGCTGGAGCAACCATGTGAACCCCCTCACACACCCTCAAGAATCCCCTTCCCAGGCTCTTCTCTCTCTCAAACTCCACCCTTTCCTCTCTCCCTTTCAAGCTCTCTCTTCAAGTTTTCTTCAAAATAACGAAGCCTCAATGGCTGCCAAAGACACCTATCAAGTGCCTTGAGAAAGCTTAAATAAAAAGCTCAAAAAACCCTTCCAAATTAGTTCTGGCGATAAAGATCGTCTACGATGATCGCCGGATTGTCCAGGATGATGTGCTCCAAAAGACGGCTTCAGAAAACCCTAAAAACTCAATTCTACCGCCAAAGATCGTCCAGGACGATCACAGGATCGTCCAGGATGATGTGCTCCAAAAGATGGCTTCAGAAAATCCTAAAAACTCAATTCTGTGGCCAAACATCGTCCCGGACGATCGCAGGATCGTCCTGGACGATGTGCAGAATTTGACCTGATAGTCCAGGACGATCAGTACAAATTTTGCACAAATCGTCCAGTACGATATACATATCGTCCAGAACGATTAGAACAAATTTTGACACTTAAATCCTTGCCTAAATTATCATGGCGGCTAGAGTTTTGAGATCATATTAGATCGTCCAGGATGATATAAATATTGTCCAGGACGATTAGTTCAATGAACAGATCGGCCTGGACGATCAGAAATCGTCCAGTACTATTTGTTCAAAAGTTGAACTTCTAGTTTTGACAGGATCTCACTCCCCCTGAGTATATGTACACATAGTCACAAATAAGCTTACACCCTTACAGGACTTGACTCAAGAAATCAAAAAGTACATCAATGAGAAATATAACAAAGCCTATTCTACTCATTCTTTTATCTTGAATCTTTCTTGGATTGATGCATGCTGTTCCTAAAATGTTAGTACACACAAACAAATATATATTTCAAATACTATGAGATGAACCATAATATTTGTTATCATCAAAATAAGAACTCGTGAGCCCGAGTTGCAACATTAAAGTTATTAATCTTTGTAGACTTAAAAGTGGACCCATTATCGAATATGATTCTGTGAGGTACGCTGAATTGATATACGATATGGTCACAGAAGGATTTCATTACATGGTGTGATGTTACATTTCTCAGTGGAACTATTTCTGCCCATTTTGAAAAGTAATCAGTTGCTGCTAAAATGAAGCGAAGACCCCTTGAAGAAGGAGGCTTAATTAGCCCAATAATATTCGTGCCCCAACTTTTGAAGGGACACAAAGCTATTGTGGGGTGAAATAAGTTAGGCGACTGATGTAAAACTACACTATGAACCTGACATTGATGACAACATTTTATAATTTTCATGCAATTGTCAATAATCATAGGCTAGTAGTAACCAAGTCTTTTGATTTTTATTTTCATCTTAGGACCCGATTGATGAGCACCGCACAGTCCAACATGGAGTTCATTAACAATCTTCAGAGACTCTCGTTTGTCTAAACAACCGAGCCACATCTAATCGAACGATTATCGGTACAACGTATCGTTGACTAGTGCATATGATAGGGCACATTTCTTGATTTGATTGACAAGAGACCTATTGTGGGAAAGCTTACCTTCTTGAAGATACTTGACTATTGGCTGTCTCCAATCTTCTTCTTCATAGACTGCTGAAGAGGTAGAAAGGACCTAGGGATATTGTTTATTGAGGTATTCTAAATCTATAGAAGACAGGACTTGATGACCCTGCACTTCTATAGGGATAGAATCTTCTTCTGGACAGGTGAATTCCTTTACAAGCTTTGCTAGGGCATCCGCTGAGGAATTACTTCCACGTGGAACCCTATACATAATTACAATAAAAATTTGCTCGAGCAAGTGCATTGTGTACTGGTGATATTTTAGGAGTTTAGGATTCAAGACCTTATAGGTCCCTACAATCTGGTTGATTACTAGTTAAGAGTCACCATAGATCTTAATCTCTTTAATCTTCATCAGGATTGCAAGTTCCAGGCCAGTTATCAAAGCTTCGTACTTAGCCTCATTGTTCGTATAAGGTTCTGATAAGTGGTAGGAAAAGTATATCATTCCCTTATCCAGTGTTATGAAAACCAGACAGACTCTGACTTTTCCAGGAATAGTGGATTGAGGTGTTTTACCCCATTGAGAGGATATTGCACCATCAAAATACATTTCCCAGGTTTGAGTATTGGATTCCTCAAAACGCATGATTTTCTCGTCAGGTAAATCATCGTTTAAAGGAGATTCTACCGGCAGCAGATGCACCGCAAGAAAGTCGGCGACGGCCTACCCTTTCACAGCACACAGGGGAATGAAAGTGATTTCAAACTGAATCAATATCATAGACCATCGAGCCAGACGTCTTGATAATATGGGCCGAGTCATAAGATATTGCAGGGGGTTGATACTGGAAATTATATTAACTTGATGATAAAGCATGTAATACCTTAATTTTTGTGCTGCAAAAACTAAAGCAAGGCAATATTTCTCGATCGATGGATAGCAAATTTCTGTTGGAAGGAGTCTTCGACTTAGGTAATAGAGAGCGTTCTCTTTCCCATCATCATTTACTTGAACTAGGAAAGCCCCGAGAGATTCGTCAAATGCTACAGTATAAAGGATTAAGGGTCTCCCTGGAATGGGGGCTGCCAAAACTGGCGAATTTATCAGGTATTGTTTGATGTTTTCTAAAGCACTTTGACATTTCTCATCCCAAATGAATTTGGTGTCCTTTTTAGCCAGGATAGAGAATGGTTAAAATCTTCCGAAAAGATTGAAAATGAATCTTTCTATATACGCCAGCCTGCCCTGAAGAGATCTTAGTTCAGTGAGACTGTTAGGAGGTGGCATATTTAAGATAGCTTCAATTTTGGCAGGATCAATTTCAATTATGTAATGCCTGACTATGAAACCTAAGAATTTCCCTGACGTGACTCCGAAAGCGCACTTCAAAGGATTCATTTTGAGGTCATAGCGACACAACTGCTCAAAGATTATTCTTAAGTCATAAAGATGAGCCTCTTTCACTTTGCTCTTGACAACTAAATCGTCGATGTAGCACTCGACTTGATTATGGATTAATTTATCAAAGATATGAGTCATGGCCCGCTGGTAGGTTGCACCGGCATTTTTAAGGCTAAAGGGCATCACTTTATAACAAAAGATCCCTATAGGGCTTCTGAATGCAGTATTTCTCTCATCTTCTAGGGCCATCTTACTTTGATTATAACCAGACGAGCCATCCATAAACGAGAAAATGACGTGCGAAGAGGCAATATCCACCATGAGTTATGGGATTGGCAAAGGAAATTCATCCTTAGGATATGCCTTATTCAGGTCTCTATAGTCAATACAGACTCGAATTTGACCGTTCTTCTTTTGAACTGGCACGACGTTGGCTACCCAAGAAGGATATTATTCCTCTCGAATAAATCCAGCTTTAGCTAACTTCTTGACTTTAGAAATGACTTGTTGTTCGATCTCTAGACGTATGCATCATGGAGCTTACTTAACAGGAATGACATCATGCATGATTCCAAGTTTATGGACTGCTACATCAGCGGATAACCCCAGCATTTCATCGTATGTCCAGGCAAAGTAATCTTTAAACTCGGACAGAATTTGAATTAGATCCTTAGACTCATCCTCACTCAACAAAGAACTTATGAAAGTGGGGCGAGGGTCATCCTCTGTTCCAAGGTTAATTTCTTTAAGTTCATCAACTATCGATTTAATTTCTTCTTTGAATTCAAGGGATGCATCCCGAACCTGAAGTTCATCAGAATCATCTAAAGTCTCCAAATAAAGTCCATCGAGTGAATCGACGAATTCAATAGGGACATTTTTAAATTCAGGATGACTAGTTATCATTAGAAAGAATTTGTCATCGTCAAATGATCTAACGGTACCAAAGCCAATACCACTTGTCCAATATTTATTAAATTTTGAATTCCAAAGACTTTCGTGTTATCTTGCCTGACTCTTAGTCCATTGACTTGGAGCAAAATCTTTAGAGATAAGAGATTTAACACCAGTAGGAAAGTAGCCAAAAGGTAATTCCATTAATTCATTAAAATTTGCCTCCTCAAGGATTACTTCATCTTCATTCCTTGAGGAGGAAGAGCCAGGGAAAAACTTCTGGACTTTCCTTACTACTCCATCTAAGTTAGGGGCATCCTTAGTCACTAACCAAGTAGACAGTAGGGTTAAGGTTAAGGATTCAACTGCCCTATTAAGCTTTTCATATAGACTCAATTCAGGCTCGTCACTTTGAATTTTTTATTTTGTGCCCTCCTGATCACTATCCGATTCTAAAGTGAGATCAAACTTCGGAGGAGGATTAATTTTTGTATAATCAAAAGCAAATCTGGCACCCCTTTTTCTTGATTCTTCATCAGAACTTATTTCAAGTTCGATGTAGATTGGGGAATTTCTTTCTCAATGAAGGGTGGCCTCAACTGTATGCTCTTTGGGTCATCCTCCCACCTCTTTGAGGTAAATTATTTGGAGGTCTAAAGATCACGTGCTTGACGTCATCTTCACTACTTGAATTTTATCTCTTTTGATTCTTAATTTTTTCTTTTCTCAATTTTTGAATTACTTTTGAACTTTGACTTTGTACTTTTTCCTCCTAGATGTTAATCTCTATCTTAAAACAGAGAGGACCCTTTGGGTATATAGTACGCTGCATCCTCGTAGATTCTAATCTCATGAATAGAAAATGGTTATAGATCATCCTTGATTTCAAACTCAATACCATCTCGTTGGTACTTGATGCACTGATGTAGGATAGAAGGAATCATCCTATACTCATGGATCCAGGGCCCTCCTAAGAGCGCGTTAAAGGATGTCGCCGAATCAATTATATGAAATTTTGCTTCAATTTTTAATTCTCATATCTCTAGAAGAAGGGTAACTGAACCTAAAGCCTTCTTGCCCACATTTACGGTGATATAAAGTGGATGGTTGTGGTCGACTATTTCGAGGAGTAAATCTTCATCAGACAAGGTAAACTTGAGGATTTCCTTAAAGTATAAAGCTTCTTCCTCAGAAGTTGAAGCTAATTAAGCGAAGTAGATCTCTGGGTCGAGAAGTGCTTTAATTAGAGTCTCCTTCATCTCTTTTGAAAGGACAAGGGCATCATAGATGCTCAACTTAGCCGGTAACTTCCTAGGGTGAGCTAAGACATTGTAATCAACACTTGGAACATTAGTATCAGGACCTGGTGGACTTAAAAGAATTGGAGTTGATTGTTGAGTAGGGATTTGAATCGAATCATCGAAAACAACTTATTTTCCTTTATCCTGAGGAGGTAGCCTAGGGGTAGGACCTTGCCACCACGTAGTTGTACTTGCATGATCTCATCGGAAGTATTAACTACAAGGGGGTCTATACTCTCCTTAGGCGATTGATTATCATTATCTGAGATGGAGTCTGAATCTGAAAAGTCTATCATGATGGGACTCCCTTAAAAATTAATTTTAGGGGTTTCACCATCTGATAAGGCATCAGATTCATTTCTCTTTTGAAGAGTTAAATCTGGGGAGCTGAGTGTTTGAATTTCTTCATTAATCTCAGCTTGCATTTGATTATTTTTAATAGAAGAGTCATTTAAGTTCTCATTCTCAATAGTAATCATTATAATTTGAGTAGAAGAATCAGACTTTTTATTCAATTTTTAACCCTTTACCTTTGATGGGGCAAAGTAAAAGTCAGATAATTTTAATGGTGATAGTGGTTTTGAGCCACCATCCACCACTTGTATAGATCTCTCATCAACAAATTTTCTCTCTATAAAAGGTTCACTCTTTTCATTTTTATTTAATACAGTAGTTCCTAAGACTACTGGAGAGGAAACTATCCCAACATCCTCCTGCGAAGCCTCGAGGTCAACCTCCCAGATCAGGTCCCGGGCTCTCATCGGTAACTATTGAGAAAGATAAAAAGATTTATTAATTGACTTTTAAATGCCCAGGAAAGTACTATATCCTAACCATCTTTAATGGAGAGAGAAAAGTTAGAATTCTTACATGAAATGGATTTAACAGACCCTTGATCTGAATCGATCAGGTACTCCTTTGGAATTATGATATTACCTTGAAAAAAATTCTTTTCGAGCCAGTCCTTGAAGATAATGCAGTCTTCGATTGTGTGGCCTAACATGTGATGGTAGGGGTAAAAAGTTAGATCATCCTTCTTTTTTGCCTCTTCCGGCTTCTTGGCCTCTGGCAATAAAAAATCTGGCTTCTTCTGAAGACTCTTGAAGATCTTTCTCACTGACTCCCTTTTAAATGGATATGTATGAGCCAATCTCTCTTTAACAGAAATCGGGTGAGAATCTCTAGCAGGTTGAGAAGTTACCTGAAAAGGTGGAGATTTCTAAGTTTGTTGAATTGGAGGATTACTAGACTGAACATTCATTGGTTTCTTCCCCTTATCGACAGCTGAAACCATTGCTGCTCTCTTTTAAAAGGACTTTAATGGTTTATTGGCTTTCTTTTCTTCAATAGAATCCTTCAACAATGGCATCTTAGAAGCCTCTTCCTGTATATTACTAGCCTTATTCAAAAGTTTCTCAAAGGTTTTGATAGAGAAACCCTTTAGGAGAAAAGTAATAGGCCCGTGGATGTTCTTTAAAATAATCTCCACTACGTGTTGCTCTTACAACTGGGGTTCACACTTCATTAAGAGATTTTGCCACCTCAAGATGTACTCAACCAAAGACTCGTCTGATTTTTATTTTTCAACGAGAAGATCTCCAACGGTTACACGCTGCTGAGCTCCGGAGAATCTCTTTAAGAATAGACTCTCGAGCTCTGTGAATGTTCTCATTAAACCATTCGGTAGATCTGTGTACCACTCAAAAGTAATACTAGTCAAACTACTCATAAAATGGCAAAAGAGTAGAGCATCCGACCCTCCTGCGTTGTAACAGCTCGCTCAGAAGTGTGCTAGATGTTGTCTTGGGTTTTCTAACCCACTAAAAACTTTGAATGAAGGTGGCACAAAGCCTTTAGGATAAGGGATTAAATAATATTCTTCAGGGTAGGGTCTACCCTTTGGAATAGATATAGTCCCTTGAGAGTGGGCTAAGCCTCCCTTACCTGGGTTTCAATCATTTGACGGATATCCTTATCGGCTGGAGAGGTTAGGGAAGCAACTTCTGGTGTTTTGGGGCTTGATTCTATCTTCCTGCTGTGCTCAACTACTATATGTGTTGTAGGTTGCAACTGCTCAGACTGAGACTGTTAAGCTTTAATCATCTGATTCTGCATTTATTCTATTTTGAGCATAATCTATTCAATTTTACTATTTAAACTCTTGATGTACTCATCCTTTTCATTCAACTTGATTGATCCATTAGAATCTGAATCTACAGCTGCAAAAACTTCCTATTTACCAGATTGGTGTCTTAAAGGCTCATAATCTTTATTTGATGCTCGAGCTTCAACCATACAAATGTTTCCATCTGAGTCCTCCTCCATTAAATCATCAGCTTCTAGATCGAAGGCTTAAATTGCCTTCTTCTTAAGTAAATCCCTGATCTCCTGGACCACCTCATCGACTGGTCTACCCTCAATTGACTCAATATTGATAGGCAAATATCCTTTATAGTTGATCATTTCTTCAACCTCTTCACTGCCCGTCTTGGCAATGACTTCTTGGACTTTCAAATCATTAGTAGTATGTTCTGCTACTAACTGATCTAGCATTTCCTGAACCTCATCCGGCACTATCTCATCCCCTCTAAAAGTTTGATAGGGATGTAAAGCCCTTGTGAACTAGTCCTAAGGCTAACCAAGAGGGGCGGGGGGGGTTGAATTAGTTATTTTTAAAAACTTTCGAGCAAAATGATGATTTTGAAAAAAAATTTCTAAAGCTTTAAACTAATTACAAATTTGCGATGATGTGTAGATTTTAAACAACAACATAGTAATAATCACGATCACACAATCATCAATAGAAAAGTAAATATAAAAAATAATTAGAAAGAACACATCAGATTTTATAGTGGTTCGATCAACTTGACCTACGTCCACTCCTTGGAAACACTAAGGGACTCTCCTTCTGCTCCCTTAGCAAGGCCGAGAAGCCTGTACAAAAACTCCTTTCCACTAACCCGGTATTGAATTAGTTATTTTAAAAAAGTTTCGAGCAAAATGATGATTTTGAAAAAAAATTTCTAAAGCTTTAAACTAATTACAAATTTGCGATGATGTATAGATTTTAAACAACAACATAGTAATAATCACGATCACACAATCATCAATAGAAAAGTAAATATAAAAAATAATTAGAAAGAACACATCAGATTTTATAGTGGTTCGATCAACTTGACCTACATCCACTCCTCGGAAACACTAAGTGACTCTCCTTCTGCTCCCTTAGCAAGGCCAAGAAGCCTGTACAAAAACTCCTTTCCACTAACCCGGTGTGGAAGAGAACCTGAACTCCTTTCGCTTCCTCCTGAAGTAGGCAGAGAACCTGAACTCCTTTTACTTCCTCCTAAAGCGGGCAGAGAACCCAGATCTTCTTGCAGACGATCCTTCCACAAAGACACCAAGGACAAGAGATGATGACTGGAGAAGATGAATCAAATCCTTACTGTGAGTAACCTTTGTGAACCTCTCACAAAATCCCCCTCGTAAGATCTTCTCTCTCTCCCAAGCTCTCTCTCTCTCCTTCTCTAATCTCTCTCAGGATAGGCAAAAGATTTTTTTTGATGGAAGAAAAAGATCTTAAATAGGAAGGCTAAAAAATTGCCCTAAATCTCAACTGGTCGGCCAATATCATCCAGGATGATCGAAGGATCATCCTGTACGATCAGTGTAAAATCTCATATATCATCCTGGACGATCTAGTTTCTCTGGATGATTAGAAGACAAAGTTTGTTCATATCATCCCGTATGATTCTGCGATCGGCCGGGATGATTAGTATAAATCAAGAATTTCATCCAGAGGATAGTTCGTTCATCCAGGGTAACTGGCGCTAGACAATCTCAAAATAACTTGATCATCCCGGATGATATCTCTATCATTCCAGTACGATTAGTTCAAAACATCCAAAATCATCTCGAGGATCGTGTTGTTTAGCCTGTACAAAATGTGCTGTACGATTTAAAATGACTTGATCATCCGGGATGATATTCGGATCGTCCCGTACAATTAGTTAAAACTAGGGCTTATCATCTAGAGGATCGTGCAGTTCGTCCATGTGAAATGCTCTGGATGATATTGTGATCGTCCATGACGATATAATCGTATCAATCAAATATTAATTGCTTTACTTAATCACTAGAGTAATTTAGGCATGATTGTAAAGTATCATCTAGGATGATACATGTATCGTCCAGGATGATTAGACCAAAGTTCAAAAAATAAAAACTTGCCTAAGTTATTCTGGCGGCTTAGATTTTCTAATTTGAGCATATCGTCCTGTACAATGGGCCCATCATCCAGGATGATATGCTTAATTAAATCGACTTAACATGGTTGCCCTAATTAGGATTTCTATTTTCATTGGATCATCCAGGATGATATGAACAAAATTTAAAAACAGAAACTCTAACACACTAAAACTCCCCCCCTGAGTGAGAGTGTGTAACATTACTTAGCTAAGGGATCAATTACATTACATTTGACTCAAGAAAGGAAAAAATTACAAAATATACTTGAACCCGATCTACAGTTAGCTTGAATTACATTTGATCTTTTGTACCTGAAATGTTAGCCAATCACAAAACAAAATACATAAATATTTATTATCATCAAAATTATACTCTATAAATCCAGATTTGCAACAATCTCCCCCTTTTTTTATGATGGCAATCATTTATTTAGTAGTTTCAAATAAAGTAGATATGAGTAATCAATGAATATAAAATCAACAAAAGAAACTACTAATGACTCAAAAATAACCCCCAGTTTTGACATAACAAAAAAGAGGAAGAAAAAATAAACCAAAACACACACAAAAGGTAAAACAAAACAGAATCAAATTAAATGAAAAATAGAAATGAGAAAACAAGAATAAAAATAATGATTTTTTTTGAATTGATCAGCTCCAGTAAAAATATAATTTTCCTTAATTTTCAATTCAAAAATAAATAAGAAGAAAACCAACAATACTGAATCCAGAAAAGATAAAAAAATCAACTATCGTAACTCCTACCTCGTACACCTTACAGGTTCAAATTTTTTTCGAATAAAGGTCTAATTCAGAAGAAAAGAAGTTAGATTCAAAAAGAGATCCTTTCAAGCCTCATTTTAGAAAAATATTTGATATAATAGTATTTCAAAGTAAGGAATCAGAAATCATGATTTTTTGTCTCAAGCTTTTGAAAATATTAAGTGGCGTATGGTTTTTTCTAGGACAGTTTAAAATCTAAAAGGGAAGGAAGCTTATTTCTTTGTGGGCTTATTTTGTGCCTCTTTTTCTAATTTATTTGGTGCACTGTGTATCTTTTGATTTTTGATACACTTTGTGTATTTTTCAATTTGGTGATATTGCGCATCTTTTCACCACTAAAGGAGTTAGAGAAAGAGAAACAATCATCAATGTTTCTTATCTTTAACAGATTTAGAGGAGTCAATCACTGCTTACAAGCTTCCAAATAAAAATAATAAGGTAAAACACTTAGTTAGAAATTCAGTTGATCAGCAGTAGTGAGCAGTGATCTGATTCAAAATGAAAGCAGTAAAACAGAAATAAGTAGGAAATCACATTAAAGTAAATACTCAAATAAAAAATAAATAACAAGACTAAAATGAAAATCAATAGAAAATACAAACCAACAGGAAACAGATAATCAAATCAAATAATTAACTAACAGAAATAGAATGAAAAACAAAAAAAAATCAGAAATTAATAGTCATCAGATTCATGCAGTTATGTCAATCACACCCAATCTGGTCCTCAAAATGCTGAATGAGTCAAAGGCCAGTGGTTTAGTAAAAATGTCAGCCAATTGATTTTCAGTTGCTACATGATGTAGCTCAATGTCCCATTTTATAACATGGTCCCTAATAAAGTGATGTCTTATATCAATATGTTTGGTTCTTGAATGTTGGATAGGATTCTTAGAGATATAGATGGCACTAGTGTTATCACATAGAATAGAGATTGTGCCAACAGGTAATCCTAAATCCAGAATTTATTGTTTCAACCAAAGGACTTGGGCCACACAACTTCCTAATGTAATGTACTCAGCTTCAGTAGTGAAAAGAGCAACAAAGTTTTGTTTTCTACTAGACCAAGAGACTAAAGACTGTCCTATGAATTGGCAAGTTCTAGAAGTGCTCTTTATATCCACCATACATCCTACAAAATCAGAATCAGAATATCCAATAATCTTAAATGAAGTGTTGTGCCTAGGATACCAGATTCTTAAGTTTTGGGTCCCTAAGAGATATCTAAGGATTCTCTTAACAACAGTCAGGTGGGATTCCTTAGGATCAGCTTAAAATCTAACATATAGATAAATACTAAATATGATATCAGGTCAGCTAGCAGTCAAGTAAAGTAGTGATCATATTATTCCTCTATACTTCTTCTGATCAACAGGTTTTCCATTTGAATCTTTATCTAATTGAACAGAGGAGCTCATGGGAGTGTTGATTGGCTTGGCTTTGTCCATTTCATATTTCTTCAAAATATCCTTAGTGTATTTTAATTGATTAAGAAAGGTTTCATCATCCATTTGCCTTATGCTAAACCCCAAAAAGTAAAAAAATTCTCCCATATACCAAGCTCTAGGTGCCTGTTTCAATCCATATAAGACCTTTTTTAATTTGTAAACATGATTAGGATATTGGGAACTCTCAAAACTTGGGGTTTATTTTACAAAGACATCCTCCTTTATTACCTCATTCAAAAAGGTACTCTTGACATCCATTTGAAACAGCTTAAATCCCTTATAACAGGCAAATGCTAGTAGCACTCTAATGGCTTCCAATCTAGCTATAGGGCAAAGGTCTCCTCAAGATCAATTCCTTCTATTTGATTATACCTCTTAGCCACTAATCTTGCCTTATTCCTAACCACCACACCAGAATCATTTATCTTATTCTTAAAGACCCACTTAGTTCCAACAACACTTTAATTCCTAGGTCTTTCTATTAACTCCCAAATATCATTTCTTATAAATTGGTTCAATTATTCTTGTATAGCTAAGATCCAAAATTCATCAGAATGGGTTTGATTGATGTTGGTGGGTTTAGTCATTGAGATAAAGGAAGAATAGTTTACTTCTTTCTTAAGTACATGCCTAGTTCTTACACCTTCAGAAGGGTCTCCTAGGATCAGTTCTTTAGGATAACTCAAAGAATATCTCCAAACTCGAGGAAAAATATTCTAAGGTTCTACCCTTTCCTCCAGATTTGCATTTTAAACTCCTTAGGTAATCTCTCCTACTTCCTCTTCTTCCTCAGCTCTAAAGTCCTTATGATCAGATTCATCAAACACCACATGAGTAGTCTCCTCCACCACCAAAGTTCTCTTATTAAACATTATAAAGGATTTCCCCACACAAGAATAGCCTAAGAACACTCATTCATCAGATTTGGGGTCAAATTTTCCTAAGGATGTTTTCTCATTATTCAGAATGAAAATCTTACAGCCAAAGACATGAAGGTGGGGTAGGTTTGGAGTTCTACCCTTAATAATCTCATAGGATGTCTTATTCAGTTTGGATCTAACATTCACCATATTCAGCACATAATAAATAGTGTTCACCGCTTCAGCCCAAAAGTATTTTAAAAGTGAATGCTCAGCAAGTATGGCTCTAGTGGCTTCCACTGAGGTTCTATTCTTCCTTTCAGCTACCTCGTTCTACTGAGAGGTCCTAGGAGCTAAAAAATTATGACTAATCCCTTGCTCCTCATAAAAAATTCTAAATTTCTCATTTTCAAACTCTCCACCATGATCACTATGAATAGTTAAGATCTCGCAACCTAACTTCCTCTGAATCCAAGTGGAGAAAGATTAAAATTCATCAAATAACTCAGATTTATGTGACTGAAATTTAATCCAAGTGAACCTCGAGTAATCATCAATAATCACAAAACCATAGACTTTTCCCCCTAAGCTGACAGTGCTAATTGGTCCAAACAAATCTATATGAAGGACTTCTAAAGGTCTAGAGGTGCTGATATCCTTAATTGAGTGGAAAGAGGAGTGGACTTGTTTCCCTAATTGACAGGCATCACATAGGTGATCCTTAGTGAATTTAAGCTTGGGGACTCCTCTAACTAATTCTTTTTGGGTGACTCTTCTAAGGGCTTTCATACTGTCATGACATAACCTTCTGTGCCACAACCAAGACTCATCAGCAGTAGTTTTTAAGCAAATTAAAAAAATCATCTTTAAAGTAACTTACATCCAGCATGTAGACATTACTGATCCTTTCTCCCTGCAAAATAATTTTATCATTTAAGCTTATAATGCAGCAAGTTGGCAGGAACTTTATGTTGTATCCTTTGTCACAGAGTTAACTGATGCTAAGCAAGTTGTGTTTTAATCCATCTACATGCAAAATATTATCAATCATGAAATTTTTTGAATCATCAATTATACCTGCTCCTACCACCCTCCTAGTGGTGTTGTCTCCAAGTGTAACCTTGCCTCCAGCCCTGGCCTCCAGTGAAATGAATTGATTTGCATCTCCAGTCATATGTCTTGAGCATCCGCTGTCCAGGTACCACATGCTCTCATGAGATCTTGTATGAGAGCACTCCTACAAAATCATCAAACATCAGATTTAGGAACCCAAACAAGTTTGGGTTCCTTCTTATGAAAAGAAGAATGCAATGCATGTATGCTATGCTGTGAATCATGCAATTTAGACCCCACACCCAATGTGTACTATGGTAAAAAGTACAGGTGTGGGAGATATGTCCTAGCATGCCACAAGAAAAATATCTAATACCAGGAAAAGGGTTAACTAATCTACGTGGGTGATAGTGCCTCTTCTTAGGTTTGAATGAAACATGCTTTGATAATTTTGAATTAAAATTTTCAAGTGATGTAGGTGCAAAGAACTGTGAAAATATAGGAGGTGTTTCATTATTCTCATATGCACTTATTTTTATACTTAGAAATTCATTCTCCTTCTTAAGACTTGCAATTTCAAATTTTAGATGATGTTCACTACTATCCAAAAAGGATGCATGAGTTTCTAATTCCTTAAATACAGTTTCTAATTCAATATGTGATGTTTTAAGTGAATCATGCTCTATGAGTAAATCAGAATGCTTTTTATTTAACTCATCAAATTTATCAAGTAGTGATATGTGATTGCTATCAAGAGTAGAATGATCCTTAATCAAAGCTTTATACTCTTTTTCCAAATTTAAAAATTCTAATTTTAGGCAAGCATGTATTTTCTTAAGTTTCCTATATAATGAATGAATTCTTTCAGAAACTTCAAGCAATTGATCATAGGTTAGTTCACATACCTCTTCTTGGTCAGATTGACCACGATGTTCATCCGCCATCAAACACAGGTTCGTAGTCTCCTCTTCAGCTTTAATTTCTGAAGAGTCAGATGTAGAATCCACCTAGAAAGCTTTTTGAATCCTCTTCTTATCCTTTCTAAACTTGGGTTTCTCCTCACCCTTCTCCTTGCTTAGATGAGCCTTAAGTGTAGGACAATCAACTTTTATGTGTCCAAGGTTCCTGCATTCAAAATAAACTGTATCAGAAGAGCCTTTAAAATTTTTACTACTCTTACCTTTGTTCCACTTCTGAAAGTTCTTGTGTTTCTTCCTTAGAAAGCTTTTAAATTGCCTTGTGATTAAGGCAACATCATCGCTACCAGACCCGAAAGACTCAGTGTCAGTATCATTGGCCTTCAGCGCCATAATTTTCTCTTTCTTCTTCTCACCTTCATCAATTTGTCATTGGTTCACTCCTTACTCATAAGCAATGAGTGACCCAAGTAAGTTATTAATAAAATAATTATTTAAATATTTAGATTTAGTAATTGCAGTTATTTTGGCATCATAAGAAGAAGACAAATATCTCAAAATCTTGTTAACTTTCTCATAATTTGTAAGCTCTCTTTTTAAGGCATGCAGGGAGATGACAATTTGAGTAAATCTAGTGTATATTTTAGATATAGACTCAATAGATTTCATGCGAAAGAGTTCATAGTCATGAAGTAATATGTTTAACCTAGACTATTTAACTTCAGATGTACCCTCATAGGTGATGCATAATCTATCCCAAAAATTTTTACCAGTCGTGCAAGTAGAGACACACATGTAATCTTCAAATTTTAAAGTACAAAGAAATAGTTCAAGCATTTTGCATTCAGTTGTGCTAAATCACGATCATCAAATGTCCATTTAGTAAAAGGGAGTTCAATTTTGACACTATTAACAAGTCTAAATGGTGCTTCATAACCATCCTTAACAAGCATCCACATGCGATAATCAATAGATTGCAAAAAAGTGGACATGCAAGTTTTCCAAAAATTAAAAGGTATGTTATCAAACAAAGGTAGACGTGTGATTGAATAACCTTCAATAATATTTCTATTACCAAAGTTAGCCATGGATCAGATTCAAAAGTTTTTCAAAACTAGATTTTATGAATCCCGCTCTAATACCACTTGAAAGTTTGATAGGGATGTAAAGCCCTTGTAAACTTGTCCCAAGGCTAACCAAGAGGGGGGTGAATTAGTTATTTTAAAAAACTTTCGAGCAAAATGAAGATTTTGAAAAATCTTTTCTAAAGCTTTAAACCAATTACAAATTCTCGATGATGTGCAGACATTAAACAACAACAGAGTAATAATCATGATCACACAATCATCAATAGAAAAGCAAATGTGAAAAATATTTAGAAAGAACACACCAGATTTTATAGTGGTTCGATCAACTTGACCTACGTCCACTCCCCGAAGCCTCCCCTCTCGGTATTGCACTAACACAAAGTGACTCTCCTTCTGCTCGCTCCGTAAGGTGGCGAAGCCTGTATAAAAACTCCTTTCCACCAACCGGTGAGGCAGAGAACCTGAACTCCTTTTGCTTTCTCCTAAAGCAGGCAGAGAACCTGGACTCCTTTCACTTCCTCCTAAAGCGGGCAGAGAACATAGATCTTCTTGCAGACGATCCTTCCACGAAGATACCAAGGACAAGAGATGACGACTGGAGAAGATGACTCAAATCCTTGCTAGGAGAAACCTTTGTGAACCTCTCACAAACCCCCCCTCATAAGATCTTATCTCTCTCTCCCAAGCTCTCTCTCTCTCCTTCTCTAGTCTCTCTCAGGACAGGACAGCCATAAGAGATTTTTTTAGTTGGAAGAAAAAGATCTTAAATAGGAGGGCTCAAAAATTTCTCTAAATCTCAACTGGTCGGCCAATATCGTCCAATACGATCAGTGTAAAATCTTATATATCAGCCTGGACGATCTGGTTTCTCTGGATGATTAGAAGATAAAGTTTGTTCATATCGTCCCGTATGATTCTGTGATCGGCCGCAAATTAGGAATTTTGTCTAGAGGATAATTTGGTTCATCCAGGGAAACTGGTGCTGGATGATATCAAAATAATTTGATCATCCCAGATGATATCTCTATCATCCAGTATGATTAGTTCAAAACATCCAAAATCATCCTAAGGATCATGCTATTCGGCCTACACAAAATGTGCTGTATAATTTAAAATGACTTGATCGTCCGGGATGATATTCGGATCATCTCATACGATTAGTTAAAACTAGGGCTTATCATCCAAAGGATCGTGCTGTTCGTCCAGGTAAAATGCTCTGGATGGTCAGAATTTTGCATGTATCATCATGTACGATATTGTGATTGTCCAGGATGATATGATCATATCAATTAAATATTAATTACTTTCATTAATCACCAAAGTAATTTAGGCATGATTATAAAGTATCATTCAGGATGATTAGGCCAAAGTTCTAAAAATAAAAACTTGCCTAAGTCATTCTAACGGCTTAGATTTTCTAATTTGTGCATATCGTCCTGTACGATGAGCCTATCATCCAGGACGATCTGCTTAATTAAACCGACTTAACATGGTCGCCCTAATTAGGATTTCTATTTTCATTGGATCATCCAGGATGATATAAATATCATCCAGGATGATATGAATAAAATTTGAAAACAGAAACTCTAACTCACTAAAACTCTTCCCCTGAGTGTGTGTGTGTGCAAGGTTACTTAGCTAGGGGATCAATTACATTACATTACATTTGACTCAAGAAAGGGAAAAATTATAAAATATACTCAAACTCGATCTTGAGTTAGCTTGAATTACATTTAATCTTTTGTACCTAAAATGTTGGTCAATCACAAAACAAAACACATAAATATTTATTATCATCAAAATTATACTCTGTAAATCTAGATTTGCAACACCCTCTGACTGTCCCGGGGTCGGTAGTCACAAGGGTGGCATTTTTAGTAGGGTGAGGGATATCCACCTTAACTGGTGATGGAGGAGCTTGAACAGTAGGAACTCCAACATCAATAAGAATGGAATCCTCACATCCCTGAACAGGGAGTCGGGGGACCTTAATAGGTAACTGGACTAGAGTATCTCTTATCTGAATCCCAACAGATTTACTTATCTACATTGGTACATACAACTCATCCAAGAGCATGGGCCTCTTACCCTTAAGATCAACTGATTTGAGATCCTTGACGATCTCCTTTAACTTTGCTATCACAGGGGCCAACTTTAAAAACCTCGAAGGGGGAACTGGAGGTCTACCGCTGAGAGGATGACTCCTACCAGATTCAATTAAGACTATTTCTTCCATCTTTGTAGACGGGAGGCGAGGCACCCAATGATATCCATCCACTAAGACTGAGGCAACGGGTTGTTTAACAAATTTTTTATTTCTCCTTACTGGCTAAGGAGTCATGTTCTTTGCTTCAGATCTTTCTTCTTTTAATACTTCCTTCTCAAGTTTATGTGAGATCACCCCCTTCAGGTGTCTCACATATTATTCTTTAGTCTGACCTATCTCAGCAGCACAGGTGTGGATGATGTTCCTTAACATCCTGGTCCTCAAAGTATGCTTCTCTTTTGTGGTCTTCTTGACATAATAATCAATCGAGCTAGGTGGAGAGCTAGCAATCTGAGTGACCCTCTCCTCCCCTGCAGCAGCTGCGAGGGGATGAAAATGACTCCCTTTTAGGAGTGGAGAAGAGGCACAGATAGGCAGCTCCTTAACAGCCTCAGGCTCAACTAAACTTAAAGCCTTTTGCTCAACAATCTTTCTAAACTTGGTGATTTTCTTTCTCACCCTTCTCAGATAATTCTTCCTGGCACTCTTGGTGCCAAACAGTGCTCCTGAACTAAAAGACCCCTTTTCAGCAATAGAATTAACATCAGTTTCCTTTTTCTCACTCTAGACTGAGGGTGCAGAAGGTGTGAGGGTATCACCTACTGCCAGCTCTAGCTTTGGGAGAAGGTTACTTGTCGCCCCCACAGCTAACTCAACCACTGGGCCAATCTCGCCCTCAGCAGTAAGGTTTATAATTATTCCACCATTTACAGACAACTTTAGAGTCTTATAATCCATTCTAAATTTTCTATATTTTATCATGTAAATCCAATTATAAGAACTATAACCCGGTATATGATGATAAAATATAAAAATCAGTTTTGACTTGAAGAAAATTTGAATTTTTGTTGTATATGTTTAACTATAAGAGAATGTTGTAGGAAGATATATAGCAATGATACTTTGGATTTGACTTGAATGAATTTGACTGGAGATTTGAATGGAGGTTTGAAATTATTAGAGTGGAAAGATTTTCCCTGAATATTGAAACTCAATAAGTTGAATTTGATTTCAACTTCATGGTTAACAAATTTTTAAGAAAATCAAGAAATTTCAGCTCAACTCTCCTACCCCACTAAGTAGTCTAGGGATAAGATGTCAAAGACTTGATTTGGTAGAAAGATTGAATCTTTGAATTCAAATTTAGAAGTGATTGAATTTGCATTATACATGTTATACTACAAGAGAATGTTGTAGTAATGCATGTGACAACGAAGGTTGAATTAGATTTTGAAAGGAATTTTAGTAACTCAAAAATTTGGCAGCATCTCCCCTTATTTTTTTTTAAACTCGAGGTGTTGAATTTGCATTCAACATGACAGTTTGCAAATTTTAGGGAAGATCCTACAGAAATGAACTTGACTCTTTTATCTTGTCGAAGGTAAAATATCATAGTTTAAATATTTGAGAGAATACTGAAATTAGACATTAATTTTTGGAAAAAGTTGGATTTGTATTGTCGAAGTTAATCTTACAAAAGATATTGTAAGAGAACATACGACAAATGATGATTAAAGTTGAAGAAGTTAAAAGGATGTTTTTGGAAACTTGAGATTCTGGCAAAATCTCCCCTTATTTTGGAACTCAAGATATTGAACTTGAATTCAACAAAAGGTTCACAAAATTTTTTAAATAAGGGCATGCTAAGAGTCAATCTGACTCTTTCATCCTGACGAGTAATTCGGGATCGAAATGGCAAAGATAAACTTTGCCAGAAGTATTGAATTTTCAAATTGAAAATGACTTTTACACTTAATCACATATATTAGATCGTAAGGGTTACAATCTTATATATAATGATGTTGGGCATAAGTCATTTGGAGTTTGATATAGATTTAGAATTCAATGAGGATGTTGAAATTTTTAAAATTGAGGGACATTCTATAAGTTATATAACTTAGCATGCTATTGATTAATCTAAGCACACGAGTTTCTAACATTTATAGAAAAGTTTAAACAAAATTTGGCTTGACTCTTTTGCTCTACCAATTAACTTGAAGGCAAAAAAGTCAAAGCCCGACATTGAAGGAGGTTTCCTATGCTCACCTCTCTTTTCACTATCTTAATTGAGTTGGCCACACTCACCCAAGGGAGAAATGGGTAGAGGGACCAACGGAAGAATAGTAGTCAAAAATATTGATGCAACAAAATTTGTATCACCATTAAAGATGGAGAGAGAGATACTTCCTCAGCGGAGTCGCCATTATTTTTTTAATTGAAAAAGATTTATAATTTATAGTTATGAAAAATATTTAATTTTCTTTAGGAAATATTAAATTTCTGAAATTTTTTATTTTGAAATTGAACGCTTATCATGAATGATAAATCACCTCGAGAGGTAAACATATCATTCCTTAACGGGTTCAAATTTTAAAGCTTTGAATTTATTCTGATTATCATAGTCAAACTCAAGGAGATAAAACATATGATCCCAAAGGATCAAAATGATGTTTAGTCAAATATTTAATTATAATGATCTAGATATAGATAATTAATTTCATAATCAAAGTTACAAAAATAGTATGATATATCTTCTCGAGGGATGAAAATGATGAAAATGATCGTTGACTTGATTTTCCCAAAGATAATTAATTAAGGGTTTTGAAAAGCTTGATTTTAAAAATTTGGTATGGGTTTCCAAATCTCCTACGAGCGCAAGCCCTCGTAATTAATTACATCGTAGGAAAAAAAAATTTTCTACGAATACTCTCGATTAAAATAGCGATACGAATTTTATTTAAGAATTATAAAGATCGATCTCAAAGGAGATAGGGACTGGAATTTTCAATCGGGATTTGTTCAAAATTGAATACTTATTTTTGGAGTCAAAGGAAGAAAGGTAGGAGGTATTTTGAGATTCTGAATTACTTCAGAAACACCCCCACCTATCCTAAGTGTTGGGCTTAAATTTGATGGAAAAGATTTAATGTTTAAGTGATTGATTTTATTAGAAATGGGGAATTAGATTCCCGGAAGTTGAGGTCTTAAGATTAAAAATCTGCCTCAGAACCTAAGTCTAAAGTGGGTACTGAAAATCAATGACCCGGATCCTAGCTAATGCAATGCAGATCTAAACTTATCCCGGCCTGGATTGGGGAGCCAGCTAAACCACCTAAGCACTTTAAAATCATGTGTCTGGTCTTTAATATAGAGTGGTTAGGGACGTTGTTTAAGATTGGGTTTAAGGAGTTGGGGTCGACATCTAGAGCAGATTCCTAATTGACCCCTTAACTTATGTTGGGTGAAATGCTTAAACTAAAAATGCAATTAAATATTAAGACTCAATTTTTAATTTGTTACTAATGCGATGCATGCTAGTTGACTCGATTAAATGCTTAAATCAGGATGAAGAAGTTTTAAAATTAGGCTTAAAAGATAGTTTTATCCTAGAGATGCACAGATCCCCTTAGACAGAACTGCACCCTCATAGGCCAGGTGGTCTGCGAAAACCTGCAAGCGGGGAGGTGCCTAATAAGTGAAAAGAAAGATGCAATGAATATGCATATGAAAAACCTTCGGCGGTCCCGAGCTAACTTCTTAAAATGTTAAAGTTATTATGTGAGCTTAAATATTTTAATTTTATTTAAGTAGAAAAAGTTTATTCATACCCTCACGAGCCTCCGATCGGGTTTTAGGCTAAATCAAAATCGGCATGCAATTATCGCCAAAAAACTACTAAAAATATGCAATCCTAAAATTACAATGAACATCAAACAGTTAATTAAATAATTAAATCAATTATATGTAATACTTAAACTGAAAGTCCATGTGGCAAGTGACATCTAATTATACAACCCAGGGCCTACAGGAAAAGTAAAGTGGCCGGGTACCATTGACTACAACCCGGATTCTACTCCTAAAAGACAAGTGACTTTGATATTTGAGATTCTTCTCATTCTTCACTTTGTTGTCCTTCCATGAGCTCTTTGAATCATCGGGTCCGGATATCCAAATGAAAAGAAACTTCCTCTCCAAAGGGGTGTTATCTTTCCTCTTTGGATATTTGAAGTCATCCTAATTTGAATCTCCAAATGGATAGGAACTCTCCCCCAAAAGGATGTTCCTTCCTCTCTGGATTCCAAATTAAAATTTTAATATCTCAATCTCAAAGCACTTAAAATAATTTACAACTCAATTCAAATCAAATTACATTAATCAAAATTAAAAATCTAAACTCGATCCTACAGGGTTATCCTAATAATTAATAGTTATATAAACATCCCAAGCAATTAATATTTTTGAAATTTAAATGCTCAAAATACAACCACGCTTGGCCATGCTCTTTTAATTTTAAAGGGGGACTTAAGCAAATTTCTGAAGCACCTGCAGAAAACAGCGTCAATTTTAAAGCTTTAATTATTGCCCCCTTTAATTTTAAATATCCTGTATGAGCATGGCCACCTACATAAGATTTAATTAGTAAAAATTATGCCTAACCTAGGGGTAAATCTAACGCATAATCAATCACAATGTAGAGTGCAGAAATTAAATAGACAATCACATCAATTACCTAAATCTAACAACCAGCATGCAATAAAAACTATGAAAAACCCGGTACACGAAAGTAGCAGTAAAGTAAACACCGACCTAGCCTAAGACTAGAGTTGGTTGTCCTAGCAAACCATCTAAAATGTGTGAGGTATGTTATATGGCTTTGATATGTCCTAAATAGCATATTTAATTAAAGTTGCTTATTGTTCTGGTTGGTTGAAAGGCTTACGGGAGATTTTAATTGAAGTTTAAGTTTTAATGATTTAAAATTTATTTTAAAATTTATTTTAGTTATTTATTGTATATCACCTTTGTTGCACACTGAGGCCGTGAAGTTTATTTCACCTTTCTTGGGGCTAATTTAATAGCCTCGTACGCCTGGGTTATCCAGTGGTACCCAGAATAATTAAGTAATTTGAATTTAATTAAGTTTGAGAGTTAATTAAACTTTTAATTAAAATTAATTATTTGCTGATTTTAAAGTATAATTTATTTAAGTTTGCCATTAATCGATTCGTAGCGTTGTGCCACCAGGCTCGAGGAACAAACCCTTCTTAGGACACATAGCCCCATAGCCCAGAGTAGTCTAGCCTATAAACCAAATTAATGTATTTAAATTAAATCATTAAGAATAAATTTATTTTAAGTTTAACACTCCTTAGAATACATTCGTGGTGTTATGCCACCAGGCTCGAGGAATAAAGCCTCCTAAGGACACGTAGCCCCATAATTCGGAGTAGTCCAGCCTAAAAACTTCATTTCAGGAGTGGTTGTTATGTATTAAGGGATTAGTTGAGTGCTTTAAACATTAATTTGATATTTTTCTGGAATTTGAAATCAATTATTAAAATTAGGAATTTTTCAGATTATTTTAATCATTTAATTGAGGGTCAAAAATTAACTTTTCTATTTAAAGTATTTTTTGGAATGTTAATATTTTATTAAAATACTAGAACTTAATATGATCAGTTAGACAGTAAGTATGCTAAAATTAGATTTTTCTAAATTTTATTATGAAGGTTTGAAGTTTTGACCTCATTTTGAACTATGTTTGACCAAAAGTTAACTTTTTCAAATTTGATTGATTTCTGAAATCTTAATATTTTTAATAAATATTAGAACTAAATGTGAGTTGAATGCCTTTGAGTTTGCTCAATTTGGAGTTGATTTGAATTACTTATGAAATTTCAATGTTTAACAATTTAATTGAATTATTTAATTTGTTTAATTAGAAGGCTTTTGATGATTTGAATCCAAATGACCTCCAAACTTCTTGAAATCACCTCCAAAGGTTAGGAATGATCTAAGAAGAGATTATCAAGTGTTTGAGAGATTTTTATAATTTTTAATTATTTTTAATTAATTAAATTAATTAAATATTAAATTTTAATTAAAATTAAATTAAGCTTAAAGTTTATGTCAAATCTGGTTGATTTTAATTTTCATGGATTGAGAATTCAATTCTGGTTAGTTAGAGGTATTATTTATAATTTTTGGGTTTAATCTTGATTTACTATATATTTTTGGAAGTTTTAAAGGTTTAATTAAGGTTTAGTTTTGATTAAGTTAATTAAGGGGCTTAATGATGTCAAAATTAAGTGAGATATTTTCTATGACCTGAGAATGTCATTAAGTTCAAATGGTTTGAGTTTCAAGTCAAGAGGATATGTATCCTAATTTCTATATTTATTCTAAGTCCTCTAATTAAGGTCCTTATTAATTATCCTTAATGATGTCACTAAGTTAAATTAGGTTTCAAATTAAAGTCTCTAACCCTTGAACAAGTACATATAAACATATACACATTCATCACAATCAATTCCTAGGTCTAGAAGAGCCCTAAACTAAGTGGTGTGTGCACTTTAAGCATGCAAGTATATTAAAAACTAATTATAATTAACAATTTGATTAGTGGATAATTAAGATATAACCATCCACTAATCTTCCCACGTAATTTCAATTCAAACATGCCTAACTTGGGTTTAAAATTTCATGGGATCTCTCAAATTTTAAAGATTTAAAATATATATAATTTTAAAATAGAAATTTAAAATATATACATATGTATACTTGAAAATGCAAATCTTAATATATTTCAAAATATTATGAAAATAATTTTAAAATAATTTCAAAAATATTTTATTTTGAGAGATCCTCAGATTACTTAAGAAAATAATTTAAAATTAAATTTTGATCTAAAAAAATTAATATTAATTAGATATTATTTAATTATTAAAATAATTGAATGATTAAAATTATTTAAAATTAATTAAGTTTCTAATTTTGAAATTAATTAAGTTTCTAATTTTGAAATTAATTTTAAATTGAAACTCTTAATTTTTTGAAAATTTTAAAGGATTTCATGCTTTTTTATGAATTAAATTAAATTTATTTTGAATTTTGAAAGTTTAAGTCAATTTAATGAATTTCTAAATTAATTTGAAATTAATTAATATTAAAAATAATTTTAAAATAAATCAAATTAAGTCTTAAATACTTCTAGAATTTTAAAGTTATTTAAAATTAATTTATTTTATTTTCAAATAAATATTAATTAAATGTTTGATTATTTATTTGATTAAAGGTTATTAATATATATATATATATATATATATATATATATATATATATATATTAATGATAAGAGAACTTGAAATTTAAATTTAAAATAAAATTTTAAAATTTATAAAATATTTTAATCATATTTAAATTAATATTAATTTTAAAATATTTAATATTTAATATTTAAAATAATTTAAAATAAAATTAATACTTTAACTTAAAATTAATTTTAAATAAAGGATTTAATTTTATAAAATAAATTAATATATAATGTATATATATATATTTTATTTTAAAAAAAAATAGTTATATTTAAATGACTATTAGTTTTAAAATATTTAATATTTAATATTTAAAATAACTTATAATAAAATCAATATTTTAAATTAATATGAATTTTAAAATAAAATATTTAATTTTATAAGAATTTTAATATATAATATATATATTTTATTATTTAGAATTAGTTTTTAATATTTATTTTAAATATTTTGAGTTTAGAAATTAATTTAAAATAGTTTTTAAATGTTAAATAAAAAATAACGGTTGCCTAGGGCACGTGGCAGTCTCTGGTTGGCCAATCAAAATGAAGGCGGCGGTAGAGGACACATGGCGGCAACCTACTAGATGATCGAAACACGGCGGCAGTGCGACAATCATTTGTAATGATTGTGCCACCACGTAATCATTGCAAATGATTGCAAAGGAAGCGGGTCACATCCGTCATAACTTAAACGGCATCGGGCCAAATCTCAGCCGTCGGTTTCTCTGTAATTCGAATCAAAGGCCAAGATCTTGCCGGACAGAGAGAGCGAGCGCTGGATTAGATCTGCGGCTGGAAGGATACTCAGAACAGCGCGATCTGGACCGTTGATCGATCGATCAACGGTCCAGAAAACATAAACTTGGACTAGGTTACATAAACGCCATAGATGGCATTTTTTGGCTCGTTCTTTTAATCCGGTTAGCTAAATCAACTCAAATTTTAAACCTAGATAGGCTAGGTGAACAGAAATCGTGTGGGCTATTTAGTTTAGCTTAAAATGAGTTTAATGAAATGCTAATTAACCCCAACTACTGTGACCTAGGGCTAAGAGTTTTGAGAAATCTAACCGATGGATTTCAAATTTTTTGGATTCTCTGAAACTGTAGTTTTTCCACGCTAATATTTGATGAAGAACTCTTGAGTTAATAATGCACGGATCATTCACTATGATCTCTTGGACAGAAGACACAAAAACTCACCGGAGTAATGATCTTCGGTGGTTCTGACCGGTAAGGTTTTGCTAGGGAAGTATTGAGGAACTCCTGGAAAGCTCCAGGAAACTGAGAGCTAGACTTGAGGGGATAAGTATGGAGAGAGAGGGTTCAAGTGAGAATGAGAGCTTTTTTCCTTCCTTTTCCCTATTCAAATGTCCCCAGGCCATTTGGATGATTGGGATCAATTTGGAGGCTTGCTAGGATGTTGCCACCTGTGCTTGGGTTGTTAGGGTGGCAGAGAATCAAAGGGCTATAGGATATCCTAGGTATAAAGCTTGTTTTGGTCCCCACTAGGGCATAGGAGCAATGTGAGCTGTTGGATATTGATCCAATGGTTATGATGGGCTCTAAGAAGTTTTTAGAGAACATTTGAACAGCTGGAGGGGCTTAAATTAGAATAGAATAAATGTTTAGAGCCATCCTAGTCCTTTAGGAGATCATTTGACCACCCATTGACTATTTGACCAGTCAATGGGTCCATGCATGCTGAGGTGGCAGCAAGGAGGTCTTAAGGACCTGCTTGGGTAGAGTCTTGAGGGCTCAAATGAAAATACATATTGATTTGATTTGAGCCATGAGGATTTGACCAACATATATGGGTTGACTTGGCCAACTTAGCCATGGTTTGAGTCATGTCATATCAAGGGATATTCAAGATATTAAATTAAATGGATTCAAAGGTTCTCCAATGAATAAGGTTTAACATTTGAGTGGAAAGGAACATTAGATTCATGATTTTAATCATAGGTCAATATTTGACCAAGTCAAATCAAAGTGTCTTGTCTCATGAATAGGTTAGGAAATAATTAAGGTATCAAGTGATATAAGTTTGAGAATTTGATGAGATTTGAGTGTATTTGAAGTTAAATTCAATGCAAAGGTGGTTTAAGGGTTAATCTGGTCAACTTAGGTTGACTTGGTCAACCAAGTTGACCCAGGATTAGGGGTTGAACTTAACAGGTTTGATATGACCATCGAAAGTTAGTGGGGGGGGGGTACGTCCCATAGTCAAAATAGGTCATCTAGGTCAAAATGATCTATCTAAACCCTTAAAGGGCCTAATGGGTCAACTAGGTTGACTTGGTCAACCAGGTAGACCCAAGGTGAGGGATTGGGTCCAACCAGTTCAAAATGATATTTTGAGCCTACTGGTGGTGGTCTCAAGGTCTGTTGAGGTCATTTGATAAAATGCCTATTCGAACCCTTAAAGGCCTTCTTAGTCAACCTTAGTTGACTTAGTCAACTAGGTTGACCTAGAGGTTGGTTTTGGTTTTAATAGATTGGGTTTGATATTTGAAACTCGTTGGAGGTGGTTGCATGTGATTTGGAGCTCATTTAGTCCAAAGTGATTATTCACACCCCAAAGGGGTATTTTGGTGATTTTGGACTCTAGTCAACTGGAAGTCAAAATGAGTCCAAAAAATGCAGTTTATTGCTCAATGAGTCATAATCAAGGGTCTGGAAGTGATTGGAGGCTTTGGAGAAAGCTCCAAAGTCAAAATCTACTAGGTGATAGGTCTAGTGGCATATGTCATAAATATTTGAAGGTTTTACAGCCTTTGGGTATCAATTCAATTTTTGGGGTTAGAGATCTTAGAATGAGCTCAAATTTAGAGGGTTTCCTCTAGAGACATGTCACATCCGTATGCAGCTGACAGACTCTGAATCAGAAGTCATTTGACTGGGTCTTGAAGTGTTTAAAGATTTGCTGGAAAAGGCTTTCAGGACTATGACCTTTGGCCATAGATTTGAGTCTGGAAATCTGGATTTGATCTAGATTTTGGGTTTGAATATCTAAATTTGAATTAAGTCTAGATTGAATTGAAATTTGAAATTATCTAGAGGAATCCTAAAATTTTGAGTAGATCGTAGGGTCTAGATCAGCTTAACGGAATCCTAGGGTCTAGAGTAGATCCTAGGGACTGAAGTCTAGGAAGATCCTAGAATGAAGTCTTAGGGTCTAGGGATCTTAGAGTCTGAGATCTAGAATGATCTTAGGATTTAGGTAGATTTAAAATCTAGAGTTTATAAAGGATCCTAGGATATGGGAGAGTCCTAGGGTTTAACCTCTAGAAAGATCCTAATGTCTAGAATAGGTCCTAAGGCCTAAGAAGATCATATAATCTGGAGTCTGGTAGAATCCTAAGGTCTAGAATAGATTCTAAGATCTAGAGTCTAGGAGGATCTTAGAGTTTAGATTAACTTGGAGTTTGATTGAATTGAGTTTAAAATTAATATGGTGTTAGGATTGATTTGAATCTAGATTGATATTAAAGTCTAGATTGATCTAAGATTATATTGATCTTAGGGTCAAGATTGGTCCTAAGGATTGGAAAGATCCTAAGGTCTAGATTGGTCCTACTGATCTCATACAAAAATGAGGTCAACAGTTGGGTAATTGATGCTTAAAGTAAAATATAATTAAATTTTAGACTCATTTTAATTTATTTTTAATGCGATGCATGCTAGTTGACTCGATTAAATGCTTAAATCAAAATAAAATAGTTTTAAAATCACGCTTAAAAATATATTTTATCCTAGAGATTGTTATTTCGATTGAAAATTATAGTTTTAAAAATATTAATTATCTTTGGGAATAATTTAAAATTGACATTTAAATTTGAATTCTAAAATTGAACATCCTTTAGTTATGATATACTATCTCGAAAGGTAGAGATACAATCTCCTGATGGGTTCAAATTTAAAATTACAAATCTAATCCTAAATATCACAGCTAGATTCAGGAGGGAACCACATATAAATTGTGAAACTTAGCATGTTGTGATTTATTTGCATGTGAGTTTGCAACATATACAGGAAGACTTTAAAAAGCTCGGCTTGACTCTTTTGCTCCACCAATAAACTTGGAGGCAAAATGTTAAAGCCAGACTTGGAGGGAGGTTTCCTACACTCACCACTCTTTTCATATGACTTAATTGAGTTGGCCACACTCACCCAAGGAAGAAATGGGGGTGAGACCAACGGAAGAAAGGTAGTCAAAACTACCGATGCAACTAAATTTGTACCACTATTAAAGATGGAGAGAGAGAGTTTCCCCAGTAGAGTTACCATTTTTATTTTGATTAAAAATGTAGTTTTAAAAATATTAATTATCTTTGGGAATAATTTAAAATTGACATTTAAATTTGAATTCTAAAATTTAACATCCATTAGTGATGATACACTACTCGAAAGGTAGATATACAATCTCCTGATGGGCTTAAATTTAGAATTACAAATCTAATCCTGAATATCGTAACTAGATTCAGGAGGGAACCACATATGATCCTAAAGGATCAAAATAAAGTTCAGTCAAATATCTGGCTACGATAATCTGGATAAATTATTGTTGATTTCATATTTGAAATTATATCAATAAATGATATATCATCCCAAAGGAATAAAATATCATTCATTGTTAATTATTTAAATATGACGATAACGATTACCATTTTTTTTGTTTGATTTCCCAAAGGTAATTAATTAAGGGTTTTGAAAATATTGATTTTAAAAATTAGGTCTGGGTTTTCAAATCTTCTACGAGCGCAATCCCTCGTAGGTAATTACATCGTAGAAAAATAAAGATTTTCCTACGAATACTCTCGATTAAAATAGCGATATAAATTTCATTTTAGAATTCAAAGCTTGATGTCAAAGCAGGTAGGGACTGGAATTTCAAATGGGATTGGTTCAAGGTTGAACACTTATTTCTGGAGGTCAAAGGAAGAGGGGTAGGTGGTGTTTTGAGCTTCTAAATCACTTCAAAAATACCCCAACCTATCCTAAGTGTTGGGCTTGAATTTGATTGAAAGAGATATTTAGTTTGAATGATCAATTTTATTAGAAAGTTGGGGTTTATATTCCTAATCACTAGATCGAGAGAATGCCTAGGAGATGAGGGTGAAGACTAACCTACTAAGTGGGTATAACGTCCCCGGTCAAGATCCCATGGTTTTCCATCATATCAGGTTCGTCGGTGTCCTTAGCCTACTTAGTCGAGTGCCAACCAGAGGATTCTTATTAGCAACCATGGGTTACCTCATTCAAGGGGACCTCGTAGGCCAAGGGGTTGGGGACCTAATCCTAGGCTGACAAATAAAAAGTGCACAGGTCTGTGAACAGTGAACCTATATCTATATTATCTAACCTAAGATGCCACCACAAGCATTAAAAATAATCATCATAGGAATTCAATATATTAAGCAATAATTAATCAACACTCACTATGTATGCAGTTTAACACATCTCAAAAATAGAAAGAAACACTGGCCTAACCTAAAGCTAGAGTTTATGTCTTGACAAACCAATCTAAGTGTGTGTAGCAGGTTGTGTGGCTGGGATATGTCCTATATCAGGTAATTGGTTAAAGTTGTTTAATGTTCTGGTTGGTTAAAAGGCTTAAGGAAAGATTTTGGTTAATGTTTAAGTCTAAATGATTTGAAATTGACTTTAAGTTCGATTCTTAATTATTTATTAGATACCACTTTTGATGCTCACCATGGCCGTGAAGTTTATTTCACATTCCTTGGGGCTAATTTAATAGCCTCGCTGGCCTCGGTAACCCAGTGGTACCCGGTATGATTAAATAAATTAGATTTGATCTAAGGTTTAAAATTTAATGAATCTTAATTAAGGTTGATTGATTGCTAGTTTTAAAGTTTGATTGAAAATTTTTAGATCTTTAAATCAAGTATTTAATTTTTTTGAAGTTATTTGAATTATTTAATGTATTTAATTAAAGCGGTTAAAATTTAAATTTTAGATTAAGGATGATTTTTGGAGAATTAGTATTTTATTAAAATATTAGATCTTAAGATGATCAGTTAGGCTGTAAGTATGCTGGATTTGGATTTTTCTACATTTTATTATAATTAAAATTTTGACTTGATTTTAACTTAAGTTTGACTAGATTGTTAACTTTTTAACTTTAACTTACTTTTAAAGGTTTGATATTTTTGATAAATACTAGATTTTTATTTGAGTTAAATGCCTTTGAATTTGATTAATTTGAGATTTTTTGGAAGTAGTTATGATTTTTCAAATTTTGAGATTTATTTGAATTATTTAATTGTTTAATTAAGGGTGTTTTAATTATTCGAGTCCAAATGAACTTCAAACTTCTTGAAATCGCCTACAAAGATCAGGAATGATCTAAGGAGGGATTATCAAGTATTTGAGATATTTTTGGAGTTTTTAATCATTTTTAATTAGTTAAATTAATTAAATATTAAATTTTAATTATTATTAAATTATTCTTAAATTTGAAGTCAAATCTGATTGATTTTATTTTTTATGTGTTGAGCATTGAATCCTAGTCAGTTTGAGGTGTTGTGTATATTTCCTAAGTTTAATTTTGATTTATTATAATTTATAGAAGTTTTGAGGCTTAATTAAGAGTTTGACTTTAATTAAATCAATTAAGTGATTTAATGATTAATCGATTAATTTAAGTTTGATTGAGGTCAATTTTGATAGTATACACTAATCCTAAGGTATGGTGTCACTAAGTTCTCTATGTTTAATGTTTCATCCCTAAAGAATATATGTGTGAATCCTAGAGTTTGCCTAAATTCTCTAAGACTCGTCTTTAATTATTATCCTTAAATGACACTAGTGTTGTAATGGGTTTGCAATCAATGTCTCTAACCCTTATACATACACATGAATGTAAATAAGCTACGTCGATGGCAAAAATTAACTAAATGCAGGAGTTACTGCAAGAACTTAAGGCTAGGGGAATAACTCAACAGGGAAATCTAAGAGCCCTATGGTCTTCTAAGTTTTGAGAAAACTTACCTTATCAACTGAGCTAGTCAACAGTGATTCCAGTCGTAGCCCCCCCATTTAAAAGGAATAGGGGTGACTGAAGCTCCTTGGCTCTAGCCCCAATCAACTCCACCAATATCTCGCAAAAAGGCAAAGAGAGAAAGAGGTGTCAGAATATCATGTATGTGAATATGGAAACTACTAAGAATCAACATATAAATGAATATATGAAAAATATAAATTAAATCAAATTATTAAAGCAATTTCAAAATGTTTGTTATTTTGCAAGAAATAATTTCAGCATATATAGAATCTTAGAAAAGCAAATCAGCATGCATGATCACTACAAGAAGACTGATGCTTGCAAAACTTTCCAAAGATAGTTATGACTCTTCAATTCAACGTCAAAAAAACATATCATAAGAAATCAATCATTAATTAAACATAAGTAGATAAAACCTATCAAGGGAAATCTTGGTTGCCTCCACCACAATACACATGTTTGAATAACTAACGAAGAATTATTTTGTAAAATACAAGAAGCACAATTCTTTGTTATGAGAGTTTTAAATGGGAACATATATAATTTCTAATCCTTCTCAAGATGCGAAAGAAATTAAAGTTCGACATTTTTTTTATTTAAGTCAAGAGATCATCAAACAAAATGACACTACTAATTAACAAATGTCGGAGCAGAACCCCTCCTTTTTAAATCTTCACTAGAAAACATCATAACACATTCATGTAAAGCATTGGAAATAAGAGAACAAAGAAATGCAAGATCAATGAAATATCTTCTACGCACATGTAGCCATAAATTTTTTTAAATGGGAGAATTTCAACATTCAATCTCTCAACTAGAAATTAATATGTATAGATATGAAATTAAAACTTTGTGATGCAATCACAACGATTGAAGCTATACAAAAAATCTGACCACACCAAATCAAATGAAATGTATATTACTTACTGACATGATTTATAACTTCAAGCAACCTGTTATAATAACGGGTTAGCAATATACATGGCATTGACGACAAAAATTCATAAAAGAATATGTTTATCACTGAACTCAAAGAGTTTATATACAAACTTATTAAATTTTTAAAAGCATTCGTATCCATCAGTTAATAGAAGTTTCTCCAAACACAACAGTAAAATAACTACTAAATGGACTTCACTCAAATATTAAATATTATACAAGAATACACATGAATAAAATCTGTTATCAGATGTAAAAGGATACATATAGACTAAGTGGTAAGATACTTTAAACCATAGCAGTAAAATATGTTGGAGAATGTTATAGTTTGAAAAAGAGTTTAATTTTCTTTGGAAAACTTAAATTTCTGGAATTTTGATTTTATAATCGAACACTTATTATGAATGATATATCATCTCGGAAGGTGAACATATCGTTCCCTAATAGGTTCCGATTACAAATCTTGATTTATCCTGATTATCGTAGTCAAACTCAAGGAGAAACAACATATGATCCCGAAGAATCAAAATGATATTTAATCCAATATTCGACTACAATGATATAGCAAAGAGATCATTAATTTCATGATCAAAGTTATAATAATAGAACGACATATCTATCCGGAGAAAGAAAATGTCGCTCATTATTAATCATTTGAAAATGACAATAATTATCGTTGTATTTGAATTTCCCAAAGATAATCAATTGAATGTTTTGAAAATTTAATTTTAAAAATCAGGTTTGGGTTTCTAAATCTCCTACGAGCGCAAGCCCTCGTAGTTAATTACATCATAGGGAACCAGAAATTTCCTACGAAAACTCTCGATTAAAATAGCGATATGAATTTTATTTAAGATTTCAACGTTTGATATCAAAGAAGGTAGGGACTGGAATTTTCAAATGGGATTGGTTCAAAATTGAACACTTATTTCTGGAGTCAAAGGAAGAAGAGTAGGAGGTGTTTTGAGATCCTGAATCGCTTCAGAAACACCCCAACCTATCCTAAGTGTTGGGCTTGAATTGGATGGAAAGAAATATTTAGTTTGAATGATCAATTTTATCAGAAAGTTGGGGCTTATATTCCCGATCACCAGATCGGGAGAATGCCCAGGAAGTGAGGGTAGAGACTAACCTACCAAGTGGGTATGACGTCCCCGGTCAAGATCCCATGGTTTTCCATCGTCCCAGGTTCATCGGTGTCCTTAGCCTACTTAGTCAAATGTCGACCAGAGGATCCTTGTTAGCAACCATGGGTTACCTCATTCAAGGGGACCTCGTAAGCCAAGGGGCTGGGGACCTAATCCTAGGCTGACACATATGAAGTGCACAGGTCTGTAAATAGTGAACCTATGTCTATGTTATCTAAACTAAAATGCCACTCTCATTTTGTGTGCATATTAACATATCTTAAAATAGAAAGGAACATCGGCCTAACTTAAAGCTAGAGTTCATGTCCTAACAAGTCAATCTAGGTGTGTGTAACAGGCTGTGTGGTTTGGATATGTCCTGTATCGGGCACTTGGTTAAAGTTATTTAATGTTCTGGTTGGTTGAAAGGCTTAAGGGAAGATTTAGATCAAAGTTTAAGTCTTAATGATTTGAAATTAATTTTAAGATCGATTCTTAATTATTTGTTGGATACTACCTTTGTTGCTCACCGAGACCGTGAAGTTTATTTCACCTTCCTTGGGGCTAATTTAATAGCCTCGTAGGCCTGGGTTACCCAGTGGTACCCGGTATGATTAAATGAATTAGGTTTAATTTAAGGTTTGAAGTTTGATGAATCTTAATTAAGATTGATTGATTGCAGGTTTTAAAGTTAGATTGAAATTTTATGGATTTTAAATGATTTTTGAAGGTTTGATGTTTTTGATAGATTTTAGATTTTCGTTTGAGTTGAATGACTTTGAGTTTGATCAATTTGAGATTTTCTTGAAATAGTTATGATTTTTAAATTATCAAAATTTGAAAATTATTTGAATTATTTAATTTTTTAATTAAGGGTGTTTTAATGATTTGAGTCCAAATGAACTCTAAACTCCTTGAAATCACCTCCAAAGATCAGGAATGATCTAAGGAGGGATTATCAACTGTTTAAGAATTATTTAGAATTTTTAATCATTTTTAATTAATTAAATTAATTAAATATTCAATTTTATTTAAAATTCAATTAAGCTTAAAGTTAATGTCAAATCAAGGGGGTTTTAATTTTCTTATGTTAAGAGTTCAATTAGGATTAATCTGAGATACTATATGTATTTTTGTGTTTTAAATTTGATTTATTAAATTTCTTTTGAAGTTTTGAGGGCTTAATTAAGGCTTAATCTTAAGGGGTTTGATTAAGGAGTTTGAAGAATTCAAACTTTAGTGAGAATTTTCCCTAGAGCAAGGAAAGTCACTAAACTCAAGGGGTTTGAATTTCAAGTCAATTGAATTTAAAGAAGTTTTGAGGCTTAATTAAGGGTTTGACTTTAATTAAATCTTTTTAAGTGGTTTAATGATTAATCGATTGATTTAAGTTTGATTGAGGTCAAGTTTGATAGTGTACACTAATCCTAAGGTACGGTGTCACTAAGTTCTCTATGTTTGATGTTTCATCCCTAAAGGATATATGTGTGTGGATCCAAGAGTTTGCCTAAGTTCTCTAAGACTCGTCCTTAATTATTGTTCCTAAGTGTCACTAAGTTATAGGATTTGAATCAATGTTAATCTAACCCTTAGAATACAACTAAAAAATCATATCACAGCAAGCATATATCCTAATGCTAAGCATATAAAAACAAATTATGAATTTTTAAATTTATGGGTCCAAAATGGACCCATACATTTGAAAATTCAATTCATAGAAATTCTGGTCAAAACATGACCCAAGAAAATTAGGGTAGGTTAAGGATTCCCCCTAATATAAGCCATCCAAATTTGAGGTCAATTTGACCATTGGATCTTGAGAAATGTGAGAAAAATAGAAAATAATCATCTCTGTTTTTCTCTAAACCCAATGGTGAAAATTGTTTGAAATTATTTTTAAAATAAAATAGACGTTAAGAGCTTTCCAACAAGCTCAAGGACACCCAATTTGGATAAAAAATGAAATTTCTATGAATTTTAGAAGTTTCTGAGCATTTAAATATTTTTTTTTTCAGGTCAAACTAATCATTGGCGCTGCCAAACCAATCATTGGTAATGATTGGGTATGCGGCACCGCGCCGCCGCTGTCCTAAGACAGGTGTCAAGCCTAGGAGAACAACTTAAACACATCAGCGGCTTATGCTAACCATCGGATCAGCTCTAACTGCATGAAGGGCCAGGATTAAGCCACGTCACCACACGGTAAGCCCAGGAGACGCAGGTTCGAAGCCCAGGCCAGACCGCGTGGCTTGAACTTATCTGGACCGTCTGATCGTCGATCGGACGGTCTAGATCTTCCGATTACCAGCAGTTCAGATATTGAATAAAACATTAAATGCCAATATCTTCTAAAATACTCGATGAAAATTTATGAAATTCGAAACATAGAATTATGGTAACATAATCTTCCAATGACTGGAGTTTAAGGGCTCCATGCACTGTAGATTTGCTACAGTTTCAAACTTGATTTTAAAATTAAAACTAGAATAACTCACAATCTAGCCGTTGGATTTTTGAGATTTTAATCTCCTTTTGCTCCTGGAGAAGTCCCCTACAACTTTGATGAAGAGCTCAGGACCTGATTATGGCTGGATCTTGAGTTAACTGGAAAAACCTTCTTTCTCTCTCTAGCTCCCTCTCTCTTCACTAATGAGGGTTTGAGGACTAAGATCTGATGGGGGAAATCTTGAGACAGTTATAGAAATGTCTGGAGAAGATTTTTGAGAGCTTTTGAGGGATTGAATAGCTCTGGAGGAAAGGGATTAAGTGAGAGAAGGTTGGGAGATGAATCAGCTTAATTTTAGGGTTTTAAGCCTATTCAATCATCCCCATGCCAAATGGATGGCTGGGATGACTTGGAGAGCTCCTCAGATGTTGCCATCTGTCCAAGAGATTGTTAGGAGCAGATGGGAGAGCACATGGAAAGGACAAGCCACATGTAAAGTGACTTTAGTCCCCACCTTAGTATGTAGGAATGATCCAAACCATTGGATCCCCATCCAAGGGCTGGAATACACCCTAAGAAGGTTTTGGAATCTCTCTAAGCAGCTGGAGAGGTTTAAGTAAAGTTATGTTAGCCTTAGTAGGTCATTTGACCAACTTTGACTATCATAAACCTTTGATTTTGAATGCTTGACTGGTTTGACCAGTCAACTAGTCAAACTAGGTGACATGGCCAGCAAGGTGGCACCATGGAGTGGTTTGAAGGGAATATGAAATCAAAGTTGGGCCATGAAATTGAAGTTTGAAGTAATATAAAAAGTTTTGAATGGGTTTGACCAAGTTAAAATGACTTGACTTGGTCAAAAGAACCATGGTTTGATTTAAATGAGTTTGAATGGGTTTGAAACATGTTTTGAGATAGGTTTGATATTTTGAATGATTTGATAAGATTTAAAAAGTTTGATTTGATTGAGTGTATTGAATTGAGTCACATGGGTCAATTTTGATTGGATTTGGGTCCAGTTGACTAGGTCAACTGTTAACTAAGTCAAGAGTTCAATTAGAGTCAAATCAATAGGAGGAAATGACAATGAGAGTTTGAGAGAGTTTTGAATAAATTTAAGGCTTGATTTAAAGTGTAAAAGTTTAAGGGTTGATCTAGTCAACCTAGGTTGACTTGGTCAACCAGGCTGACCCAGGGTCAGGGGTTGAGCTAAATAGATTTGAAATGATAAATGAGGTCTGGTGGAGGTGATCTCAAGGTCTGAAATGGTCATTTAGATCAAATGACATGTTTGGGCCCTTAATGGGCTTAATGGGTCAACTGTGTTGACTTGGTCAACCAGGTTGACCCAAGGTCAGGAATTGGGTCCAACCAGTTCAGAATGATATTCTGAGTCTACTGATGGTGGTCTCAAGATCTGGAGAAGTCATTTGGTCAACTTGACCTATTTGGGCCCTTAATGGGCCTTTTAGGTCAACCCTGGTTGACTTGGTCAACCAGGTGGGTCCAGGATCTGGAAATAGGCTCAATAGATTTGGTTTGATATTTGGAGACCAATGGTGATGGTCCCAAGGTCTGAGGAGGTCATTTGGTCAAAATAACCTGTTTTGACCCATAAAGGCCTATTTGGTCAACCCAGGTTGACTTGGTCAACCAGGTTGACCCAGGGGCTAGAAGTGGGTTCAACAGGTTTGGTTTGATGTTTGAAAATTGTTGGAAGTGGTTCCAAACAATTTGGAGGTCATATAGTTTGAAAAGTGCATTTGAACCCTTAAGGGGTATTTTGGTCATTTTGATCCCTGGTCAACTAGGGGTCAAATTGAGTCCAACAAAATGCAGTTTAATGCTCAATGGGTTATATTCAAGGGTCTGGAAGTGATTTGAGGGTTTGGAGAAGGCTCCAAGGTCAGGATCCACTGGATGGCAGGTCTAGTGGCATAGACTGTAAATATTTGAAGGTTTTACAGCCTTTGGATTTCAATTCAATTTCTGGGGTTAGAGACCTCAGAATGAGCTTAAATTTGGAGGGTTGCCTCTAGAGATATGTCACATCAGTGTGAAACTGATAGACCTTGAATCAGAGGTCATTTGTTAGGGTTTTGAAATGTTCAAAGATTCACTGGAAAAGGCTTTCAGGACTTAGACCTTCAGCCTTAGAATTGAGTCTGGAAATCTGGATTTAAATTGGAATTTGAATTTGAATGATTGTATATGAATTACCCAAATCATTCATGATCATTTAGAGATCATAAATGATAGGATAGGATTAAAGTTTGATCAAAGGTAGAATCAAGGTTTGAACTAGAGTTTGGATTTTGAACTGGATTGAATTATGGATTTTGCTCAAGGTTTGAATTGAGGATATGGATTAAAGTCTGGGTTGTTCTAGAGTTTGAATAGATTTGAGGTCTGGATAGATCTAAGGTCTAGGAGAATCCTAAAACTTAATATTGATCTAAGGAAATCCTAAGGTCCAGAGTAGATCCTAAGGACTGAAGTCTAGGAAACTCCTAGAGTTTAGGAAACCCTAAAGTCTGGGATTTAGAAGGTTCTTAAGATCTAGAATAGATCCTAAAGTCTAGATTCTAGGAAGATCCTAGGGTCTAGATAAATCTGAGGTCTAGGAGAAACCTAAGACCTAGACTGATTTAGAGTCTGGGTAGATCTAAGAATTTAGAGTCTAGAAGAATCCCAGGATCTGGAATAGATCTTGGGATCTGGAATCTAGGGAATATCCTAAAACTTTGGATTCTAGAATGATCCTAAGATTTAGGATTTTTAAAGTCTAAGAGCTAGAAGAATCCTAGGGTTTAGAGTAGATCCTGGGAACTGGAAGAATTTAAAGGAATCCTAGGGTCTAGAACAGATCCTATGGAATGAAATTTAGGGGGATCTTAGAGTTTGAATTCTAGGAGACTCTAGAGTCTAAGAAATCCTGAGGTTTAAAGTTTAGGAGTATCCTAGGGTCTAGGGTCTAGAATAACCCTAAAATCTAGAAATCCTATTATCTAGAGGAACCTTAGGATCTAGAGGCATCTTAGGATATAGAAATCCTAAGATCTAAGCTAGGTCTTAAAGTCCTAGATAAGTCTGGAAATTGAATCTAGATTGAACTAAGATCTAGATTAATTAGAGGCTAAAATTATATTGAGATCTGGATTGATCTAAGATCAGATTGATCCTAGGGTCAGGATTAAATCCTAAGGATTGGAATGATCCTAAGGTCTGGATTGATCCTACTGACCTCATACAAAAATGAGGTCAACATAGCAAAATGGCAATCTTAAAACTGAGTGAAGGCCAAAAGCTAACTTATTTACTCTCAATGAATTTGTTGTAAGGTTCAAACAATTATGATCATCACATAGAAATAAGAATACTTAAAACAAATTAGTAATATTAATAACAACTATAATTATTATCAGAACCATATCATTTAAAAAAATAATAAAAGAATAAAGAATAGATATCGTAAAGTGTAATTAACTTTACTCAACTTTTAATCCCATCAGTTATCTCAAAATTTTCTTTAATAGGATTGATTGGCTACTGCTTTGAGGAACTGATCCTTATTTTCTTTATGAGATTCATCTCTAGTTGCAATGTTGCAGAGCAAAAGCATCTCAAGTGCCATTTCCTATTCCACATTTTTGTCATAGGAGTGTGCAATGATCCTAATAGCAAGTTCAATCGCATTCTTATTATTGCTATTGAGGAATGAAAGCTGAAACATCATGTTCTTATTCTGAAGGACGTTATATTTGGGTGCAAGCTTTGATTGGAATATCAGTCTAAGAGACCGTGCGCCTGCATTAATGACCTTTTCAACCTCTCAAATGATTAGATCTCCTTATCTGGATCGCACAAACCACTGCTCTTAGGTGGATCGATTCAGTCTTCCTGCAGCCCTTCTCTTAGAATAGATTAATTCTTCTCTTTGAATAAGAATGGATCAAGAAAGGAGGATTTAGTTCAGGAAGGCTAGTGAAGAGACTAAGGCTGAATGTTTTGGTAATTCTTCCTCTTGCTTGGACAGATAATGGCATAAAAGGGACGGTATGAGAGAGGCCTTGAAGCTGGCCATCCCTAGCAGCTCCAAAAATGTGAAGGAGTTCCCTCTAAGGGGCAACTGCTTGTGAGAATAACCTGGATTGCAAAGGAGCAGCTGTATGAGGGAATGACGGCCAGCCCTAGTAGCTTCGAAAATGTGTAGAAAGAGGTCTCTCCAAAGGGGCGGCTGCTTCTGTGTATGGACGGATCGTAGAATCTCCCCCCCGCCCCCCCTGAACAAATTTCCCAGCCAGTAGCTCTCTATCTTGATCAAAATTTGTTATACAAGCTGACCAAAATTTGTTGTACAAGGAGAGAGGTAGCCAGACCTTTGAATAGACCTTCTTACTCTTCCTCTTGTTTGGATGGATTGAGAAGAAGAGAGAGTTGTTTCTTAAAGGCATGAGAGGGATGGGAATCGTGAGGTAGATGGCTCTCTTTATCTCTTGGCCGGCCCTAGTAACTTTAAGAACGGGTGAGAGAGAGATCTCTCGTGAGAATCAGAGGGAGAACATATCCAGGGGTGGCTGCTTATGGAAAAATTATTCTGTTCGAACCGGACGCATTCAGACGCCCGGTATGCTCGATATTTTAGCGGTACCGAGCGGTACGACCGCGGCTCAGTACCGAGCTCGGTATAGGACATGGTCCATTTTTATTGGACTTCGAATACGTTCGGACACTGGACAGAATAATTTTTCCTGCTTATGGGAGTGAAGGCGTGAGAACCAAACCTAGCAGCATACCCATCTCCCCTCTTGAATACCTAAAAATAATCTTAAAAGACAATCATGCCCTTTCATCATTCTAATCCAATGGTAGATAGAAAGTACTTGATTTTTGAGAGATTAAGGGCTAAAATATATTTGAGTCTTGAAGGATATTTGAGCATCAATTTGAAATAAGAAGATGGATAAAACATCAAAGTTTTTTAGACTTTATATTGTAAATTAATTATTCAAGATTAATTAATATTAATTGATGTTAATTAGATTTTGATTAAGCTAAGACATGTTAAATTGAGTCAATTGAAGCAATTGAGGATAAAATTTTGTCAAAATTGAATCAAATCATCTCAAAGGCACTTGATTAAATTTATTTGACAAAAGTTTGATGTGTTTTGATTAACTTAAGTTTCACTCAACATAAGATAACAATCAATTGACTCAAATTCATAATCAACGAGGGCGTCAAGGTGAAAAATATTTAAATTGAGTCGAATTTAACTAGATATTCTCAAATTTAAAGTGTGTAATCAAATTGACCTTAATTAAATTGATGCGGTTCAATATTAATTTTAAAAAAAGATCGATGAGGTTGATTATGAGCTAGATTGAATGATTGATTGTCTTGACAATAATGATTTGGTTGGAGATTTGAGGCTGGAGGTTAGAAGATTAAAATCTGATTGATTGGTGTTTGATTGAAATATTGGTCTTAGATCATTGATTGATTATGGTTGATGAGATGGATTGATTGATAATGATTGGAAGTTGTAGAATTGAAGGTGATTGAAAGTTGGATTGGAGTTTAAAATGAAGATTGAGTTAAAAAGTGGAATTGAATTTGATGAGGATTAGATTGGATTGACTGAGATTTGAAGCTAAAGTTAGGATCAGGATAGATTTGAAATCAGGAAATAATTGAAGTTTGAATAGATTTGAGGTTTAGATTAGCTTGAAATAAGGGTTGATTTGAGGTTTGAATTGACGTAAAATATAGGTTGATCCTAAGGTCTAGATAGATCTAGGGTCGGGACATATCCTAGAGTTTGGATTGATCCAGGGTAGATCCTAAAGTGTGGGTTGATCTTAAGGTCTGGGTTGACTCTGGGATTTAAACTGGTATTGAGTTTGAATAAATCTGGGATATAGATTGATCCTAGGGTCTAGACTAGATCCTAGGGCTAGAGTCTGGAAAAATCATAGGATCTAGATTTGATCCTAGGGCCTGAAGTCTGAAGGAATCCTATGGTCTAGAAAAATCCTAGGGTCTGGAGTCTAGAAGAATCATAGGATCTATATAGATCATAAGGTCTAGATTTATCTAGAAGAACCCTAAGGTCTAGAAATCCTTAGGGTCTGGATTAGTCTAGATATTAGACTGATCTGGTGTTAAAATTAATTTAGAGTCAAAATTGATCTGGATTCTAGAGTGACCTAAGATTTGAACTGATCCTAAGGTTGATGCTTTGTATATGATATTTTGCTTAAAAGATGAGGGTGATAAGGTTTGCAACCCTGAAATTTTCTACATTTTAAGGGAAATTAAGCAATTTCTTCTTTTGTTCAATGTTAAATTAACTCACATCTATCGAGAAGGTAATGTTTATGCTGATTGGTTAGCTAATCATGGTTGTAATATGGATTTTCTCATTGATATTTCTTATATTCATTACCTAATTTTTTTAAAGGCACTATTAGATTAGACAAGCTCGGTTTTCCTTATGTCAGAGTCTAGCTATTGGTTCTTTTGGTATGGACCGTGGTCTGTTCTCTGCTGTGTGTTTCAAGATGGGTTTTTTATTTTTGATCTTCAGCTGTTTAAAGTGATTTATTGTTTAAAGTCTATTGGCAGTGTTTGGCATTCTTTGAATTATGGCCATTATTTCTCGTGCTGCTCATCTTGCCTTTTTCCCCTTATCGGGTGGAAGGTGGGAGTGGATGAATTGGCTGATTATCATTGGGTTTTTGTTTTTGCTTAATTGGGTTTATAATATTGGTTGTATCTACATTATCATTATTTCTTTTGGGTTGAATTGGAATTTTGATCTCTACATTAAATTATAAATCGTATAATTTGATCTCTATCTGATCTTGGATACTTGGTGCGTAGTGTGACTATGTGGCTCGATGGGTTTCTATTATTGGTTTTGAGTATATACACCTGTAAATGAGAATATTGCCATTTAAATGAAACAATTTAAAGTATGGCATCTATTTCTTTTATGGCCTACTTGTTACATGGAATGTTAATTCTTAATGTTATTCCTATATTCTGCTGCTTTTGTTTCTTTGATGTAGTTCCTTATTTTAACAGGTTTTTTGGATGAATGGGGTTGCTGTGAAGATTGGTATTTTTTTCGAGAAAGATTGAGCTAAATGCTTTATTATTTGTCTTTCTTTTATGTAGAATGATATTAGGTTTTCTTGTACCTTTTAGTGTAAAGAACCATCGACTTATAGGTTTTCTTTGGATTGTGATTTTTGTTGCTCGTTCGAGCATTAGTGGGCTGAAGGTTGTCTTTAAGGATTTTGTAACTCCGTTTTTATATTAACGCATAAGCCCCACCGTGGGTTTTCTCAAAAAATAAAATAAAATAAAATATTGAAGTTACAATGAAGAATTTGGTCAAAGGCACCAAGAATTGTAAAGTTAATATCACTCTTCCCCAAAATTTACCATATACGTTAGCATAGGAACAATTAAAACTCAATTATCTTTGACAAATTAAAATATTAGAAGCCCCAACCAAGAGCTCCAATAGAGCTGAAAAAGAGATGTTATGAATCCTGCATAAATTATGAATTCAAATATGAGTATCAAGCTTGCCAACACCCTTAATATTTCAAATCATATAACTAAACATATTAAACATATTTGGAAATAGCATTGGATCTTGTCAATCTAACATCAAAGGATAAAGAAAGATTTTTTTCCCTATTATTATTATTTTTTTCCTCCTAGAGGGTTCCCAAAGACCATCATCTTTGGCAACATTAACTAAGTTGAGGTCATCCAATTTATCCCTTTCAGTATAAGAATAGTCCTCATTACCAAAATTAATTTCACCCACCTCCCAATTAGAAACAAAATTTTTGATATCCCAGCTTGCTTATTAACTTGTTAAAGTATTTACTCAACTAATTTTGATAAAGCAAGTACAAGTCAAATATGATTATTATAATTTTTAAGCAAGCCAAATATGAAAAAATACATGTGAAAATATAGCTCGAGCGCAAATTGAACATGAACAACTTATAATATGATCAACCCAAGTCTTATCCATGACATACTCGACTTGGCTAGACACAGCTTGATTATACCCCCAATCTTGAAATAGAAAAGTAATTCATATAACATGATCAAAAGTTGGTTAATATCCCCTATTCATTTTTTGATTGGTTGTTATTATCCTAATATAAGGCATTTGTGGATTGATACATATCAACATATTATTTGACTTATGAGAAAGAGAAAAAAAATTTCTTTCTTTTTTTTTTTAATAGAACCCACCAATGGACCTACACTTTAACATAAAATAGAATTACATGTCTTTAAAAGAGATTAAATGCTCACTACAGCTAAAAAGAGCTACAATCAAAAAGAAAAATAAACCCTAGGAGCCAAATATCCCATCTAAGTATAATGAATAAAAAACCTAGGAAAATTCTACGGGAGGCAAGGAGCCATCTCCTAAAAAAAGACAATAAAAATGAGAATGCATGAACAAGAAGATGAAAATAGTCCAAATAAATAGATGAGATCAAGCACAAATGAGAATCGACGGTGAGCATAGAAAACATTAAGCACACCAGGAGCCAAGAAACATGACCATCATTTATAATGCGAGCACCAGTTACAAGAATAAATCAGTCCAAGGCTAGAAGAACCAAAGAACACCTGCAACCAAAAAGCTATACAAAAGGAAATTGAGATGCTCAAACACCTAAAGCAATGGAGGATTAGTAGGCACCAATCACCAACAACCAAAGGAGAGTGACTAGAAACCTGCAAAAACAAAAACAAAACTAAAAAAAAAAAAACAAAGACTCAACCCATAAAAAACCAACAACAAAAAACAACACCAGAGTAGACTAAGCCCGAGAGATCATTCGATCAAAGAAGGAATAAAAAACACCCCAAAAACCAAAAACAAATAGGGCTATGAGAAAACAAACCCACATCACAAGAACCATAGAAGACAACAACACCAAACCCACAGGAGAAACAGAAATCCCTTAATCACCCAAACTGCAATCCTACCAGCAAACAACCCAGTAACACCCAACCCAACAGAGGCACCTACATAACAATACAAGCCCCCAAAGAAGATCAAAGACAATGCACAAAGAGAAAAAGGAAACAAAAACATCTAACTGTTAACAGTTGCAATGCAACCACTCACTGCAAGAAAAACACAACGCCACCATCTAGAAGAACATAAAACCTACCAACTCCCCAAAAAATAGAAGCTGCTGCAAAAGATCAACGCAGCAAGACAAAACAGGGAAAGACACAAATAAAGGGAAAAACTAGCAAAGAATGATGAGGAGACACCATCACATACAACATGATAAACCATAAAGCAACAAGGGAATCACCAAAACTAAAATAGGAAATGACATCAAATTCTAATATAAGGAATTCTCATACTATTCATTCTGATCATGCCTCTGAGCATCCCAAGATAGAGTTATTATCAAAGTAGAGAGAAGTAGCAATCTTAGACCTAACTTTGCAAGCCAATCAACACAATTATTGCCTTCATGCCAAATATACGTAATTCGTAATTAAAACCATAATTTTAGTCAATAATATATAGAATTGGAAAAAAAAGTTATCCGAATAATAATACTTAAACTTCTAAAAAAATATTTGGCAAGATACTTTCTTACATTTTTCTTAAATTCTACCTAAAATAGGATACCAAACACCCCTAAAAGAGAATGTCTTCACTTAAGGAGCTTTGTAACACAAGGAAACTTTACCTTCTCCTCTCTTGTCTCCCACATGGAATAAAGAGGCCGCAAGATAACCATTAACTCAAGAGCAAAACTAGGCATAGCTTGAAGTGTAAATCATCCCTAAAGAAAACCATGCATGGATATAAATAAGGGAACATCCCAAGTAATAGAAATAAAATATAAGCATCTTAAATACTATTATTCCTCCCTATATTTAAAATGCATTCGAAGAGTGTTGTTCAAAGGGCAACAAATCCATTATTACCTGAACCCATATATGATGACTTGTATCCAACGACTGAATTGGTGAAGGAACCCTCTTACTACATTCTACATTTCTATCTTGCCAAAGGTATATATATGTAAACATTCAGTTCAGTATCTCTTCATTAATATAGAAAAAAAAATTAGGTGAAAATATTATGTTCATTTTATCATAATTATTCTTAATTTTTTTTATTTTATTTTGAGATAAATATAATATAAATTTCATTGATTATCATGTGTTATACTCATCAGAAAAAACACAAAAAAAAAAAAAATCTTTTTTAATTTATCAAAATTAAAATTTGATTGAGATATTTTGACTTAAATTTTCTCCAAATAATTTTTATAGTCCCACCCTCTCCAAAAATAATTTAAACATTTAGGGTATGTGCCTCGTAATAAAATTTAGTGAAATTTTGCATCACTCAATCCAATTTTGATAAGAATAAAATTCAAAATTATTCAATTTATATTAAGATGAACATACTAAATAATTAGTCAATTTAAGAAATTCATGCTAATCAAATTTAAATCTATTTTAGGAATTTCATGAAAAATTCTTTTAGAATCATTCTCTCAGGCAAAGCCGAAGATCAATATTTTTCATGAATTTCAATCCATTGAAAAAGACAATAAGAAAAATATTATTTGAGGATATTTTTATAAAAATATTAATTAAAATAAATCTTCAAATTATTGAATATATTTTAAAAATATATAATATAATTTTAATCAATTAAATTATATATTCCATCAATCTTAAATTAAATTCAATACTTATTCTTATTCTAACTAAAAGATTAATTAATCAGAATCTTCCGTTCCAAGTTTTTTCCACGCTAATGCTCTAATAATTCTTTTTTTCTCTTTCTAAAGTCTCTATAATGATGGATTCACATGGCATAGATGAGCAGTATGGGACGGTAACGGTCCGAAGAAGAATGGAGACGGGTGAGTACATATTTGCTACTCTCGATTACTCTTACAACGTTCAAAAAATTTGAAAACTGTGTGAAATCATTCCATACGACATTTTTCTTCTTCTTCTTCTTCTTTCCGTAAAGCTTTCACTAAGCAGGACTTGAATGTCATACTTGACCATATTGGGAAGATAACGGTCCGGGGAAGAACGCAGGTGGGAAGGAACAGATTTGCTAGGTTCGAGTCCTCCTGCGACGTTCCAAATGATTCAGACTTTCAAAAGATTAGCGGGAAATTAGAGAACAACATCCTTTCCTTTACGATCCCAAAGACCATGGCTGTTGAGTCGTCCGAAGAGAAGAATAAAGGACTAGTATCATCGGAAAAGCAAAAGATAGTTACAGAAGAGAGGAAAGAAGAACAGGAACCAAAAGTACCAAAGAAGAAACCAATAATGGCTGAGGAGGAGAGCAAAGAAGAACAAGTTATGAACGACGCACTGCAGCAGATTGATGGGAAGATGAAAAAGGAAGCATTACAGAAAGAAGAAACAACTCAGAAGAAAGAACCAGCATGAATGGAAAAATCAAAGAATGTTGCAGAGGATAGGAAAGAAGAAGAGGCAGCGACATTACCAAAGGAGAAACCAACGATATCTGGAGAGAAGAGGAAAGAATCAATAGTGGTCAAACTGTGCTTTCGTTTTTGATGTGTTGAGCAAAGTCTACAGGATCAAAAAGTTCATTTGTTTGGCACTGATGGCGTTCTCCACAGGTTTTTATGTCTCCCGAAAATTGAGAACAAGAGAATCATTTGGTGAATGTTAGACACATGACCTATAATTAATATATATATATATATATATATATATATATATATATATATATATATATTATAATTTATATATTTTGATTAAAATTTAATCAGAATATTCTAATTAATTTATTTAAAAAAATTATTGATGACTCAAATTAAGGCATATTTGGATTGGTCTGGAGAAGATGGTGATGTAGCATTGGCTCCCATGCACTAGATAAATCTGAAAAAGGAATGAAATAAAATGAAGTGTGCAACACATTTGGGACTGTCAATCAATATTGTTTGGAATCATATGGCCTGAGATAATCTCACTCTATATAATGCGTGTGATTTAGCATGGCTAACATAGGCAATTGGATCTATGATCCTTGATCCAACTGTGGCTAAGAACATCAAAAGATTTTGTTGGTTTTTTTTTAAAAACTTTTGGTTGTTAAATTCAATCCTTCACACTAATTAGGGTTAGTGGCATTCATTTTGAAAGTTCTATGGCAAATCGAGGGGTTTAATTGGTATTTTAAAACTTTTCTTAACTTGAAAACAAATAAGTGAAATGTGAGGAGGCTTTAAGGAAAATTTTCAAACAAAAAAATAAGAAAAAAATATTATTATTTTTCAATTTTAGAAAATATATTTTTTTAATCTTTCAACAAATATTTTTGTTGCAATTCGGGAGTCTGACCTTGTGTTTTGATGATTAAAAATATTATTGAATATTTATTTATTTATCCCTACTTTTACACATTGTATATATTTTTCTATGCATTACTAGCATTTCTCGTTCATCATACATAAAGCACCATTAAAGAATCAGAGCTCAAGAAAATATTGTGTCATTTTAGTCATTGTTCGAAAGACTATATTTTATCTTCTTGAGTCTATATTTGTAATAGGTGTATGTTGGCTTCGATCGCAACCATGCATATACACATAAGGGAGAGTGTAATTAAATATTTAAAAAAAAAATTTTAAGATCGTACTGGACAATCTTGATATTACTCACGATCAGTGCAATCAAAAATTAATTAAAATGTTTAATTAAATAAGATGTATTTGTAATGGGCTAGAACTAATCGTATTGAACGACCACAACATCATACAGGACGATCAACTATGTTTAGTATCTCCGCCATCTTTTAAATTAGGTAATAATTCAAAATTTGAATGTTGTTCTAATCGTATTGCACGAAGTTTAAATATCTTGCCTAATTTAATCCCTATGACTAAACAATCGAATCAAGATTAATTATGACTGATGATCATACAGTACGATATTAATCGTATTGGACGATCGGTAGAGCGACCTTCTGGATGATAATTAATTATCCCAAGGTTCGTCCTATATGAAATACTATTTGATTGAGCTAATGCTACTAGAAGATCTTGGATCATATAAAAGAGAATGAACTAATTGTACTGTACGATATGAGTATCATACTATATGATCAAAGGTGGATAATCAAATTGAAAATTAGGGTATTTAAAGCCTTTTTTATAAACTCTTTTATAATTTGAGAGAAGAGTCTTTTGGCAATCAAGGATTTTGTTTCTTTTATAAGAGAGCTTGGAGAAAGAGCATTGAGCAAGCGAGAGAGAACGGGTAAGGTTGTGTGAGAGTGAGAAGAGCCTTGAGGGATTCAAGGGAGTGTGAGAGGGGTTTTCACATGGTTGCTCTGGTTTACCTGCACCTGAGATCCTCCGGTTGTTTTGCTGTGTCTCTTGAGAGGAGCTCTATGAAGGAAAGCCTTTGTCAAAGGCTTGCAAAGTGATGAGGCTTGTGGTACGACGACTCCGCCATACCGAGAAAGTGAAAGGAAGACTCGATGAATCTACCAGACTGAGGTGGTGAAAGGAAGACTTGCTGACTCCATCGGGCCGAGGAGGTGAATGGAGGACACAACAAGGAGGTGAAAGGAGGGATTCTTCGGGTGTGAATATTCAATAATTATAACACAAAGCTTTTTTATATATCATGAAATACGCAATAAATAGAATTGAAAATTTCTTTTATGAACATCTCTGAACTACATCATCAAAAGAGAATATACAATATTCATGTCAATTTTTTTCCACCAAAAAAAATTTACAAGACTGTCAAAAATAAAACTACAAAAGCAACATACCTAATATCTCATGTTAACTCAGTACCCATATTGTCTTACTCAATTGGAGCTTTACCTTTTCCTGAAATATGTGGTTTAAATTAGGGGTGAATGATATTTGCTCATTAGGCTACTTAAAACTACTAAGGAAATCAATATCAATATTAAATAATTTATATAACAGTTTAGCATTGCATTAATAATAAATTATACTTTCTAATAAAAGTTCAACATGGTTGTTTGTATCATGTTGTATCACAACATAATTACATTAGTAAGAACTAGTGTCAACTATAGTTACATATTAAATAATAGTAGAAATATAGTAGAGATTATAACATGATCATTTAGTTGAACATGATACCTAAAATGAAACATATAATATAAATTAACATTCAATATAGCATTTTAGAACACATCTCATCTTTTACATTTTTCGATGCCTCATTATACCTCTACTTCGACTTATACATCCACTTGATCATATTTTTATGTAAGCTCCTTATAATTTCACTTTCATTTATACTTCACTTGTTCAACATATATTCAGGCATATCACACACATAGATGGAGGACTCATATACATAGGCCCTCATAACTACACTTATATTACACATATAGCATGAACATCCGCAACTTACATTTTCTCCTTTCTCTCTACTTTCACACATTTTCAATCACATAACACTGAATTAACATGATCCAAAAATTTAAACATCAACACTTTCAACATATCTGAACAATATTCAATATAATATAGAGATGTATGAAATTTTATATGTATAACAGAAATATTAGTATTCACATGATAAACTTCTATACACATTCAATAGTAGCAAATAAACAAATCATTCATGGGCAATATTCACAACATTTTAAAGCATTTATTATCTATATTAGTTTCTATGAATGTCAATATACTCACTAGAATACTTAACATATCATACAAGTTAGAATACTTGATGAAAATTTACATTTTTCTATCAATAAAAACACAATGTTCTATTCTTTCACATACTAAAACTTACATGATGAAAAGATTATCTCACCTTACCTCTCTCAATCAGTCTCTCTCTCACTCACTTCCTCTCCCTATCACCCCCTCTCACTACAGGAAAACTGTCTGTTACCGTCGGAATTTTCGACGGATGGTATCCGCCGGAAACTAGCGACGCAATTACCGGCGGATTTGTCGCCGGTAATTGTGCGACGAAATTTCTGGCGGAGTATCGGTCGCTTCCTTACCGGCGGATAATATGATGCAATTGTGCTGGAAAAGTTTCATTTTCCGACGCAATATCCGCCGAAAATTACCGGCGGTCGTACCGGCGTATTTTTCGTCGGCTTACTTAAACTCGACGAACTATAACTGGCGGATGTTCCGCCGGTAATAGTTCCGACGGAGTATCTACTGAAAAATCCACTGGTAAAGGCCCTATTTCGTGCCATCCCACACCTGGTTCCTCATTCTCGTCTCGTTCGGCTTTTGTGTTTGATTCCGCTCCAACGACGTATTCCGCTCCGATGACGTAATTCCGTTCCTTCGACGCTGGTGGACCGGCGGACTCTCCTTCTCTGGTGACACTCCGACGACACTCCGACGACGTTCCTTCGCCACTAGGTTTCGCTCCTTCGACGACGTTCCTTGGTGTGGAGGTAACACTCTCTTTTCTTTAGTCATGGATGTTCTTACTAGATTGTACCCTTGTGTGATATTATTAGTAGAATTCAAATTGGATTGTTGAAGTGGAGGAATGCATTGGGCTTGTTGTGTGATAGAAAAGTCCCCCTCAAGCTTAGGGGCTATTTGGTAGAACCTAGGACTTCATTTAAGTAGGATTTTGTAAATTCTCTAAATCCGGATTTGCCAAATATTTACCAAATCCTAAAGGGGTTAAATCCTGAAAACTGTTTGGGGAGTTTACTTAAGTGGGTCTAGGGCAAGGAGAGGGATTTGGCCAACCAAACCAACCCATACAGAATGGTGTAGAATATTGGCCATTAGAAAATTCGGATTTACAATGTAACTTTCGTAGGAATGTCTAAGAGCAGGGAGATGGACTCCCATGGTCAGTGGAATTTCAGAAATCCGGTATTTAGAGTGAATCGGGGGAATTTTTCATCTCGAGAGGATTTCGTTTGCCGTGAGAATTGGATTTGCATTTTAGGCCGTTTGGATGGATTTCGCCTAAATCCGACCGAAATCCGCATACCAAACAGCCCCTTAAGGGGAAATTCTATAAGATGGTGGTTGGATTTACAATGCTTTATGGTGTAGAATATTGGCCATTAGAAGAGAAGCATAATATTAGGTTAAGTGTTGTAGAGATAAGGATGCTCAGGTGGTTGAGTATGTGGTTTGGTCACTTAATTAAAATGATTGTCTTCTAAGCAGGCTAAGCGTCTTTCTATATTTCTTCAATAAATTTAATATATCCATATTATATATAGGTTATATTATGGATATCAGAACTCAAAGAAGTTGGATGTATAATCGATTGGCGCAAGGAATAAAGACATTAACCGATGAGTTCATCAAAGGGGTGAATATTTTTATTCAGACAGCTTTTCAACTGCCCAGCTTCATCAAAGATGGAATGATTCGTTGCCCATGTTCTAAACATAAAAATCAGGTCTACCTAAGCCCAGATGATGTTACTGTTGATCTATATCGTCGAGGCTTCATGTCAGAATATTGGTATTGGACTTCTCATGGTGAGTATGAACCACATTTCGATTCTCGATGTGGCCCATCGACAAGTGCTACTATAGGTGAGGAAGAGCATATCATACATAATCTTGAGGACTTAATTTATGATGCAAGTGGAGCACAATTTGAACATTATACAGAAGCTAATCCTGAGTCACCTAATAAAGAAGCTCAAAATTTTTATGATCTACTGCATGCTTCTCAACAACCAATATGGAAGGGTTGCACTACTCACTCAGAGTTATCCATTATTGTTAAGATGTTAAGCATCAAGGCAGAATATAATGTCCCCCGTGAATGTTTTAATCAATTCATTGGGCTGCTCAAAGAAACCAATCCGGCAGATAATATAATTCCTACAGTTTTATATCGGACTAAGAAGCTAGTTTCCAAGCTTGGTTTGACATACACAAAGATAGATTGTTGTGTCAATTGATGCATGTTATTCTATAAAGATGATCAATCAGAAATTGCATGCCGTTATTGCAACGCACCAAGATTTAAATCAAAATCTATCACGAAAAGAAAGCTGAAGGAAGTGCCAGTTAGTAGGTTATTTTACTTACCCATAATTCCTAGACTGTAACGATTATATACATCCATGAGATCTGCTGCACATATGAGATGGCATAAAGAACATATCTCACAAGAAGGTTTTATTACACATCCGTCAGAAGCAGATGCCTGAAAACACTTAGATCGTACAAATTCCACCTTCGCCTCAGAATCAAGAAATGTAAGATTAGGTTTATGTGCAGATGGTTTCACTCTATTTAGCCAGTCTACTTCACCTTACTCATGTTGGTCGCAAGCGGTAGGAGGAATGCAGCACGGCAGAGTGTATGGGTTAGGCTCGCAGGCTTATGCATATGAAGGGTAGGCATCTAGTGGCTGCAATTTTTCATCTAGTACCCAGGAGTCTTTATATACCCAGTAGATAATTGCCCTTACAGCTGAGCTAGAATAGGTACGAAAAGCCCAAGCTGATTGGCAGATGCAAATGCAGCAGCAGATGGAGATACAGCTGCAGATGCAAATCCAACAAACTCAAATGTTAGAAGAAATGCAAAGGATGAGGGAGCAGATGAGCAGTGGGAAGAGTACAGCAGCTGAAGAGGAAACGGATTCAGACTAGATATTTTTTATTCATTTTATGAATGTGGACATTTATATTTGTGTTTTGGACATATTTTGTAATATAATTATGGATATTTGAATATGTTGAGTATGTGTTTTGAACATTGTTACATTGTTTATATAGTGTATTGTCTATTGTGTTGTGGACATCGTTGTGTATATCTGTTTTATATATGTTTTATTTGCAAGTTGTGGAAATCCAATTTTAGAGGGAAGAAGGTTTTTTTTGTCAATGCTACAGGTTTCCGGCGAATTATCCGCCGGAAATGGTGCCGGTAATACGATATATCGAACTTTCCGGCGGATTATGCGCTGGAAATTTCCGGCGCTTAGTCCGACGGAATTTCCGACGGTAATAGTAACGTCGGTTTGTTGCGGCGTATAATCCATCGGTATTACCGACGGATATTTCTGCCGGTAATACCGGCGGATCATACGTCGGAAACTAATAACATAATAACGTCGTTTTTTTGTTATTTTTTCGTCGAAAATACGCCGGAAAATCTACTGAAAATATCACCGATGGATTATATCCGTCGGTAATATATTTCCGACGCGCGAATTACCGTCGGACAGATTTTCGTCGGAAATTCACCGAAAACCGTATATTTCCGACGGATTTTCATTATTACCGACGGATTTTGTCCGCCGGTAACAATGTGTTTTCCTGTAGTGTCTCTTTATCTCCTTCTCTTTCTCACCCTCATTCTTTCTTTCTCTCTCTCTCTCTCATGCTTTCTCTCTCTCTCTCTCTTCATCTCTCTTTATCACTCTCTCTGTCTCTCTCCCTCTCACACACTCACTCTATCTATCACTCCCTCTCTCTCTACATATCGCTCTCTCTCTCTCTCTCTTTCTCCTCTATATATCTCTAAAAATTTATTTCTTAAAGGATTTTAAATCTCTATAATTTATGTTCGTATAAAATCCAACCAAATTAAATACCAAAATATAAACACAAATAATGAAATTAAAATTTGAAAGAGGGTATGGATAATCTACTTTGAGATGAATAACTTTCTCAATTGGCTTGATAGTTGAAATTGGCTCTATGACATGTAAATCTTTCTTTCTCTAAATTTCCTCTCCCTCTCTTTCTTAACGAGTAATCAAATTAAACAAATGAACTTTTAGAATTGAAACTTGATATTTGTAGACCTAGATCCACAATGCTCATTTCTCCAAGGCAGCACTACTCCTAAAGAAAAATTTGAAATACTCAAATTGAGTGCTTGGCACCACGGTGCCCCTATCTAGCGACGTAGCACTCCTAAGAGACATTGTCAAGAAAATAGAGAGGTCGGTGGTGTTGTGCTAACAAGATAGAGACATAACAATTCAGAGGCAAAATTTTCACTTATCAAAATTCTTGCTAATTCAACCCATTAAAATCCTTACAAGCTATTATAAGAATTAATAAAAATTCTAAAATTCATAGATAATTAAGAAATGTCATATATTCATAAAAACTTACCAAGTTTAGTTCAAGTCATTATGGGTACTCCAAATAGTGTTCAAACCATCATTATAGTTTGCCCTCATCTTAGTTGGTTACATTCAACTTCTACAAAGTCAGGTGCTTGAGGCTAGTGAGTATTTTTTTCCAAGTCTTGTGAGCTCACCTAGGGTTTGAAGCAAGTGCAAGTGTTACTTGGGGAGTTCTTGATTGCTTAACTTTCTTATACAAGTTCCCTGAGTGTAGGGAGAGTAAGTTATATGGGAGAGTTCTTTTAATTATAGTCTACGGGTTACACGAGTTCCCTTAACATTGCTTATATACTAGGGTGAGTTCCTTGAGTGTTTACATTAAAAAATTACAACTTTTTTATTTTATTAACTTGCTTGTATTAGAACTCACCCAAGTTGAAATATTAATCGGAAATAAAATGGGAGAGAAGGGGTTTTTCATCATATTTAATAGGAATTCATAAATAACTATAAGTTCAAGGACTCCTCTATAAATAAAAAATTGTTAGGTCACCAACACTCCAAGTCCTTGGTAGTTTTCTAGAGTGTATCTGTAATTGGTAAGATCTTGGGCCGACATGTCCTTTAATGGTGTAGGCACCTTCCCATGTGGCCACCAATTTTCCAAGTATAGAATGATAAGTAGTGGAATTTACCTTCTTCAGAACCAGGTTGCCAGGTTGGAGGTTTTTTTTTAATGTGCAAGTTGTACCACTTGTCTATGCATCTCTTCAATTCTTCCTACCTAAGGGTAGATTATGTCTTGAGTTCCTCCAAAAGATCAATAACTCTTTCCAAACCTTCTTGGTTAGTCACCTCCCAATTACCGAGTTTTCTTTCTTCATGATTGTTACCAGTGACCACTCATTGGCTATGTAATTTGAGCTTGAAAAGTAGTAGTGCCTCGACTCCTTGGGAGAGTTAGAATGTTATTTTCCAAGTAGCTAAAGAGAGAGAGTCATCCTTAAAATCCACAAGATCGAAGTAAGTGTTTCCACCCAATTGCCCTTTTCTCCCTCTACATTTCTACTCAAAAGGTTCATCTATGATTTTTGTTTGCTTTGAACTATTATTTTTTTGTGGGTGGTGGACTGAGGTGAATTTCAAGGAATTTCTTGTGACTGGTAGAAGTCAATCCTTTATTGATGAACTATGGCCCACTATCTATGACTATAGTGAGTGGTACACCATACATGCAGATAATGTCAATTTATATAAAGTTTTTAACATCAGTGGAGGTTATCTTGGTGTGTTCCTTAGCTTTAATCCACTTAAATAATTAGTCAACCATGACCAAACTGCAAATGTCCATCGACTGTTGATGGGTTGTAGCTTGTGAGAAGGCTGAAGTTATATAGGTGAAAATTTCTAACAGTAGAGGCACCTTCTTGAGAATTATTATACATTTTTCATCAGGGCTAGCCAGTAGTAGCCCTTCCTCAAAATTTTATGGGCAAGTGTCCTTCCTCCAGAATGACTACCATACTCACATGAATTTACTTCCTTGAGTGCCATCTCTTTCTCATCTTCTCTATCACACTTCAAGTTAAGCTAGATTACTGATCTTCTAAGTAATTGCCTCCCATAGTCATGTAATTATGCACCTTGATCTTAAATCATTATGGTTGCCAACCTCTATATTTATCACCCATATCTTCTAGTACTCCATGATCAGATCCATCTAACAGTCTGGGCAATTGGCCTCCATTTTCATGACTTCTTCCTATTCAATTATGGGCCTCATGATCTTCACTACTAGCCCCCCCATAAAGGTTTTACAACATGTAGATAAGGTCTGTGAGTTGGTTCTACTCTTTGGGAATTTGGGTTATTTTGAAGCACTTTAACTTGCTAATTTTGCCTCACTGCAGGAAAAACGTCAATTTCCGACGGCAATTTTCGTCGGAAAATGGCCTAAATCCGCCGGAAATCAGCATTTCCGACGGATTTCCGGCGGAAATATTTACGCCGGTAAACCATGCGTCGGAAAAGTTCTTCCGGCGTAAAAAGGTCCGTCGGAAACATTTCCGGCGGAATTCTGACGAAAAATCCATCGAAAAGTTTCCGGCGGATATAGACTCCGTTGGAAAAATAAAAAAATTAAAAAAAAACCCCATCCTGCCCGCCCCGCTAAGCCCAGCTGGGCTTCACCACGAACCCGCCTGAACCGCCAGGCGGCTCAACCCTGACCCGCGCTCCTCTCAACCCGGACCCGGACCCACGAACCGCTCAACCCCGACCCGCGCGGACGCTCCGCACGACCCGACCCGGACCCACGCTCGAACCGCTCCACCCTGCGTCTAGTGTGAGATTCGAACCCCCGCCCTTCCAGCGGAAGAGCTCCCGCGCACGACCCGCCAGACCACCATACCACTTGTGAAAAATGAATAAAATAGCGATTTGTTTTTTATTTATGTTATAAACGCCGAATATGATATTTATAAATCAATAAAATTAATATATTTAAAATATTTTAAAGCTGAGTTTATATTTTATTTTAAATAATTTATATATTTTAAAGTTGAGTTATTATAATTTATTTAACAATAAATTATTAAACTTTTTAATTATTTTATTTCAGCAATATTTAATTTAATTTAACAAAATGAATAATTTTAAATATTTTTAATTATTATTTTCCTGGAAATTTCAAATTCTGTCAGAAATCCGCCGAAAATTCCACCGGAAAATATTGCAGAAAATCCGCCGGAAATACCAACAAAAAATCCGCCAGAAAATCCGCCGGAAAAATTCCGCCAGAAATTCGTCGGAAAATCTGTCAGAAATTCTGACGGATTTATTTCCACCGAAAAATCTGCCGGAAATCAATGTTTTTCCTGTAGTGCCTCTACCCTAAAAAGGTACTTCATGAGTAGCTCATTCCTCACTTCATACTCACCATTTATATGGTTCACCATTAATTAAGAGACAAAATACATAACAAATTGAGTCATTCCTACAATGTTTCACAAGCTAGTGAGTAGGGCTTCATACTCAGCTTGATTATTTGTAACTTTGAATTCTATCTTACTTGCTTCCACAATGAATATTCCTATGAAAATCCTTAGAACCATGCTCATTCCAACTTATTGCTTGCATGGGGCTCCATTGACATATAAAGTTTAGTGTTGTAGTAGATTCATCACTTCTAACTCTCCCTTTTTTATTACTGAAGTGGACTAAGAACTTGGCGAGCGCAAAGGACTTAATGGATAACCTTAGGAGTAGGTAATTTGAATTCACTTAAATCCACCAACCATTTCAACAATCTTCCTAAGTTGGAAAGTACTAATTTTAGTGGGTGGTTAGTCACTACTTTAATGGGGTACACTTGAAAGTATGGTCATAGTTGGCTAGGCGAGGTCATTAGTGTCATACAAGTTTCTCCATGATTGGATACCTTTATTCTGTGCCTATGAATTTCTTACTCATATAGTATATTGGCCATTGCTTCTTTCCCTCTTCTTTGATGATTATAATACTAACAACATCCTTTCCTACTCTTAGGTATGGAAGTAAACCTTCACTTAGTCTTAGGCATTAGAGCAAGCATAATGAGGAGGTGAAGAAGCTTCAACTATTGAAAGGCTACTACACAGTCCTCACCCGAAAAAGAACTTCTTTGTAATTTTAAGGACATTAAATAATAGCGAGCACCTCTAATCAAATTGAGAGGTAAAATGATTGAGCCTAATGACTCATCTAAAGAGTATATGCACCTCTTTATCTATGTAGGGAAACTACATCTCCAAGATTGCCTTCACCTTACCAAGGTTTGCCTTGATGCCTTTAGGGGTGTGGAGGAAGCCTAGGAAGTTTTCTATACATATGCCAAAAGTGTACTTTGGTGGGTTCAATTGCATGTTATACATCTTCAGGTTAGTGCATTTCTCATTCAAAACTTCAATATGTTGACTCAATGACTTGCTTTTAACCAAAAGGTCATCTACATACACTTAAATGTTCCTCCCCTTATGATCCATAAAGACCTTATCCACGATCCTTAGATAAGTTGCCCTTACATTCTTTAGGCTAAATGGCATGACCTTATAGTAATATTATCCTTCTGTAGCGATGAAAGTGGTATTCTCACAATTGCTACGGTGCATTCTTATTTGATGATGCAGAAGCAGGCATCCACAAAGCTCATTACTAAGTACACTTCTACCAAGTTAACCAAGGCATCTATGTTTAGCAATAAGTAACCATCTTTTGGGCAAGTTGAGTTTAGGTTGATGAAGTCCACATACATCATTCACTTGTTGCCTTTTGCACCATAACCACATTAGGGATCCAATATGAGTATTAGACCTTCTTAATGTTGTCAGCCTCAATAAACTTATATACCTCCTTCTTTATGGGCTTGATGAGCATAGGTACAATATTTCTTATTTTCTATTTGATTTGTCTGACACATTTCTAAACATTCTATTTATGGTAGGTGACATTTTCATTAATGCCTAGCATCTTAATTATTTTCCAAAAAAAGGCTTCTAGGTTTCCCCTGAGGGCTTGGATCAATTCTCCTCTATGTTCTTATTTAAAATAAGCACTTATCCTGAGGATTCTACCATACTAACCCTCCACTACTAGTATCTTTCTGTAGTTTTCGTTGTATCTAGGCCTTGACCTCACTCCATGTCAAGCTGTTGTACCTCTTCTCATGAGGTTTGAACCTTCCCTCCTACTAATAAATAGTAGGTGTGGGATTGAATGAGGTCACCCCTTACTATGATTCATATCACATCCGTTGGTAACTTTACTACATTGTAGGTCAGCACCAAATCCTTGAAAGTGTTTTATAAAGGCTTACCAAAGATGGCATTATAGGATTTTGAGTTATCCATAATAATGAAGTTTTCCATGGAAATGTACTAGCGGTCACCTTCATCCCATGTGATGGGTAGAGATAGTACTCCTTCAATCTCCTTATGCCCTCTTGAGAAGCCATAGAGAGAACCTACAATGGGAATGAACAGGGAAGTAAGTAATTTCATCTTCTTAAACACAAATTTAAACATTATATTTACAAAGCTCCCTATATATAATATAATGTAAATCTGATAGTTTGCAATAAGGGAATTGATGATAATGGCATCATTGTGAGGATTCCATCTTATGGATTTGTCAGCCTCTCCAAAAGTGACTAGGGTGACATCTACTAATGGTGCTCATGAGGTAGATGATGCTTCCCTGGCCTTCATATTCTTTGTACTTGTTGATGATTAAACTCGCTATCCTTCCATAATAGTAGGAACCAAACACATAATATACATTGAGCCAGCGGGAATGAGCTCATTTTTATTAGTCTCCATGGGTGCTTCCTAAGGTTCCAATCAGGATCGGCGAGTACAAACTACTTTAACTTTCTTTTCTTGATAAACTCTTCTATGAGACCTCATAAGAGGTGACACTCTTCTGTGCATGGCCATGGTTTCTATGAAAGGCACAATATTTTGAAATGTCCCTTATGTGTGAGTTTGCCTTCATGGGTACTGGGTGCTTAAAAAATTCCTTATTTTAATTAGCCTCAACTAACTTGGCCATAGACAATCTCAATGGAGTATAGGTGAGATATGTTGTGTGACCTCTTTAGGGTATGGGCGAGTGATATGAGTGGGCTCCTCCACTCTTGGAGCTGGTGATCCTACAATCCTCAATGGTCTAGGCTGCAATGGTTTTCTTTAGTGCTCTGGATGATGATGACCTTATTCTACATTGGGTATTCTATCCCTCTTATCCTTGGGATGGATTCTTTCTTTTTATCCCCCTTATTATTTCTTTATCTTAGGGATGAGTCCATATGGCGAGTGGCTGAGGAGGACTAAACCACCCTTTTGTACTCCTCAGTATTCACATGGCCATTGGCCACCTTCCATAGCTCAGCAAGTGTCCCTAACTATTATAATCCAAGTGCATAGTAAAAAAGGCCAATTCTTAGTCCTCAGGTTAAGGAAGCTTGGCAACAGTAGGCTATAATTCTTTACTTAAAAGCATTTCTCTAATAGCTTCTCAACATTCATATGGCCATTGGCCACCTCTAATAGATCAACAAGTGTCTCTAACTATTGTAGTCCAAGTGCATAATAGAAAAGACCAATGCTTAGTCCTTAAGTTAAGGTAGCATGGGCAACAGTAGGCTCTAAGTCTTCCACATGAAGCATTTCTCTCTTGAACCTAACTATGAAGTTTCTAAGGGACTCGTCTAGCTCCTGCCACATCTTTTGGAGAGCTTCTAAGCTCTTTTAAGGTTTATAGACAATAGCAAACTATGTCTCAAACTTCCTTCTAAATTTCTATAAGGGGGTGATTTCTCCCACAAGAAGGTGAGTGAAACACCACAGTGTCGACTTCTTAAGGGTTTTGAAGAATAGAGGACATTTCAATGCATCATCAATATCTAGGAGAGACATTATGGATTCAAAGGTGGTAATATGGTTCACTGGGTCAATTGTGCCTCTATACCAAGTGTGGCACTTACAACCTCAGAGTTGGCCTACCCTCCGCAATCTACCTTAAGAAGGCATTGGTAAGTTTAGGCTTGGCTCTTCTAGCTCGCCTAGTCTATAGATTATATTTCTCATCACTCATTAAAATGTGAGTGGGTTCTTAGATAGGCATTATAATAATCAAGGATTCAGGAGCAGGTTTACTTGTGTTGGCCAAAGTTGGATATGGTAAGATTTTTTAGTCTATTCATATTTTTGTTAAATTTTGTATTAGAAACTATTTGTTCTTTTTCCTTACAATTTGTATGTGTTGGTGGGTTGAATGGAGGAGCAGGAAACCATATTTTAGGAAATTGTGTGGTAGCATTGTGATGTTGTGATGGAGGTGTCATAGTGCTAAGCTCTTTATTTGGGGGATTTGTTTGAGGTAGCGTAACCACAGTAGGGGCCAGTACTAAGGCATTATATTCTTTATATGGGAGCGTTATGGCATCGGGGAAGTTGGTGTAATGGTGCTAGTTAAAAAACTTAGTTTGTATATAAATATTTAAAACCACTAACTCAAAAATCCTCACCCCTATTCCTCAGTTGGTGGAGAAGATAAGAGAGAGAAAAAGGGGGAGAAGAAGAAGAGGAGATTCAGGCACGTTCAAGCCATTTTTATCTGTCGAGCTTATTCAAGAAATTGTCAAACTCAAGGTAGGCTACATTTTTCATACTTAAGAATTTATATTCAAAATTAGTATTGATAGAATTAGAGTTTTATGTGATTTCTTAAAATTTGGCATGCTTTTCATGGGGTAATTTTTGATATGTTATATAATAGAATATTCTGAGAAAGTGGATAGCAATAATGCAAAATTTTACCAATTCATTTAATTTCTATGTTTTCCTAAAGTTTTAGTGAGTTTATTGATTTCTAGAATTATTACTATTAATTAGCATGTGTACAAATTAGACCTCGCGCACTACTAAAATTATCATACATGTGTAAGTTATATATATATATATATATATATATATATATATATATATATATATATATTTGTATTATCTTGCATACTATACATTCATCTAGGCAATGTGGCATTCCTCTATTTAGGTAATGGAAATGTGGGGGAACATGAAGTATTGTCTCTAACAACTATATTCTATTTTGTGTAATATATGTGGAGTTATAAAGGCATTTGAAGCATTTTTTGAATGTGAAGTGTTGTTTGAGTTTGAAGCATTATTTGATTATGATGTGTTATTTGAATCTAAAGCATTGTTTGAATCTAAAGTGTTTTTTAAATTGGAAGATTGAGACATATTATGTTGCATATACATCATATGATTCATTTACTACATGTTATACCCATTCATGTTCTATTTTGTTCTACTATATTATAAATAAGGTTCTATTCTGCACTAGTGCAAATAAGGTTTTGACTATAGTTCCTCTATCGTTTTACTTATATTGACATGTTCACTTACTTCCTCTCTAATTTTGTATTTTATAGGGTTTAGGGTGTCTTGTATAATTTTATTAAATATAAAATATTAAATTCTTTAATAGGTTTGGTAGTCTAATGAGCATGTGTATGATCACTCTGTATTATTTATACATTATTTTTGGAAAGGGTAAGGCCCCGATAGAATAAGGCATAGTTGATAAGGTCCAATCAGTAGAATGTTCTGGTATTTCCTAGGTATTCTTTTAATAATTTAGTTAAAAATTATATGTGGCTGGAACTTATACTATATATATATATATATATATATATATATATATATATATATATATATATATATATATATATATATGTATGGGAAATACAAATATTTACTTTTATTATTCATATTAAATGTTTCTAATGGCACTAGTTTGTTTGAGAGATGAGGTGAAATAGGAAATAGGTTCAATTCTTTCCATTAAATTCTGGGGCATTACAAAATTGGTATTAAAGCAATATTTTAAAAGAAATAAACTATAACTAGAGCCATAGGAAATAATCTATAAATAATTGAGTGTGAATTATTGTAGTATAAAGTTCTTTTTTGTCTATTTATATTTTTTATGCGATTAGTTGAACCCTATATCTTTTTATGGGGAAAAGTGTTGAAAGTTAGAACCCTTAAGAATAGGAAATAGTTTATGGATAAAGTTACTATTACGCTATGACTGTACAGATCACAGTAGGGGTGAGGACTTCAAATTCTACAAAGTAGTTTGTGGTTCTGGCAACCCAAATAATGGGAGAAGTGCAGCGTCATGTTTGCAATAAAGGGAGATGAGTTGGATAAACACCTATAGATATTTTTGAGGTTGAAGCCTCCTTAGTTTTAGGGAGTAGTAGAACCTCAAGCAGTTAAGGATTCATTAATGAGTTTGGAGAAATCCTTTGATAGTATTAATGTCCTAAGACATGCTAAATTAGTAGTAGTGTTTTTATTGGAAGAGGAAGTTGGTCATTGGTGGCTATGCCAACAAAGGGAAAACTTTTAGAGTAGGATGAATGCAAAAAATTCTTGGAAGGAGTTATCAGAGATTTTTAGAGATAGATTTGTACTTCCATATAATAATAGGTGTAGGAGGCCTTTCTTAGATTTGTTCAAAAGAGAAAGATATTGATGCAATTTGATGCAGAGTTCACTTCTCTTATGAGAAATACTTCACAACTGGTTAGCATTTCTAAAAAAAGTTTTATCAAATTTTTAAAGGCTTAAGAGACAGATTGAGAGAGTTATTAGTTCCATTCATGATCTAATATTTTACTGAGCTTATGGAGAGCGCTTGGTTGATTGAGAATGATATGAAGTAGAACTAGCAGTGGTGAGATACGAGCAAATTGAGAATTAGAGGAGAACCCTCAAAAAGTGGTGTTAGTGGGAAGAAGAGTAGGTTCAGTGTAGGTAGTTTCTAAAGGGAAGGTCTTGTAGTTTCTAAAAGCACTAAAGTATTTGTGTCTATGAGTAACGGTTTGATATGCAATTTTTATAGAAGGAGACATCTAGGTAGTTATTATATGTTTACTTGATAGTGCTTTAGGTGCATCCAGTCGGGTCATAGAGTGGCTCAATGTCTACTAAGGGCACCATAGAGTATATCTAAGAGGATAGGAGACCAGAGGTAATAAGGGGCCATTCTATTGAGAGATCTTATTATACAATCATCGAGCTAGGGTGGTGGCAGATTTATTAGAAGGCAGGCTGGAGGAGCATAAAGAGAGTCTATTGCTGCTAGTAGCATTGCTCTAGTTAAGCCTCATGTATATAACTTGACTCAGTAGGAGGCTAATGGATGCACCAGATGTGGTAATTGGTTTGGCCTTCATTTCTAAGTATCCCTGTCAAATTTTATTTTAATCTAGGGAAGTTATTCTATCTTATCTTTTTTTTTTAGATTATTTAGGTTTAGTTCCTATTCTTCTATCTTCTTGTTTATCTATTTTGTTGCCTACAAGAAATTTTTTTTTATCAATCAAGTATGTATGTGTGAAACTAAAATTTTAAGTAAGAAATTAGCATCTAAATTGAATATCTTACCATTGAAAGAGTTTGATGTTATACTTGGTATGGATTAGTTAAGTTATTATGGGGCTCAGATTAATTGTTATAAAAAGAAAGTTGTGTTTATAATAAGGGTGAACTATTTCATTTTTAGGGAATTAGAGGTATATTATTTTATTTGATATAAACTTTGGAAGTTGATAAGATGTGGTAGAAAGGAGATTCCATATTTTTGGCATATGTGTATGATGGAAGTAAACCTATTGGGAGAATTGAGGATGTCACTATAGTATGTGAGTTTTTGGATGTGTTCCCCCAAGGAGTTATTGAGTCTAACTCCTAAAAGAGAGGTGGAGCTCGATATAGAAGTAATGCATGAAATGTCCCTAGTTTCTATGACTCTTTATTGAATGGTACCCAAAGAATTACATAATTTAAAAGTTCAATTGCAGGAGTTATTAGATAGAGGAATTATTAGATCTAATATGTCCTTATGGGGTGCTCCTATTTTATTTTCAAAGAAGAAGGATGGCTCAATGAGGATGTGTATTGGTTATTGAATGTTGAATAAAGTGATGATTAAGAATAAGTATCTATTGCCTAGGATTTATAACTTATTTAATTAGTTAGAGAGTTCTTCTAAAGATAATAATGTGAATCACTTGAGATAACCATTAGAAATATTGAGGTAGCATCAGTTTTATGCTAAGTTTTTTAAGTACGAGTTATGGTTAAGGTATGTGATCTTTCTAAGTCATGTCATTAGTAAGGATGGGATATTTATAGGTTCCCATAAAGTGTAGGCTACAATGAATTGGATGACACTGACTTTAGTATTAGAAGTCCATAGTTTTTTTTTGGGCATGGTAAATTATTATAAGAATTTTGTTAGAGACTTTTTATAAATTTTGATCCCTTTAACAAGGTTGAATTAGAAGGGCATATCTATTGACTGGACATCAAAGTGTGAAGCCATTTTCAGAAGTTGAAGGATTACTTGGTGTTAGCTCCTGCGTTGACAATTCCATTTAGTGTTGATGGATTTCAAATGTTCAAATGCTTCTCTAAGAGGACTAGGATGTGTGTTGTAGCAGAATAGTAAGGTGATTATTTATGCTTCTAGGCAACCAAAGCTGCATGAGAAGAATTACCCCACCAATGCTTTAGAATTAGCGATGATCGTATTTGCCTTAACAATTAAAAGGCATTATCTGGAGAGATGTGAAATTGAAATTGACCATCATAGTTTGAAGTACATCTTCACTCAGAAGGAATTGAATCTAAGGCAAAGAAGGTTGTTAGAATTGATTAAGGATTATGATCTAAGTATTATTTATCATCCTGGTAAGGCTAATATTGTAGATGATGTTTGAGTAGGAAATCTATTGGAATGGCAAGTATGAGTACCTTTGAGAAAATTCAGATTTGGGAAATGGAAGGATTAGAGCTAGAAGTTGTATGCTTGTCTAATATACTTACATGAGTAATTTTTCAAATGATTATTAATCCCTCTTTGCAAGAGAAGTCTAAGGAAGCTTAGAATTTTGATAAGGATTATGTAATCAGGTTGAACACGTTTAATCTTGAAAAAGAATAGAACTACAATTGAATGATTTGGGTGTGATAACATGTAGAGGTCAATTATGGATTCCTATGTATAGAGATCTGAGGAAGGAAATTTTGCAAGAATCCCACTATGTTGATTACATAATCCTCCTAAGTAGTAGTAAGATGTATAATGATATGAAATTGATGTTCTTGTGGCCTAGATTAAAGCTTGATGTAGGAGAGTTTATTTTTAGATGTAAAACATGTCCGGTGATTAAAGAAGAACACAAGAGGCCAAGTATTCTGTTGCAACCCTTATCTATTCTTAAGTGAAAATAAGAAGAGCTTACTATAGATTTTGCTATGTGTTTCTTGAGATCGAGGCAAGGTTATGATGCTATATTGGTTGTAGTACATAGATTAACCAAGTCAGCGCATTTTCTATCGATAAAACTGAATGATTTAATGAAGAAGCTAGCATAATTATACATGAAAAAGATTGTTAGATTGCATGAGATTCCAAGAGTTATTATTTTTAATCATGATGACACATTTACATTGAAATTATTGAGAGGTATTCAAGAAGGTTTGGGTATTAAACTAAATCTAAGTACGACTTTTCACCCACAGTTGAATGGGCAGTCTGAGAGGATTATTCAGATATTAGAAGATCTATTATATTGGAAGATCATATGAAAAAGTTGGATGGGCAGTCACAAGATCATATTGTTATGATTGAATCTACATATAATAATAATTTTTAGGCAAGTATTGGCATGGCTCTGTATGAGGCATTGTATGGTCATAGGTATATAAGAGATAATACTATTGGGTCTTGAGCTAGTTGACGATGCTACTGAGAAATCAGATTGATAAAAAATGGATTGGGGGCAGCTCAAAATAACTAGAGAAAGTATTATGATATTATTCACTAAGTTATTGAATTTAAGATTGGTGATTTATGTTTATGAAGGTTAGCCTTTTGAAGGTTGTGAGCAGATTTGGAAAAGAGGAAAAGCTCAGCCCAAGATATATTGAACCTTTTGAAGTGATTAGTAGAGTCAAAAAGTCTATTTATAGATTGTTCTTACCAGTGCATGTGTTTGGGTGCACAATGAGTTCCATATTTTTTGTAATACAGAAATGGGTTTCTAATTTTAATCGGTGAGTACATGAAGATGAAGTGGAAGTATTACCTAATGTAACATATAAAGAAGGACATAAGCCTATTCTATCTTTTGACATTAAGATCCTAAGAAGTAAGCAAATCCTAATGATCAAGGTTAAGCAAAAACATCAAACTAAAAGAGAAGCAACCTAGAAGGAAGAAGCTAAGATGAGACAGTTATATCCTTATCTATTCTGATCATTGGGTATTAGAAATGTCAAGGATAATATTTAATTAATGGAGGGAAGAATGTAATAACTAAGGATTTATAAGTAGGTCTACCTTTGCTGACCTGATTAGATCTAGTAAGATTTTTGAGTTTGCTCTTATTTCTATTAATTTTTTTGAATGTGAAACTATCTTTCCTTTACTTTAATCTATATATATTGGCAAGTTTTATTGAGGAGTATAAAACCATGTCATAGGAAATTTCTTGAGAGCACTGTGACATTATGATGGCGGAGCTATGGCTTTGAGCTCTCTATTTGGGGGACGAGTTTGAGGTAGCGCAACTGCACTGGGAGGTAGGGTTGAGGCACTATACTCTTTATTTGGGAGTATAGTGGCACTTGGGAAGTCGATGTCACGGTGCTAGTTCAAAATTCAATATATCTAAAATCACTAACTCAAAAACCATCATCCCCATTCTCTTAGTCATTAGAGAAGAGAAGAGAGGAAGAAAGAAGAAGAAGACGAGTTTTTGGAACCTTTGAACCATTTGCATCCATCAAGCCTATTTAGGAAATTATTTAGCTTGAGGAAGGATACATTTTACCTAATTTAGATTTAAATTTTGATATTTGTATGGATAGATTTGAGGTTTTATATGATTTCCTAAAATTTGTCACACTTTTCATCGTGTAACTTTTGATATGTTATAAAATAGAATATTTTGAGTAAGTGGATCGTTCAAAAAATAAATTTCAATGGTTGTTTTAATTTTTATGTTTTCCTAAAGTTTTCAGCGAGTATATTAATATCTCTATTAAGTTATGATATGATAGCAAATGCTTTAAATTGATGTTATTAACGTTCCCCATGAATGAATTCCTAAATTATTATTATTAAGTATGTGTGAAAATTATACCCCATGCACAACTGAAATTATCATACATGTGTAAGTTTTATATAATTTCCATAATATCTTGTATACTATGTATACATGTTGGCAATATGGCATTCCTCTATTAAGGTGATGGAAATATGGGGAAAAATGAATCATTGTTTGTAGTAGTCATATTCTTTTATGTGCAATACAAGTACATTTATAATAATTTGTGCACATGTGTGTATGAATTTGAAGATTTTTTTTAATCTATAGTGTTGTTTGAATCATAAGTGTTATCTGAATCTAAATTGTTGTTTAAATCTAAAGAAATATATGAATCTAAAGTGTTATCTAAATCAAAACATCAAGATATATAATGTATATACTTCATAAGATTCATGTACTATATGCTGCATTCATTCATGTTCTATTCAACTCTGTTCTTATGTAAATAAGGTTATGTTCTATTTTTATTTGTTCTAGTGTAAATTAAAATTTTGACTATAGTTCCTCCATTACTTCAATCATATAGAAATGTTCACTTCTCTCATCTTTAACCATGTATTTTACTGTTTAATTAGTCTTGTACCGTTTTACCAACTATAGAATATTAAATTCTTTAGTAAGTTGGGTAGCATACTGAACATGTGTATGCGCACCCTATATTATTTATATATTATTTTAAGATAGGATAATTCCCAGTAGAATATGAAAGTTTATAAGGTCCAATCTATAAAATGCTAAGGTATTATGAGGTATTCTTTTAATCATTCCATTGAAAATTATATATGGTTGGAACTTGTATTGGATATTGTATACATTTTTATGTTTGTGAAATAAAAATATTCATGTTTATTATTCATATTAAATGTTTATAGTGGATTTGGAGATGAATGAGGTAGCAAATCAATTCAATTTTTTCCATTAGGTTCTAGGGAATCACAGGCTGGAGGTCAACACTCTACTATCAGGTCTCCTATGATGTGTTGTTGAGTCAGAAGAACCCTTATGGGTACCATCCCTTTGCACTCACCCTTACAATTCTCCAAGGGTGTTTTGGATAAAACTTATCAATTTTTCTTCCATCTCTATAAGATATTGACAAATGATGTAACTAGGGTTCTCAATATTCAGTGAAGGTTATGTGTCGCTCTGCTCATTGAGAAGAACTTATCTTCTTGTCACTAGCATTGATCTATTTTTGCCACACCTTATAGGATATTGAATCTTTTTTTTTTTTTTTTTGTGGATGACACATGACCATACTAGTACGCTAACTCTATGACTGGATGACCTCAAACTTGTCACAACCCAACCCAATATAACTTGTAATAGAATATATTATAATATGTTAGGGTGAGCGACCCAAAGATCTATTTTGGTGAAATTTTTTGTCTTCTAATGAACACACAAAGCTGTTAAATCTATCTATTTATAGAAAATATAGTAGAAACATCATATATAAACCTATACATCATTTCCAAAACATATATATATAATTCATGTCCCAAAAAGTATACACATAAACCTTGAATTTCCATTATTCTTTAATAGCAAAATGCATCTATCATGATCACAAAAATCACCTATAATAGAATAAAAAAAATCACCTATCAAATTAACAGCCTTACTCCTTCGGCTCCTTACCCTTCCTTGAAACTTAGAAACCACATAATGAGCTAATAGCTCAGTAGGTTACCAAAATCTATCACTGCATCAATACAAGGCATTTGAATAATATACATGCTTGTTAATATCATTTAAACATATAGATATATGTCAAATAAATTGCAAACAAAATTTTTATAGACATTTTAAAAACTATAAGGAATAGGTTACTATGCTTATTATACTCATACATGTTTTTCTATACTTAGTATATTATGTATATAAATTTAATGTTATTCTATTATATTAAATGTTTCCATACACATAAAGGAGTTATTATTCACATCATGTAATGCTATGCATGTATTGTACTATAATTAAAGCATCATGTGAATCATATCATGAAAGAGCACATCATATGCATATATTCGCATCATATATCTTTAGTATGTATTATCAACTATATTATATTGTCTTGTGGTAAACATTTATAAAATCTATGCATTCCTATTCATATAATATACTATGCAAGTCAAGATATCTAGTTCATTTGTGTTGTTTTCCCCATCCCAATCATATCAGGGTAGGGTATCATATAATATCATATAGTCAGGTGGCATCATATACGAGACATCACCCCTTGCCTGTTAGCTATCATTTTTATATCATGTCATATCTACTAATCTCTCTACATATAATGGATGGGTTAACACCACTAAACCACTATTAAGAACATCCCATTTTCTTCCACTGCTATATAGAGACATCTCCACCAACTTGAATCATGTCAAACTAACCTTTCTTTCTTACTTACATTGCACCACATATATTTCATATTAGGCAAACCAAATATGAATATTAACATATCTCAACTCATGCATGCAATATTAATATTTAATTTCAATGCATAAGCATGTTACTAATACGATGTTATAGTGGAGTGCATGGATTATAAAATATTAGAAAAATATTCATATATACCATTTCTATTAACATTTAGAAGCTTTTTATCAACTATAACAATTTCTATTAAAGTCTGCATACTCATTCAAATATGTGGAATGCAATATTTTTCAAACAAATTGGTAAAAATACCATATGATTATATCAAAATATATAGAATATTCATATCTATAACATATCAAAAGTTACAAGGTGAAATTTATCTAGATTGTGAGATATATTATTTTTATCAAATTCATGGGGGAGAGAAAATAGACAAGAAGCAAAATCATTAAAATAAAAGATAGGTTTAATTTTTGTAATTGGAGAGACAAAAAATACCAGCCTAAATCTTGCTTTATCTATCCACTCTTCCCTCTTCTCCTTTTCCTTACCGGCTAAGGCATACTTGGACATTCTCTTCATTGCAATCAAAAGAAGGTTACATCAATCAAGAAACAAAACAAAAGACCGCCAAAAATGGCACATATGGAGGAACCAAACTAGGCAAACAATCTTCCTCAAGAATATTTAAAAAATCTTGAGGCAAATACAAAGAATTCCCTTCTATATACTTCCACAAAAAATGCCCTTCCATAGCCTTTTGGGCACAATAATGTGCTACTTTATTATTTTCTCTCGGTCTATGCACAAAAACTACCATATTGAACAACTTTATCCAATTATGATCACCTCCATCCTTAGCATTATCCTTCTACCTAGGCTCCTTGCACATTTTTTGCATATGCATCATAATGCTTGCATTATCTCCCTCAATCAAAATACCTTGCATTCCCTTCATCATTCTATCAACAATCTTTCTGATGTATTTCAATACAGTCAACTCCACTTACAGATTATCCCAATGCACAATACTCCAGCTAGCTGCTAACAAAAGATTACCTTGTCTGTTCCGAACCACCATTCACCACTTGTATTGTTACCATGAAGAGCTCCATCAACATTAAGTTTCAGCCAATTCAGGGGGGGGGGGGGGGGGGGGGCACCATGAGCAAGAAGACAACCCAAAAGGTTGAATGGAGTCCCAGTGCTCCAAAAAATAGTAACACTTCCTCTGATGTAGCATCTCCACTGCATTACCAGCAGTCATAAGAGGGGAGGAATAAGCATTACCATGTTTTTTATTAGTCCCATTCATCCAGCATAAGAATACCACATTACAATACAAAACAACCCAAGAAACCTCCTTTTTATTGCATTTACCAATTTTCTTCTGCAGCTCCTGAAAGTTCTTGAACTTAGGCAAAACGAATCCCCACTTCTCGAGAGTCTCAAGAACCAGCTTAGTCTGTATACATTCCACAGATACATGTGTTAAATCTTCCATACCTTGGCAATTAAATGGACACCCCATCCCACTTTGTAGTCCTAGTTTAAGCAGGCATTTCTCCGTGGGGATAATCCCTTTATACATTCTCCACCAAAAAAATCTAACTCTAGGGAGTAATTTGAGCTTGTAAATGTCAACCACCAAATTTGAGCTTGTAAATGTCAACCACCATATTCTCGTCCAGCTTGAATTGCTCCCTATAAATAATAGAAGAAATTGATCTACTAATTGGAGCTTTGATAAGCTCCAAGCTGTCTTCATTCTCTTCCTCATGAATAGGAATCTCACGAATCATTTCCCCCATAATCACCCCAAACAGGTCCTTAACCAGGCTCTATCGCAACAACCATCTAGTGCAATTAATTGAGACACCTTCATCTCTTCCAACCTCCCCATGTCCCTAAAGGTGGGTCAATCATTCTCTGATTTATCCCAAATTCACACCTGATTTAGGACATCAATGGATTCCCCATTACTAACCTTCCATCTAATGCTCTTTTGCAAACAATCCGCCCCATCACAAATAGTTTTCCAAGATGTAGAATCATACCTTTTAGCATTCCTATCCAAAGGCCTTGCTCCATATTTAGCATTTAGACATTTCCAAACCATCCCTTCAGGTTTAGATAGGAAATTCCAAGTCAGTTTGGCTCTAATAGGCCATATCCAATTAGAAGATGCATGAATACCGAAGCCTCCCAACTTCATGGGTCTACAAACCACCTTCCAAGCAGCATAATGCAACACTTTCTTATCAATTCTTTTATCCCAAAGAAATGATCTAGCAATCTTTTCAGCTTCCATCAGCATAGCCTAAAGCATCAGGGAGTGAGTCATAGCATACATTAGAGAAGGCATGAGAGATGCATTTATTAACGTCAACCTTCCAGCAAATGATAATAGCTTAATCCCCCAAGCCATCACACAAGATCTCATCTTCTGAAAAATTCCAATAAAATTTGATCTGTCTAGTCTTCTTAGAGACATCTTGATGCCAAGGTAGTCAATCTCCTCAACCTTCTTGAAGCCAATTAGCAAAGCAAACCTCTTTTTCTTCCAGTCTGATGTTCCCTTGCTAAATAACACCACAGACTTCCTCTGATTGATCCTTTGCCTCGACCAAGAGTAATACTCATGTAAAGTATTGGTAATAATCTAAATTGCTGCTTTAGAAACTCCTACAAATACAATAATATCATCACCATGAGACCATAGGTCCCCTCATCAAAATTGGCACCCCTATGAACTGCTTCTTCTGTTGCAAAATCAAGGATAGTAATTCCGATCAGAGGATGAATAAGTAGGGTGATAAAGGGCACCTCTGCCTAAAACCACACCCAGCAGTAATCCATTCAGTCAACTCCAAAGTATCCCAACTCATCTTATCATACGCTTGCTCCATGTCAATCTTCAATGCAAGCATCCCATTCTTAGCAGTAGAAACTTTAAATCTATTGATTACCTCTTGGGCAATAATGTAGCTATTTGAAATGGATATCCTAGGAACAAATGCAGCCTGCTCCTCTAAAATAATCAAGGGAAGAACCGGCTTAAGTCTGTTCACAATAACCTTAGCGACAACTTTATATATTATCTTGCATAAGCTAATAGGCCTTAGCTTAGACGAGTGATCAGGTTAAGCAACCTTAGGAATTAAAATGATCACTGTTTCTTTCCAATCTTCCAACATAACCCCAGTGCTAAGAAATTCCAAGCAGGCTCTTGTCACCTGCTCTCCAACAATGCTTCAAAAATTCTTAAAAAAGAAGCAGTGATCCCATCTCTTCTTGGAGCTCTGTTTTTACCAAAGGACTTAACAACCTCCCAAATTTCTTCCTCAGATACATCTCTGTCCAGGGCTTCAACAAAGCTGTCAACAACTTCTTTATGCTTAGTCAATGATGGCCAACCCTCACCAACAATATCTTGTCCATCCCATTTTAGTTTTAAAAAAATAAAAAATGATGATCCTAATCTCCTCATTATCATGAGTAACTTCCCCCCGGAAGTTTTCAGTTCTCTTATTCGATTCAGCTTTCTACGAGCCGATGCCACAATATGGAAGAAATGAGTGTTCCCATCTCCTTCTTTCATCCATTTGATTTTTGCTCTTTGTTTCCACCAGCTCATCAACCTTGCCAAAGACCCATTGAACTTATGCACCTTCTCTCTCAAATCAACCACTTGATTATCAGATAGGCCACTTCCACCACATTCCAATTGTTGCAAAAGTGCAATATCTCCCTTAAGATCCTTCTTCTTCTTCTTAATTTCTCTGAACTTGTTCATGCTCCAAAAGAAAAGAGACCTGAGTGTCCTTCTACATTTTTCCTTCAATTTATACATCTCAGAACCAGCATCAACGATGCCCCACTGCTTTAGAACAATCCTCCAAGAAACCGGATAAGCAAGCCAAACATCTTTAAATTTTATACAGGCTGAACTTCTTCTGTTACTTCCCAAAACACAGCAAATGATTGGGCAATGATCAGAGGCAACCTGAATAAGGTGCTTAACCAACAAATTCTGGAATGAACTCAAAAAACTTAAGCTCACCAAAACATGATCCAGCCTACACTAGATCTTACTTCTTCCCTCTTTGCTATTGGTCCAAGTAAAAGCCGGGCCAACAAAACTAGGGTCTACCAAATCATTCATAACCATGAATTCCTCCATCTCATAAACAGCAAGGGAATGCTTAAACAGGTTACCACCTTTCTTCTCATCTTATGATAGAATACAATTAAAATCACCACAAACCATAAGTGGCATATTAGTGTCATGTTGCCCAGAAATGTCATCCCATAAACTCCTTCTAGTCTTTCTCTCATTGTTGGCATACACAACAGCAATCTCCCAATAGAATCCATCAGCATTCTGGATATTACCCATCAAGCATTGTTGAGATAGTAGCTTCTTCTGAAAGGAAACCATCCCATCCTTCCATAGCAAAATAATACCACCTGCCTTCCCAACACAAGGCTGAAATTCAAATTTCCAACCTCTACCAATCAGCTTATCCATATCGCTTCCACTGAACCCTTCTACTTTGGTCTCCACCAATCTAATAACATTCACATTATTGTCCCCTACTAAGCTTCTTAGATAATTGCTCGTCGTAGCCTTGCGAGCTCCCCTATAATTCCAACAAAGTATGTTTGTCATTGATTAACCAAAGGGGACACGTCCCCGTCGATCGATCCAGTTAACAAACCATTCTCAGAATCTTCCAAGCAATTGTCAACCTCATTTCTTATCTTACCAAATCTAAACTAGGGCAAATCAACAATCAGGCCAAGACTCTCTAATTCTTCAGCTAATGGCACACTAGCTATCTTCTTTTTCTTATCCTTTAAAATAGAAGCACCAGCTCAGTTTATCTTGCTATCAGAAATAGCATGCCGGGGCAAATCATTAAAAGAACCATTATTGACTAGATCCTTAGTCAGCATAACACTATCGACCACTCCTTTCTTCCTCTTTAGATAAGAACCTCCTATTTTGCTAGACCTGCTACCCGAAGTAGTCAATGCCTTAGGAGTAGGTTTAAGAGCAGAAGACTTACTATTAATAACCTTCCTCATGTTCTTTATATCAATGAACTTTGTTTCCAAATGATGAGCTTTCCTTTCCTTCATACTAACCAGAAGAGCATCAGTCACCGATTGGCCATCAACCTTTCTATCAGAATCATCAACTATATTGCCCTTATTCTTATCTGTCTTCTCCACATTTACCTTAGAAATTTCCCTCCAAACATGACTATTGACAACATCCTTAATGGCCTTCCCCAGTTTGTTGTTTCTTCCTCTTCTCCTCGTGACCACCATCCAGCTCCCAACATCATCATCCAATTTATAAATAATTTCTCCTTGGAACATACAACTATCCAGAATAACAGGATTTGCATTCTTTTTAAGAATATCACTAACAATTTTCACCTCATTTCTCCCCACCAAACCATCCACATTAGTCCCAACGTCTGTAGCATTTCTGCCTGGCTCCTTACAAACCTCCTCTCTATGACTAATTTTTCACATGTATTACAAATAACGAGAATTCCTTCATATTCAATAGGTTGGAAGGATCTCCCTCCAAAGCCTTATGCCCAACTTCCTTTATGTAGCCATTTACCCAAATCAATTCTAACACAAACTCTGGCATGGGAACATCTCCCCCACTAGCTCGTATTAGCATCCATCAGCAAGGGTTCTCCAACCAGAGTAGCCAACCTGGCCAGATTATCATGATCCTTGTATTATAATGGTAGATTCAAAAATCTTAACCAAATCCAAGAAGAGAAACCATCATGGAATTCTTGGAAAACCCTGGAGTCCATCTGTCCACCCCAATAATTTGACTAGCCACAAACCAAGGCCCTCTGATCAGCACATTATTTTGAGCCTCCTCTATTTAAAACCAGTAAATGAAATAATCCATTCCCATCAGTGTAATCTGAGAGATGCCAAGGTGACCCCATTTCCTCTCAAGCTCTTTTGCACTACCCAAAATGGTAGTCTTCTACCAAGCAGCCTTCCCACTAATGCTTTCCCTAACTTCTCCACATTAGCCCTAACTTTATCCAAATTCAGAGAAACAAGACGATCCTTCCGAATGAATTCTTTCATATCTTCTTTCAAAATAAATGGGACATGTCTAGGCTTTCCCCATGCCCTATTAACTTCCCTAGGGTTCCGCAAGACTCCCCCAATGACCCTAGTCCCTTCAGGCTCCAACCTCACCCTAATGTTCTTCCTGGTGCCTTCGACTGTTTCCTGTAAAGAAGGGAATTAAGAAGATTTGCTCACAAACCCTTCCACCATTTTACCCTTATCCCTATTCTTGACCCAATCATAGCCCACTCCCTTATCATCCCTCTTCTCCTCATGCTTCATTCTACACGTAATCACTATACGATCAGCTTCCCGCCTCTCCAAATTCAAAGAAAAATTCAAAACACCATTTCGCGCCAAAAATTCTTGGCGATTATTCCCGCCCTAATTCTCCCGTCTCCCAACCAGAATCTTGATTCCAGACAGATCCTGCACCTCCAAGCCCTTACAAACTCTAATAAGGTCATGATTCTCCATAAATCCCAAATGAACAAGATCTATCTTCACAGAGCCCTCCATCTCGACATCCTTCATATCTCTTTCCTCAGGAGGAATAGAATTCATGCTAATGTGCTCCACATCCATCACCTCCATCGGTGAGCACGTTATAACAACCATCTGATCAGCAACCTTAACACTCCCAAAACCTCCAATCAAGAAATGCTTCTCACCTGAAACCCCACCATCCTGAAAGCATGCACCATGACCAACATCCTCCTCAGACCCACTCCCACCATCCAAAATCCTCCCTCCATCGCTCCGATCATGGTGGCGAGAGGGTGACCGACGATCACCCCCCACCATAACCCAGAGCTTCTCTCATAAGAACCAAATAAGAGAGAGAAAAAAATTAGACAAATGAAATCCTCCCACACTATTCTCGGCTAAGGCATACAATGGGGGGATTTGGAGAGGCTTTGGAATATTAATGTAATAGTAGAATTATATTATATATATATATATATATATATATATATATATATATATATATATATATATATATATATATATATATATATATATATTGTATCCAGCGCCATAGTGCTTGAGACCCTAGTGCCCTAGCACTATCTCAAATAACTATAAAATAGAGGAATTAGCACTGATGCGCTCACCAAGACACAACACTCTAACAGAGAGGACAATGCCACTGCAATCATGAGCAAAATGTCAAAGTTCTCTCACAAAGATTTTCATGCATGAAAAAATTTTTAATTAAAGTTTAATAGATATTAAACACACACGCACACTCACACATACTCATTCATATAGATGATGCACATGCATGAGGGTCTTATGGTTATTACAAAACCTACATGAGAATGGATGGAGAGATATATGCTAAATAAAGGTAATAATAAGTACAAAATTAGCCAAAAGAATAAGTCCTAAAATTCTCTTATTTGCCCTTCATTTATAAGGTTATGAGGGCTATAGGAATGGATACGCCCAAAAAAATACAATGCTATATATGCTACCCTGGACACATGTTGCCTTCTGATTGATCGAGGAAGAGTAGGGGTTGTAGAGCTTTGAAGATCAACCTTTGGGCGAGCTCAATAGTGTCGAGTGTGTACTTGATGAGTTTAGTATTGTTGAATATGTTTTGGCAAGTTTAGTAGTGTTGAGTATGAGGGGTGAGTCTATGAGTGAGTACCAAGCAAAGGGTGCATGATGTTAAGGTTTGTTTAGGAGCTGCTAGTGACCTACTATGAGGCTTGGATCTCCTATAAAAGAAGGCAAATAAATTGAGAATGCTAAGTAGATGAACTCACTAATCGACTAGTCATGGTAGGTTGAGTTGAGGGCTCCTTGGGTGGGAGCTTTCATGTAGTTATACTTAGATGCAAGCAGGATGAAGGCGCTTTTTTTAGTCACGAGAAAGTTGTTATGATGGTTGCTTCCCTTCTTATCTCAAAAGTAAATGATGTAATAATAATATAATATTAATTTAATATAATTCCTTCTTATCTCTCTATTTCAATGAACTAATCTTGTCAAGGTTGTGAAAATAAGACTAGACATGGAATCAAAAAAAGATGTTCAAGGTTTAATGGTTTAATTAGTTTTAAAGTGAGTGTTGAATCAAATGATATAATTAATATTAAAATAAATTAAATAATATCAAAATGATTTAATAATAATATAATTATTATGCAATAATAAAAAATTATGATAAAAAATAAACATAATTCATACAAAAGTAACATTTTCTATAATTTTAAATTAAAAACTTACCATTTAGAATTTGATTCATATTTGATAAAAAATTAGTTGACATATAAAAAAATATAAATTATTACTAATTTATATTATATGTTTAGAAATAATTTACACTTATAAATTATATACCAAGTACATATTATAAATTTGAATCTATATATAATTCATGTTAGATCATTTATCTTTAATAAATTGATAAATAATTAATTTTTAGTACATAATTAATTAAGTATTATTAACTAAAAAAATAAATATTACTCTAATTATAAAAAAAATAATTAAATAATCTATTTAAAAATATATAGCATATGTGCTGTGAACTTAATAACTTTCCTATAATTATGTAGTCTCAAATCACTAGGGAACTTTCTTTTAGTATCACTTATATAGAATTTTAGGTTTACATATGTTAGGAACTCACATATATATAGTGGTGGAGTCATGTGAGAATACTTAGCGGGCACTTCTCTAGAAAAATTTATTAGAGGAATTTAATTCTTATTATTAAAAAAATAAAATTACAAGAGAAGTGCGATGGAGAGTTCTAAAAAAGAAAGAAGTTAATGATGCTTATATTTATAACTTTAAGGATATGTATGCAGGAGTTGTTACTTGTATTCAAACACAAGGTGGCTTGACCAAGTATTTTCACATTTTAGTTGGATTACATCAAGGATCAGCCTTAAGCGCATATCTTTTCTCTTTAGTCATCTATGTTCTCACTAGACATTTGCACAAGGTTGTACACTAGTGTATGCTTTTTTCTGATGATATTCTTCTTGTTGATAAGACTAGAGAGGGAGTTGAAGGTAAATGTGAATTATGGAGGTCAACCTTAGAGTCTAAAGGCTTTCATTTGAGTAGATCTAAAAATAATTTTATGGAGTATAATTTTAGTAATAATAGATCTAGTGAGGGAATTATGACTTTGGGTGATCAAGTCAATAATTAGAGTACATGTTTTTGATATCTTGGATATATTGTTCAAGGTGCTGGTGAAAGATAAGGGGATATTATTAGTAGAATTCAAGTTGGATGGTTGAAGTGGATGAATGCATCAAGTTTATTGTGTGATAAAAAATTCCCACTCAAACTTAAGGAAAAAATCTATAAGATAGTGGTTAGACCTGCAATGCTTTATGGTGAATAATGTTGGCCATTAAAAGAGAAGCATAATATTAAATTAAGTGTTAAAGAGACGAGCATGCTCAGATGGATGAGTAGCTTTACTCTTAGAAATATGATATGAAATGAGTTTATATGTAAAAAGGTTGGAGTAACTCCAGTGGAAGATAAGATTAGAGAGTCACCTTAGATGGTTTGGTCACATAAAAAGGAGACCTTCCGATGACCAGGTTAGTAAAGTAGATGTATTAGATTTGAATTATGTTAGGAAATATAGAGGTAGACCTAAAAAGACTTGGTTATAAATCATTAGAAATGACCTTTCTTTATTAGATTTAAATGAGAATTTAACTCTTAATATGACACAATGGAGAAAAAGGATTCATGTACCAGTCCCCAAATAGTGGGATAAAGGCTTGATGTTATTCTTGTTGTATTAAAAAATAAAATTCATATAATTTAAATAAGTTCAATAAGTTTAATATTTTATTAGTATTATATATAATTTTATTAGTATTATATATCATTTTGTTAAACTGTTTAAATGGCTCAACAATTATATAAACTAGTTTTTTTTAGAAACCATGATCGATTTGGCAGTTACTTGATCAAACTGGTAATTAACTCTTATTTTGAACAATCGAATGCTAAAGTGGTTATCATGTTTGACTGGATTGACTACCCAACTGATTCTTGGTTCAAATAATTAAATCGGTCGTTCTAGTCTGATTTTAAAATAATGAGTTTGTTAGTATTTATTTATGTTATATGAATGCAAGAATGCTAACCCACAACTTGTATATTTTTTTGTTTAATTTGTGAAAAACAATTACATTTTAATTCCATGTTTATTCTAGTACATATTTGATTTCTAAAACTATTTGTCAATAATTTAACATAAAAGCCAAGTATTTGTCTTAATATGGAAGCTTACTCCAAATTCTTGTAGAAAGGTTTTCACAAAGTAAAATAAGAGAAGAAGTGTAGCAACTAGACCAAGTTCTCCTAACCAAAGTAATAAAAAGTCTCCATGAAAATAACCCTATAATTAATTAGAGATTAAATTTTCTTTAATTTTTTAGTACATGAATAATCCTAATGGAACATTATTCTAATCATTAATTTATATAAGGTGATATCCAATAATACTCTTGATCAAACAACTCCGGCTTATGCTACAAAATCTATTAATCATGTATATAAAAGAAATATGATCATTAGGAAATATCAAGTAAAAAGAAATAACTCAAATGTATTTTGGGTTATCCAAGAATCTCAAACACTCTCTACCTTTCTTCTTGTGAGTTCCAGAAATAAGTGTTAACACTTTGATCCATTCCCTGTTGATATAATTCCTGATTCAATTCTTGTCTGCATTCATCTTAAATCTAAATAAATTTAGTCACCACTTTAACCAAGACCTTTCTCAAGTCTTGTCTTTGGATGTAATTAACCTTAGAAGCTCCTTCTAGAAGAAGGAATCGATTGGACGCCAAGTAAAGCAGCATTAAGCCTTTTCCCTCTCTCTCTCTAGAGAGTTTTTAGAAAGAGAAGCTCTAGGATGGCTAGAGGGGGTGGTCTTAGGTCACCTCCTCCAAATGGTGGTAGAGGGGGCGGCAGGAGGGATTTCTATAAACAAGGAAACTAATAGCATCTAATTGCACCCGTCAGTGCGGAGGCGGCGAAGACTTCTAAGCAAGTGGTGGAGACTTCCAAGCACACTCCGTGGGTTAAAACGGAGAGCAGCACCCAATCTTCTCCAAAGGATTGGGATTCTGTCACTAGGGAATCTTGGAATGAGGTGGTTGCAAAATCACAAGCCATCATCTGATAGAGCAAGGAGGAGGTTTGTAAGTCGGTGCAGCTTCTGTGCCCACAAGGTCCGGCCAACTATATCAATCAGTAGGATGGTAGCGTCAAGACCCTGTCTAATGCCTCTACCTGCTTGCAAGGTGTGATCCCTCTGCCCGATCATCCCTCTGGTATCGCACAGCCAGCTGCGGATATTCAGCTCAACCAGCCCATCCATTCACTTATTTTGGAATCTTCAAGCGAATGTAGCTCGGGTGGCGAATCAGACAACTCTGAAGATGAGATGGAGGAGTCGGCTGGCGAGTCTGATCCAAATTTCAAAATGGAGGATGATCAGCACGAGCAAACCCAGCCGCCCGAGAAGACAAACCACTCTGACACTATGCAGGTTTCGGGTAACAATTCATATGAGGATGGATCAGATGATTCCATGGGGTTAGCTAGGCAACCCAACTCACTTCCTGATTATTTCGCCCCATCAATAAAGACACCCAGCTGCGACCAGTTCACTCCTGCTTAGGTTGATCGTCTGTCCCCTGCCCTCCCGTGTGGGGAGTTGGCCACCTCTTCAAATAATTTTATTATTATTGGTTGTGGGAAATGCAAGGCCATGTTTGCGAAGGAGTCTCCTATCGACAGGTGTATAAAGACTGTGGATCCCTCACCCATTCAGCAGTTTGCAACAGGAGTGCGCCCTCCAAGTTTTTGTGTTAATGTCGCTGAGTTCCCTGAATCAGCTAGCCCTATTTGCCAGCCCGTGCAAGTACCTCCACTGTAGCCTAGAGGATTGTAGTTCAGTCCCTTTACTTGGAATAAGGTCCAATTTGTTAAGTTGGATAAAATGCCAAGTGAAATCTTCTTAGCCAAAGATGGCATGTCCATGAAGCTGGAAGTGGCAGCTGTACATGAGAATATTACCAAATTGGATAGAGCATTACTGGCTAAGCTCATGGGATGGAGGGTTGCATTTCCATACCTTCTTGGTGAGCTCAAACATAGGTGGTATCACTTTAGGGAATTCAATATCATTACTACAGCTCCAAACTCTTTTATATGTATTTTCCAAAGCATAGAGGCAAGGGATGTGGTGCTCATGAGTGGGCTGTGGATCATAGCAGAGAACATCATCAGAATGGACAAGTGGTCTCCTACCTCCTCTCCAAACTCTCTTCATGGGCTTCACTCCCCCATTTGGATATGCTTTCCACAGCTCCCTCTCATGTACTGTGATACAAACAACATCACTAGACAAGCTAATATGCTTGGGGAACCTCTATGGATGGACTCACACATGAGTACATGGGGAAGATTATCCTATGCAAGAATTTGTGTTAGGATTGATCTCTCTTAAAAGCTTCAAGCTGGGGTTTGGATCAATGGGCTCCATGGACGATTTTTTTAGAGAGTCGAATATGAAGGGCTTACAAACTTTTGCTTCGATTGTGGTTTCATTGGTCATGCCAATGGAGCTTGCCTATCCAAGGCTCCAACTCAACGTCCTAAAGCTCCTCCAATGCATTCATCGTCGCCATCCAAGGGGCAAACCACACATGAGAAATTCCCCAAAGCACCCAGTCCTTCTCTTGAGCCAAAGCATACAGCGGTTTAAGATACCTTTCTTAGTGAGGAAAAGGAAGAATACTCCCTTGGAGCTTGAAACCTAGTTACCTGGAGAAGGAAAGTCAAACTGAGGGCTCCTAAAGAATAAGGCACTCATCCACAAGTTGAACCCCCTATCCAATTCTCGGTCAAAAAGTTACAGCAAATGGAAGAAACTTCTAATAGGATTGCGAACTTTTGCAAGCAACAACCAAGAGTATCCAAGTCTCGATTGGACAGAGAGCTCCTCCAACTTGGGGCTTTAAGTGCTTTGGCCACCTCTCGTAGGAAGAGGAAGAAGACTTCAATAGACTTCACAGGTGGGGACTTGGTCGTCTCAAGTGCTTAATGAGTGATCTCTTTCATTGGTTTGTATTGGAATTTGTTAGGCATTACAAACCAATTAAAGGGTCCTCTTTCTCACTTGAGGGGTTTCTTTCCTTTTGTTTCTATCTACGGCTTGGTTTGGGTGCTTATCAAGTTGTATCCCTTCCCCTTTTATCTTTGGGAAGTGGAAGTTCCCCCCCCCCCCCCCCCCCCCATAAGATTGTTTCTCTCTGTGTATCCTTCCTTTCATTTTAATATATTCGTGTTAAAAAAAACCTTAGAAGCTTGCTTCTTTGGGAGACCTAGGACTTGTTAAAAAAAATAAACCTTGCTTTAGTTCCCTAGAGTAGGGGAAAAAGATTTAGACGTAGATTAAAGTCTATTCCTTGGTTAGTTTCATTTTCAAAAAGATAGGTGAATGTCATTTTTATCTTTTGAGATGAATATTACATTACTTATGATAAGTTTGATTATGAACATAAATTTTGTTTCTATTATTAAATCGATAAAGTTTTAATCTATCTTTCGAGATAGTATGTTATTAGCTATGTAGATTTAATTTGAGAAACATAAAGTGCAAATCAGTTAGTATAATTTATTTATCATTAATTCCATAAACAAAACTTAGAAATGACTCCTAGATTTGCTATATTGCTAAGTGTGAAACAAACCACTCTCTATAGGTCGTAGAGAACTCCTCCTAGGTAATCTCAACATTTAACTTTTCTTGAAACTTCTTCTATTGGCCAAACTAGGGGTGTAAGTGAGCCGAGCTAGCTTATGAGCCAGATCTAGCTCAACTCATTAACAAGCTCGTGAGCCGAGCTTATCGAGTTCAAGCTCAAACTCGAGTAGAATTTTAAGCTAGTTGGATTATTGAGCTTGAGTTCGAGCTCAAGTGTTGCTCAGTTAGATTACTATTGAGCCGGCTTGATTAGCTCAGGAGAATAGCGGGGTGAAACACATAATAGGGTTAACCGTAGTAGAATAATGGGTTTAATAATGGGTGAGCAGCTAGGGGAAGCATGACATCTGTGCATGCAAACACAAAAAGCATATCAATGACCGTCGACATATGCGCCTGCGGGCGATATCTTTACGTGTGAATGAAGAAGGTGAGTAATGTCTACACTTGTGAAGTGCAAACATGGAAGGCAGATCAATAGAGTCAGACTATGAAAGGTGTTGCAAATCTGGTTTTGATGATGACAAACATATTTCCAGTGTGTTTTGCTTGGCTAATCTGTTTCAGGCACAAAAGACCGCGAGCCACTCAAGCCAACTCAAGATCAGGTCCAAGTGTGTCAAATGTATGATTTTTCTTTTTATTGAGTCAATTGTAATGTAACTGATTCCCTAGCTAAGTAACCTTGCACACACACACTCAGGGAGAGAGATTGAGTGAATTAGAGTTTCTGTTAAAAATTTGTTCATATCGTCCTGGACGATCTCCACATCGTCCTGGACGATCCAGTTAAAAACAGAAACCCTAATTAGGGCGACTAAGTTAAGAGGGTCTGATTGAGCCGATCATCCTGGACGATCTTCGGATCGTACGGGACGATATGCCCAAATAAGAAATTCTCAGCCACTAGATCAAGTTAGGCAAGTTCTTATTTTTAGATACTTGGTCTGATCGTCCCGGACGATACGTGTATCATCCCGGACGATCCAGTATAATCATGCCTAATTTAATCTGGTAATTAAGGAAAGCAATTTATTTTTGGTTGATACGATCATATCGTCCTGGACGATCGCAGGATCGTCCCGGACGATCTTGATCGTCTAGTGCATTTAAGCTGTACGTCCAGAACTATGTACAGGACGATTTGGGGCCTTTTTAAACTAATCGTCCAGGACGATGACCCCATCGTCCTGGACGATCAAGTCATTTTTTGGTCGTCCAGCACAGATTTCTCTGGACGACCCGAACTATCTTCTGGACGATTTCCCTCAATTTGCACTAATCGTCCCGGACGATCGCAGGATCATACGGGATGATATGAAAAACTTTTTATACTGATCGTCCAGAAGAGCCAGATCGTCCAGGCTGAAACAGCTGAATTTGAACTGATCGTACAGGATGATCTACCGATCGTCCTGGACGATCTTGGCCGACCAGTTGAGATTTAGGGCAAATTTTAAGCCCTCCTTTAAAAGAACTTTTTCCAATTTTTTAAAAAATCTTTTGCTGCCTTCCTTCCCTGAGAAACCCTAGAGAGAGAGAGAGAGTTAGTAGAGAGAGAGAAGATCTTGTGAGGGGGAGTTAGTGAGGGATTCACTAAGGTTGCTCCGAGCACGGATCAGAGTCGTCTTCTCCGCTCGTCGTCTTTCGTCTAGTCGGTGTTCGTCGTGGGAGGATCGTTCGCAAGAAGATCCGGGGTTCTCTGCCCGCTTCAGGTGGAAGTAAAAGGAGTTCGTAGGTTCTCTACCTGCTTCAGGAGGAAGCGAAAGGAGGTCGGGTTCTCTGCCTCACCGTGTGGTGAAAAGGAGATTTTTGTACAGGCTTCTCCGCCTTGCTGTGGGAGCAAAAGGAGAGACACTTCTGTTTAGTGCAATACCCAGAGGGGAGGCTCCGGGGAGTGGACGTAGGTCAAGTTGACCGAACCACTATAAAATCTGGTTTGCTTTTCTGATTCAATTCTGCACTTTAATTTTTTCTGATATTAACTGCTTGGGTGAATATCTGTGGTTGATCTTTTTATCGTTGTTTTAATTCATTTTCACTGCACGTTATAAAAAGATTTTCATAGTTATCGTGAAACTTTTAAATAACCAATTCACCCCCCCCCCCTCTTGGTTAGCCTCAGGACTAGTTCACTAGGGCTTAACATCCCTATCGAACTTTCAAGTGGTATCAGAGCGGGATTCAAAATTTAGGTTTAAAAACTTTTGAATTTGATCCATGGCTAACTATAATAATCGTAATACTGTTGAAGGATATTCTATTACAAGACCACCGTTGTTTGATAATATTCCTTTTGATTTTTGGAAAACACGCATGTCTACTTTTCTACAGTCTATTGATTATCGCATGTGGATGTTAGTTAAGGACGGATACGAACCACCTTTTAGACTGATTAACAATGTGAAAACTGAACTACCTTTTACTGATTGGACATTTGATGATCGTGATTTAGCACAGTTAAATGCAAAATGCTTGAACTGTTTCTTTTGTGCTTTAAAATCCGAAGACTATATGCGTGTTTCTACTTGCACAACGGGAAAGGAAATCTGGGATAGATTATGCATAACATACGAAGGTACAACTGAAGTCAAATAGTCTAGGTTAAACATCTTGTTACATGATTACGAACTTTTTCGCATGAAACCTAGTGAGACTATTTCAGAAATGTACACGAGGTTCACTCAGATTGTTACCTCTTTGCATGTTCTAGGTAGAGAACTTACTAACTACGAAAGAGTGAACAAAATTCTAAGATGTTTGCCTGCTTCTTATGATGCTAAGATTACTGCTATTATTGAATCTAAAGATTTAAACACTTACTCTATTGACAGCTTACTTGGATCACTCATTGCTTACGAGCAAGGAGTGAACCAAAGGCAACTTGATGCAGGTGAACGCAAGAAAGAGAAGACAGTGGCACTAAAGGGCAAGGATTCAGATGCTAGCTCTTCCGGGTCTGATAGCGATGATGTTGCCTTAATCACAAGGCAATTCAAAAGCTTTCTAAGGAAGAAACATAAGAACTATCAGAAGTGGAACAAGGGTAAGTCCAATAAAAATTTTAAGAGTTCATCTGAATCTGTTTGTTTTGAATGCAGGAAGCTTGGACACATAAAGGCTGAATGTCCTACACTTAAAGCTCACCCAAGCAAGGAGAAGGGTGAGGAGAAACCAAAGTTCAGAAAGGACAAGAAGCGGATTCAGAAGGCGTTCTGGGCAGACTCTGCATCCGACTCTTCTGAGATTGAAGCTGAAGAGGAGGAAACAAACTTGTGTCTTATGGCTGATGATCACCCTGGTCAGTCAGATCAGGAAGAGGTATGTGAGCTTACCTACGATCAATTATTTGAAGTTTCTGAAAGAATTCATACATCGTATAGGAAGCTTAAGAAAACTCATGCTAGTTTGAAATTAGATTACTTAACATTGCAAAAAGAGCATGATTCTGTAGTTAAAGATCATTCCACACTTGATTCAAATCACATGTCTTTGCTTGATGAATTCGATGAGTTGAGTTTCTGAGCATGATTCATTGAAAACTACGCATGTAGACTTAGAAAGAGCTTTTAAAAAATTAGATACAATGGCATGTGAAGTAGAAAGTAGCAAGGGAACCTTGAAATTTGAAATTGCAAGTTTAAAGAAAGAAAATAAGTTTTTGAAAGTAAAGATCAGTGCTTTTGAAAAGAACAAAACACCGCCTACTTTTGAACAGTTTTATGCACCGCCACCTTTTGAAAAATCTGTTGCAAGTTCTTCAAAGCATGTTTCATATACATCTAGGAAGAGGCATTATCATCCACGTAGATTAGTTAACCCTTTTCCTGGTGTTAGATGTTTTTCATGTGGCATGTTAGGACATATTTCTTACACCTGCACTGTTCACCGTAGTACACATTGGGTGTGGAAACCCAAACTGCCTGTTTCACAGCACAGCACGCATGCATTGCATTCTTCTTTTCATAAGAAGGAACCCAAACCTATTTGGGTTCCTAAGACTGACGTTTGATACTTTTGTAGGTGTGCTCTCACATAAGACCTCGTAAGAGCATGTGGTACCTGGACAGCGGATGTTCTAGACATATGACTGGAGATGCAAATCAGTTCATTTCGCTGGAGGCCAGAGCTGGAGGCAAGGTTACACTTGGAGATAACACCACCAGGAAGGTGGTAGGCACAGGTATAATTGGTGATTCAAAGAACTTTATGATTGATAATGTTTTGCTTGTAGATGGACTGAAACACAACCTGCTGAGCATCAGTCAACTCTGTGACAAGGGATACAGCATCAAATTCCTGCCCACTGGCTGCATTTTAAGCTTAAATGATGAAGTTGTTTTGCAGGGGCAAAGGATCAACAACGTCTACAAGCTGGATATAAGTAGCATTAAATTTGATAATTCAATTTGCTTAAAAACTGCTGCTGATGAGTCTTGGTTATGGCATAGGAGATTGTGTCATGCTAGTATGAAAACCCTTAGGAGAGTCACCCAAAAGGACTTAGTTAGAGGTGTGCCCAAGCTTAAGTTCACTAAGGATCACCTGTGTGATGCCTGTCAGTTGGGGAAGCAAGTCCAGTCCTCTTTTCACTCTGTTTAGGACATTAGCACCTCTAGACCTTTAGAAGTTCTTCATATGGACCTCTTTGGACCCATTAGCACTGCCAGCTTAGGGGGGAGAGTCTATGGTTTTGTGATTGTAGATGATTATTCGAGGTTCACCTGGGTTAAGTTTTTGTCACATAAATCTGAGTCATTTGATGAGTTTAGATCCTTCTCTACTTGGATTCAGAAGAAGTTAGGATGTGAGATTATTACCATCCATAGTGATCACGGAGGGGAATTTGAAAATGAAAGGTTTGGAAGCTTTTGTGAGGATCATGGGATTAGTCACAATTTTTTAGCTCCTAGGACCCCTCAGCAGAACGGGGTAGCTGAAAGGAAGAACAGGACCTTAGTGGAAGCCGCTAGAGCCATGCTTGCCGAGTATTCACTTCCAAAATACTTTTGGGCTGAAGCGGTGAACACTGCCTGTTATGTGCTGAATAGGGTGAATGAGAGAGTCAAACTGAGCAAGACACCTTATGAGATCATTAAGGGTAGAACTCCAAATCTATCCCACCTCCATGTCTTTGGCTGTAAGGTTTTCATTCTGAACAACGGGAAGTCACCCTTAGGAAAATTTGACCCCAAATCTGATGAAGGAGTGTTCTTAGGATATTCAAGTGTGGGGAAATCCTTTAGGGTGTTCAATAGGAGGACTTTGGTGGTGGAAGAAACAACCCATGTAGTGTTTGATGAATCTGATCCTAAGGAGTCTAGATCTGAAGTAGAAGATGAAGAGATTATTGAGGTTACCCAAGGAGTTGGAAATACAAATTTGGAGGAAAGGATAGAACCTCAAACAGATTTGCCTAGAGATTGGAGATATTCTTCGAGTCATCCTAAAGAACTGATCTTAGGAGACCCTTCTGAAGGTGTTAGGACTAGGCATGGACTTAGGAAGGAAGTAAACCATTCTGCCTTTATCTCAATGACTGAACCCACCAACATCAATCAAGCCCTATCGGATGAATTTTGGATTTTAGCTATGCAGGAAGAATTGAATTAATTTGTGAGGAATGATATTTGGGAGTTAGTAGAAAGACCTAAAAATCAAAGTATTGTGGGAACCAAGTGGGTCTTTAAGAATAAGATGAATGATTCTGGTGTGGTGGTGAGAAATAAGGCAAGATTGGTGGCTAAGGGGTATAATCAGATAGAAGGGATTAATTTTGAGGAGACTTTTGCCCCTGTAGCTAGATTGGAAGCCATTAGAGTGCTACTAGCCTTTGCCTGTTATAAGGGATTTAAGCTGTTTCAAATGGATGTTAAGAGTGCCTTTTTAAATGGGGTAATTAAAGAAGATGTTTTTGTAGAACAACCCCCAGGTTTTGAGAGTTCCCAATATCCAAGTCATGTCTATAAATTAAAAAAGGCCTTATATGGATTGAAACAGGCACCCAGAGCTTGGTATGAGAGGCTTAGCACATTCCTGTTAGAAAGAGAGTTTGTTAAGGGGAGCGTAGACACCACCCTTTTTCTGAGGAGATTAGGGGATGACTTACTCATTGTCCAGATCTATGTTGATGATATAATTTTTGGATCTTCTGATAAATATTTATGTGAAGAGTTTTCTAAAACGATGAGTAAGGAGTTTGAGATGAGTATGATGGGAGAATTGTCCTACTTTTTGGGGTTTAGCATAAGGCAAACGGATGATGGAACCTTTCTCAATCAATCAAAATACACTAAGGACATTTTGAAGAAATATGAAATGGATAAAGCCAAGCCAATCAATACTCCCATGCCCTCCTCAGTTCAGTTAGATAAGGATTCAAATGGAAAATCTGTTGATCAGAAGAAGTATAGAGGGATAATAGGTTCACTGCTTTACCTGACTGCTAGCCGACCTGATATCATGTTTAGTATCTGTCTTTGTGCTAGGTTTCAGGCTGATCCTAAAGAGTCCCACCTGACTGCTGTTAAGAGAATTCTTAGATATCTTTTAGGAACCACAAACCTAGGAATTTGGTACCCTAGGCACAACACCTCTTTTGAGATCATTGGATATTCTGATTCTGATTTTGCAGGGTGTAGGGTGGATAAGAAGAGTACTTCTGGGACTTGTCAGTTTATAGGACAGTCGTTAGTCTCCTGGTCCAGTAGAAAACAGAACTCAGTTGCACTTTCCACTGCTGAAGCTGAGTACATTGCCTTAGGGAGTTGTGTGGCCCAAGTTCTTTGGTTGAAGCAGCAAGTCTTGGATTTAGGAGTACCTGTTGGCACAATCTCTGTTCTGTGTGATAATACTAGTGCCATCTGTATCTCTAAGAATCCAATCCAACATTCTAGGACCAAACACATTGACATTAGTCATCACTTCATTAGGGACCATGTTACAAAAGGGGACATTGAGCTACACCACGTAGCAACTGAAAATCAGCTGGCTGACATATTCACTAAACCACTGGCCTTTGACTCATTCAGCATTTTGAGAACCAGATTAGGAGTGATTGATATAAATTCTTGATTCTGATGACTGCTGATTTATGACTGTTCTGATTGGTATTCTGATTTCTGTTAGTTAGTTTTGGTATACTGATTTCTAATTTCTGTTAGTTAGTTTTGGTTTGATTATTTGATTTCAGTTGATTTTATTTCTTCTACTGATTTCTGTGTTAGCCTTATTGTTAGTTTGATTTGAGTATTTACTTTGCTATGATTTTCTACCTGTTTTTATTTATTTACTGGTTCATATCTTGCACTTACTGTTTTATACTTTTCAAGATCTGATCACCGCTCACTACTTCTGGTGATCTGAATTTTTGACTGGGAGTTTTTACCTTGTTTTGGTTTGGAAGCTGATAAGCAGTGATTGACTTCGCTGAATCTATTAAAGGGAAGAAACATTGATAATTATTTCTCTTCCTCTAACTCCTTTACTGGTGTGTAGTTTCTTTTGAATAAAAATCCTTTTCAAAATTAAAATGTTAGTTTTTGAAATAGAGATTATTTTATCTTCCTACAGTAATCTGCCTCATATTAATAGTGTTTTTTAAAGTCTTGAGTCATTAGTTTGATTTTCTAAACCAAGTGATTGCATTTATCATATGTTGTATGACTTTTGTTTTGTGAATCGTTCTTCCTTACTGTGGAGAGTCATCTCCTATGTCTGGAAGATAATCTCACAGCTGAGACTCTTTAATGATAATGAAAAGGAGAAAGCTTATAAAAGATGCGCAGTGCGCCAGATAATTTGAAAAAGAGGCATAAAATGAGCCCAAAATTGAAAAGATGCGAAATTGCCAAATTGAATACACAAAGTGTATCAAAAAATTAAAAGATGCGCAAAGCTCTAACCAATTTGAAAAAGAGGCACAAAATGAGCCCAAAACAAGCTTTCTTCCCTTTCAGATTATTAAATGTCTTCGAAAAATCTGTGCGCCACTTAATATTTTCAAAAGCTTGAGTTTTGAAAATCCCGATTTCTGATTTTTTACTTTGTAACACTATTATATCAGATATTTTTCTGGAACGAGGCTAGACAGGATCTCTTTTCAAATCTAATGTCTTTTCTTTTGAATCGATTTTTGTGTTGAAAGAGGTTTGCATCGATAAGGTGCCCGGGGTCGGAGTTACGAAAGTTGATTATTTCCAACCTTTTCTGGATTTCAGCGCTGTCAATCGTCCTGTCATTGGTTTTTGAATCTAAAATCAAGGAAAAATTCTAATTTTCCTGTTTTGTAATTGTTCTATTTATGTTTTATTTCCGTGTTCTATTTTTCGCTCCTCCTTTTTGTGATGTCAAAAGGGGGAGTCAGTTGTAGTCGTGTCTGTTTCTGTTTTCTGAGTCATGTTTCCTGTATTGTTTTAGCTGTTAAATGAAAATTTAAAAAATGTTTGTTTGTTTGATCTCCTAGTTTACTTTTATTTTCAGACTACTTTATAAATGTTTGCCATTATCAAAAAGGGGGAGATTGTTACAAATCTGGTTTTGATGATGACAAACATGTTTCCAGTGTGTTTTGCTTGGCTAATCTGTTTCAGGCACAAAAGATCGCGAGCCACTCAAGCTAACTCAAGATCGGGTCCAAGTGTGTCAAATGTATGATTTTTCTTTTTATTGAGTCAATTGTAATGTAACTGATTCCCTAGCTAAGTAACCTTGCACACACACACTCAGGGAGAGAGATTGAGTGAATTAGAGTTTCTGTTAAAAATTTGTTCATATCGTCCTGGACGATCTCCACATCGTCCTAGACGATCTAGTTAAAAATAGAAACCCTAATTAGGGCGACTAAGTTAAGAGGGTCTGATTGAGCCGATCGTCCTGGACAATCTCCGGATCGTACGGGACGATATGCCCAAATCAAAAATTCTCAGCCGCTAGATCAAGTTAGGCAAGTTCTTATTTTTAGATACTTGGTCTGATCGTCCCGGACGATACGTGTATCGTCCCGGACGATCCAGTACAATCATGCTTAATTTAATCTGGTAATTAAGGAAAGCAATTTATTTTTGGTTGATACGATCATATCGTCCTGGACGATCGCAGGATCGTCCCGGACGATCTTGATCGTCTGGTGCATTTAAGCTGTACGTCCAGAACTATGTACAGGATGATTTGGGGCCTTTTTGAACTAATCGTCCAGGACGATGACCCCATCATCCTGGACGATCAAGTCATTTTTTGGTCGTCCAGCACAGATTTCTCTGGACAACCTGAACTGTCTTCTGGACGATTTCCCTCAATTTGCACTAATCGTCCCGGACGATCGCAGGATCGTACGGGACGATATGAACAACTTTTTCTACTGATCGTCCAGAAGAGCCAGATCGTCCAGGCTGAAACAGCTGAATTTGAACTGATCGTACAGGACGATCTACCAATCGTCCTGGACGGTCTTGGCCGACCAGTTGAGATTTAGGGCAAATTTTAAGCCCTCCTTTAAAAAAACTTTTTCCAATTTTTGGAAAAATCTTTTGCTGCCTTCCTTCCCTGAGAAACCCTAGAGAGAGAGAGAGTTGGGAGAGAGAGAGAAGATCTTGTGAGGGGGAGTTAGTGAGGGATTCACTATGGTTGCTCCGAGCACGGATCAGAGTCGCCTTCTCCGCTCGTCGTCTTTCGTCTAGTCGGTGTTCGTCGTGGGAGGATCGTTCGCAAGAAGATCCGGGGTTCTCTGCCCGCTTCAGGTGGAAGCAAAAGGAGTTCGTAGGTTCTCTGCCTGCTTCAGGAGGAAGCGAAAGGAGGTCGGGTTCTCTGCCTCACCGTGTGGTGAAAAGGAGATTTTTGTACAGGCTTCTCCGCCTTGCTGTGGGAGCAAAAGGAGAGACACTTCTGTTTAGTGCAATACCCGGAGGGGAGGCTCCGGGGAGTGGACATAGGTCAAGTTGACCGAACCACTATAAAATCTGGTTTGCTTTTCTGATTCAATTCTGCACTTTAATTTTTTCTGATATTAACTGCTTGGGTGAATATCTGTGGTTGATCTTTTTATCGTTGTTTTAATTCGTTTCCGCTGCACGTTATAAAAAGATTTTCATAGTTATCGTGAAACTTTTAAATAACCAATTCACCCCCCCCCTCTTGGTTAGCCTCGGGACTAGTTCACTAGGGCTTAACATCCCTATCGAACTTTCAAAAGGCTCGTGAGTTACTCATCGAGCTCATTTTCTAGCATGAGTTGTGTTTGAGCTCAACTTGAGTTCAAGCTCAGGATTTGTCTCATGAGTCATGCTTGAGTTAGGCCTGACTTGAGCTCAACTCAACTCATTTGCACCCCTAGGCATAACCACCAGTGCTTTACCACACCATTGAATACAAATATTACAAAAGTTACCTTATGATTCTCCATACATTACATATTATCAAAAGATGTCATTATTCTCAATAAATAGTCCTCAGCCACCTGAGATTCTTTAACACCCAAAAATTGAGGGGTTTCAATCTCAAAAATAACTGCTGATATTAATACACCCTTCCACTCTTGAAGTGGATATCCTACTAAGCACCTCACCTATCAACTAGGCCACCAAACTAGCAAACTACCTTATCAAATTTGATGTCATAACCTCTATTATACTCTATACAATCCCTGCATTTCTTAAGACTTTCATATATAATCATATATTGTAACTCAAGCTCATGCATATAAAGATAATGATATATATGAATATAACTTTAAACCACCCCAAATTCTACCACTTATCTATTGATAGTTCCTATGGTTATAATTATAAATCATTTCCCCCAAAACATTACTCTAATACCATTAAATGTCACACCCCAACACAATATAACCCTTTTATCCAATGGGTCACACTGTATTTGAATTGTAACCATTGAAAATAAGATTTAGTTTGGAAGGAACCATTGAATATATTTATTTTTCTTTAATAATTGCAACACTGAGCCTTTCTTTATGTATCATCAAATATATAATAAATAAAATAAATCAACATTACTGAACTATATCATTAAAACAAAATGTATAACAATCATGTCAAAATTTTTAGTTTTCCATTAGCAAATATTTTTATGGCTATCAAAATAAAACTATAAAATCAACATACTGAGTATCTGGCCTGAGCTCAATATTTGAATGTCTCTACTCAACTAGAGCTTCACCTTTCCTTAAAACATGTGGGGGAAGGGTGAACAACACTTTCTTAATAGGTCACTCAAAATCTAATATAGAATTTAATATAACTACATAAAGTCATTCATATGCTAGTATAAAACCTTATGAACAATAAGATATTACGTGTAATGAACATGGTATTTGCTTTGTGTACTAGTGTGAGAAAATAAAATTTTAATTTAAAGTCCATGTAGATTCAGGGTGCACCTATTTGTGTGATCAAATATGGCGTTGAGAATAAAATCATCTCTCAAAAGATAGACAAATTATTTTACAATGGATTCTAATATAAAAATAAGGCTTTAGAATCATTCACTTTCATAATTAAATATAAATAAGGGAATAATGTAACTTCTCAAAAGTCAAAAATATCATTCCACAATAGTATTTAAAGATGAAAATGGAGTTTTAAAATTCTCCTTTTTTTGTTATCAAATATCATAATGATCGTATCATATCACCTCAATAGGTGAAAATGATATTCTGCGAAGTGATTTAAATACAAAAATAGATTTTTATGAAATTATATATATTCCCAGAGATTTTACCCCTATCTTATGAGAATAAGATAGGGTTTATTTTAATCTGGAGTATAGGTTCCCCCATAAAGGCAAGACTTTATGGTTAATCACACCTCAGATTAATCAAATCTTCTAAGAATACTCTCGATTAAAGCAGTGGCAAATATCTTCATTAGATTTTAACGATTGAGATAAGGATGAGAGGTGAGAAATTTTTAAAGATGAATGGATCAATTTGGAATAGTTCTTTCTGGAAGCTAAAGGATTGGAAAGTATGGAGCATTTTAAGATTCTAGGACCTCTCAGAAGCACTTTAATATATCAAGTATTGGGCTTTAATATTTTAGAGAAAAGATTTTATGCTTGAGTTGGCATTTTATTAGATATTTGGGATTATATTCTCGGAGGATGAGGACTTATGATTTGAGGTCTACCTCAGAACCTAGATCTAAGTTGGGTATTGTATAATAATAACTCAAACCTATCCTAAGTGCAGTGTATGAATTTTTGGACTTGCATATACCTGGAGTAGAAAGCCAGCTAAACCACCAAATCATCTAAAAACCATATTATTCGATCTTTATGAAAGATGGGTAAGTTATTGTTTAAGTTTTTAGAATTTAGGATTGACATCTAGAGAAAATTCTAAGTAGCCTTATACTTATGATTGGTAATTATGCTTTTAAAGTTAATGTAATTAAAATTTGATTTTAGTTTATTTTTAATATAATGCATGCTATTTTAAATATCATAAATCATATATGCTTGAAATTTTTGAAAAAGGTTTAGAAAAAAAATTTTAGAAGACTAATCTTCCTCAAGTTCAATGCCTCATCCTTATAGGTCAGGTTATCTGAACTCTACCCTTGGGTGAGAAAGTTTCTAAAATAAGGATGAAGGAAATGCTTTAATATGCATGTGACCCCATATAATCTCTAGTTTACTTCTTAGAGTAATAATGTTTCTATATTATTTATTCCTAAATTTTATTTTTAAATTATGAGTAGAAAAAGTTTCATTCATAAGCGTGTAGTAAAATCCATGCACAAATATATCCAAGAAAAAATCTTATGAAAAACATGCAGTTTCTACTACATAATAAGTTTAAACAATCATCAAATAAAATATAGAGTATCAAAAGTTCATGTGACAAGTGCCACTTAATTACAACCCAGGGTCTACTAAAAGTAAAGGTGGCTAGGCTCCACTAACAACAACATGGATTCTACTCCAATGAATTGATACAAATCTTAAAATAAGACATTTTTCTTTAGTCTTCATTTCTTCTTCTTCAATTTGGCTCTATCCTTCAGACTCCTTGTGTGTTCATCTAATAGGATCTCTAAATGAAAAGAACTCTCGAATAAAGGATGTTTCTTTTCTCTTTTGATCCATTATCTTTTGAGAAAATGCCTTATTTTATAGATTTTCACAACTCTTATTATTTACAAAATTACATATTTAAAAAGATTAAAAACTCAGAACTCCCTGCATATTAGTGAAGAACTTTATATAAAATCATTCCAAATATAAGAATAATTATTTTCTCATTTTTAGTAAACTAAAAGCTTGGTCATGCTCTTATTTAGTTAAGGGGGCTTAGCTTAGTAATGAAAGTACCTACACAAATTTGATTAACTTTAAAGCTTAATGATTCTTTAGCCCCCTTTTATTATAGCCCTACATATACATGGTAACATTCAGAAGATTTGATTAGCAATAATCATCCAGATCACCCTAACTTAGATAAATCTAAACGCCCATCACAGATCACATCATAAGTAGTATGGTAAATATATCACAATATAAGCATCATAAATCACATCAAATCATAATAACCAATATTCATTCACATACAAATCCACATCAATCCATATTATAGAGAAAAGAATATATAAAAGAATAATGGCCTAGTCTAGAACTAGAGTTGATTGTCCTAACAAGAAATTTATAATGTGTGTAATGGGCTGTGTGGTTTGGATATGTCCATGGATTTATTATTGTTTGAAATTTTCTAAGGGTTGAATTTTATGTATTAAAAGTCAAGGGGGTTCAGTTAAGGTTTAAGTTTTAATGTATTTAATGTTTTAGAATTTATTTTAGAGTTTATTTTAATCATTAAAGTTAATTATAAATTAGTTAATTACGGTTTCTTAATAAGCCATTTAAAGCTTCCAATCCAATACACCTTTGCCATCCTAAAAGGAGTCAAGCATAAGTTTATGAAGGCTTCAAAGGTTATATGTTTTATTACTTATTTAAAGGTTTACTTAAGTTGAGTAGAAAAATCCCTTGTTTACACCAGGGCTATGAGGTTTATTTCACCCTCCTTGGGGCTAAGTTAATAGTCTTGTGAGCCCGGGTTTTCCATAAATTACCTATTTATTTAAGTTTGATTATTTATTGGTAATTTTAATTAATTTGGTTTGTTCATTACTGATTTAAGCTTTGTATTTTAGAAACTACATTCCATTAATTTTTTCATGCCATTGTCACGACGGGCATGAGGACCAATGCCTCCATAGTGTAGCCCCGTAGCTTGAGATAGTCCATCCTAAAACTTCATTGATGGAGGGAATAGTATTTATGTTTAGTTATTATTTATTTTTAATGTTTATAATTCAACACTTAAATTTTATCAACTCATTTGTAGCATTCTCACAACTGGCACGAGGACCGAGGCCTCTTTAGGATAGGTAGCCCCACAGCTCGAGGTAGTCCAGACTAAAAAATTCATTGATATAGTATAAAGTGTGGTTATTGTTCATTTGGTTTAATTCATTGAGTGAATGATTTATTATATTTATTAGATTATTTAATTAATTAAGTTTGATCAAGATTTGATTTTTTAATTAATTTAAATTTTGAGACTTTCTTATTTTTAAAAAAAAACTAAACCTATAGATGAGTCTAATGTCTTTGATTGTGTCATGTGGATTTTTTATAATTAATTATGATTTTTACAACTTCAGCATATTTTAATGAACTAAATTTGACCAGATATTAACTATTTTATTTATAATGATTTCTGAATGTTTTATATTTTTCATAAAAACTAGACCTAGAGATGAGTCCTATTCCTTTGAGTTTGAGTGGTTTGGAGGTTTTTGAATTTAGTTATGATTTTTAAAAATTTGGTTTTAATGAATTATTTAATTATTTAATAAGCGAGGGTTTCTTATTTTTCTACTAGATCAACTCCAAACCTCTTAAAAATCTTCCCAAATGTCAGAAAAGACTCTTAGGGATAATTAAAAGCATTTAAAATTATTTTAGAATTTTTTATATTTATTTTAATTAATTATCAATTTTTTTAAATTTTAAATTACTTTTAATTCTAAGTGTTTATGATATGGCTTTTAATTTTCATTTGTTAAGCTCTTAATTAATAGCAATTTATTAATTTATATTTTTTAGATTGAATTTTTATTAATTATCAATTTTTAAATTTTATAGGTCAATTATATGTATCAATCTTGGGTTCACTAATTGACTGACCAAATGAACTCCAAATGCAGTAAAATTTGAAACACATGTTCATCAGAACATGTATTTTAAACCCACAAAATTTCAAGCCAAAAAGATCTCCCTAGGTTTTATAGTTGATCCCCAAGGTAAATACATCTATAGCTTTAGAGATTTAATTTGGCTTTCTACTATTTGGATTAGGGTGAAATCATAGGCATTCTGACCCTTACACCAACATGAATAAATCAAAGAAAAATCAAGATCTAATTCTAAGTGGCATATACGTTATGAATTTTTTAAATTTTGGGTCAAAATCTTATGCATAACTTTAAAAATTAAACCCACTAAAATCTAATGCTCATCAGGTGTTGGAAAGATTATGGTGTGTAGCAAACATACCCAAGTTCACCCTATCCAAATTTGAACCCATTTAGACTGCAGGGTAGTGAGAAATTGAGTGAAATTAATTTTTAATCAAACTTAAATAACTCAAAATACTCTAGTCCAAATCAATTGAAATCAATTTTAAAATAAAGTTGTGCTCAAGATGGTTCCAATGAGCTCAAGAATATTGAATTTGGGCGAGAAATAGATTTTTTGCAAATTTTTGAAGTTATGAGCATTTTTATGTATTATTTTTACATTTGCTTTAAATATTCATCCACCTAATCATTGAAAATTCCATTAAATGATTGGATGGCAGCTGGGATACATGACAACTCTTTGAGAGCCACTTAAACACGCTAGATCAGGTTCTTAACCGTCGGATGGGCGTGCTTTGGAATCGATGTCATGGATTATGCCACAAAGGCTCGTGTAGCCCATGAGAGGTCTTAGGTTTGAATCCCAGGCCAGCCATGCATGTTCAAACGATTTGGGCCATTTGATCCAGGCTTCTTAGTTCAAATTGAACTAGAACGTTGAATGCTCATAGAATTTTGTAGAGTGCTCCAAATTTGATGAAATTTGAAGCATAGCTTCATGGTATCCTAATCTTCCAATCCATGGAGTTTTGTGGCTCCATACATTAAAATATTAGAATAATTTCCTATTGAATATGAAACACTAAAATGGAAAAATACATCAATCCAAATAGTCAAATCTATTAATAATTAGTTTTTTGGACTTTTGTTGATGTCCTCTTCAACTTCTTTGAATACTTCAAGCTCTGATTTCCACTATATTGAAAGCTATTTGAAAATTATCTCTTTCTCTCTCTATCCTCTCTCCTATGTCTCTTTTTTTAAGTTGATGGTTTTGGAAGGTGGGGAAGGATGGGAGAAGACTTGGCAAGGCTTAGGGGAGTGTTCGGAGATTTGGAGAAAAGAGAATGAGAGTTGGAATACTTTTCGGATGAGGATCCATGGAATAATGGGTTATTTGTCAATTTTCACCTAATTCAACCTTGGAGCAAACTAAGGGCTAGGATTTGTTTGGTGGCCTCTTTAGATGCTTGCCACATGGCTGAAATGGTTGGGGCTCAGTTGTTTTGGCCAGGTGAAGGACAAGGCCAAGAACATATGAGTGGAAAGGTTTTTTAGAGTTTGTCCACATTGAGACAATACAAATAAAGGGGATGCTTGGGGTTGGTGAAAAGCATCTTCTAGAAGCTATTTGAAATACTTATAATAGCCATCTTGGGTTGGGTTAGCTTTATGTCAATGAATTTTAGTTTTAGGAGGGTTATGTGCATAGGATCATTTGACTCCTGCTACAACAGTTTACATAATTTAATTTGATAAGGGTTAAGTTTTGGTTCAAGAAAATCCCTTTTGGTGCACTTTGTTCAACCCAATCGGCTAAACCAAGTGGGCCCAAGGGCTAGAATTTTTTAGGAGACTCAAGTTGATCCAATGGAGTGTTCCCATGATTTTGGTTTATTGGTTTGGTCAAGATCATGAGTTCTAAATATTTGAGGTATTTATGTGCATTTTTATCAACTCAAGAATTGATTAGGTCAACAAGGTTTGACTAGGGGTCAAGTGGGGTCCAACAATTTCAAATGACATTTGAAGTTTGTTGGAAGTGGTTCTATGTTAGGGGGAGGTCATTTGGTGCAAAATACATATTTAAGTGCTTAAGGGGCACTTTGATCAACCTTGTTTTGCTTGGTTAACCAAGGTTGACCAAGGGTTGGAGTTAGGTTCAATCCTTTCCATTTCACATATGTGATGTGTTCGAGGAGGTTTCATGACTTGGTTTTACCGGGCCATAAAGATGTTTAAGGAAAATTCAATTTTTAGTGGTTTTGGGGTTTTAGGGTCTTTGGGTTTTTGTGGTCAACAATGGTTAACTATGGTCCACCAAGGTTCAAAATCGGTTCAATACATTATGGCAATGATTATGAACATGACCAAGGGTTTTGGAGAGATTTCCAAGGTGATTTTTCATAACATGCAAGGTCCAGTGGCATTGGCTATAAATATTTGAAGTTTTTTTAGCCTTTGGAAATGGATTTTATTTTGGGGGTTAGGAGGCTCGAAATGCTTCCAAACTGATGTGGTTGAACCTAGTGACATGCCTAATCAATATGCAACTAACGGATCATAAATTTGAGGTCATTTGATAGGATTTTGAAGGAGTTGAATTTTTTTTTCTAAAAATGTGTTTTCGATTAAGGGGTTTTGGATTTGGATTTTAGCATTTGATTTTGGATTTTAGATTTTTAATTGGATTTGATTTGGAATTAGATTTTGATTTAAAGTTCTTAACCTCACACAAAAATGAAGTCAATAACTAGTTATCAATTCAATATTAGTATAAGTTAATGTTAACAACAGTAATATGTTAGAAATAGCAACATCATCATTTAATATAACATGATATCAAAATATAATAACATAAAATGGAACACTTTATATCATAACACTTCAAAATTTTTGCTACACCTCCTTATACCTCAGCTTTCACTTTTACCTCCACTTTTTCATACTTTTCTCTTAGACCCTTATACCTCCACTTCCGTTTATACCTCCACTTGATTATATTTTCCCCCTTAGTCTCTTATAACTCCACTTGTCACACAAATAGACAAACATACATAAGTGAACATGCCCTTATAACTCCACTTGAATACAAATAAAATAACCAACAAACAAGTGCATTTATCATTTATCTCCCTCCTTCACATATCTCTAGTCTCATTTACATGAGCATAAACATGATCATGTGAGTATAACCATCATCACATGAATATAAATATAATGGTACTTTCAACCGGTGTAAATAGTACTCAACTTATCATATAAATATACAGAGTATTCACGTATACATAAAATAGAAAAAGCAAGCTAGTTACATTTCTTCTTACCTCCCTTTCCACATATCTCCAAATATATGAACATAGAATCATTAGCACTTTCAATTTCTATAAATAGTGTCTGATATAACATACAAACATATAAAAGTTCACATGCATGATAATCTTTAGGATTTATGAGGTACATTTTACATGCATATTTGAATAGTTATTAAACATAAAACAATTCATATATATTGTCCACAACAATATTTCAAAGGTTTTATTGTTCTAAAGTAACTTATATTAGTGTCAGTATATTCACCAAAAACCCAAAATCTCATGCAAACTAAGATACCCTATGAAAATGAAGTTTAATATACTAATATGTCTAGAATGTTTTGTTTCACAACATACTAAAAGTTACATGGAGAAAAGTTTTCCAATTGTCATAGATCTAATTTTGTGCCAACTTTAACTATATAAAATCAAACTTTTCACAAACACAACCAAATTGAAATCTGAAGTAGTATAATAATAACCTACCTCGAGATGAATAACTTTTCCAACTAACCCGTCAAGAGAAATCAACTCTATGGCCTCTAAATCCAACTTTCTCTCTTTCAATTTCTCCTTTCTCTCTCTCTAACCAGCTACTCAAATGAAAATGCATGCTTTAGAAAATGAATTTTGATATATAAAATATTTTTAGCCTAGCACCATAGCACCCAAATGAGAATCTTATTATCTTGAAAATAAAGAGCTCAAAACTGTAGCACTAACATACAACACCATAGTGCCACTTAAAACTCAGATTGCTTAATAAATAAAGAGAAGAGCACTACAATGTAAATCATGGTATCACCGCAGTGCTCCTAAGGAGCACCCTCCCCACCTGCGCCCCACTCCCACCCCCACCCACCCACACCAAATTCTTTTCCAACTCAATCATGTAAATTCCTTAAGGATTATAAAGTTTCACAGAAACTCAATAAATGTGAAATATTATATAGATCTTACCAAGTTCGGTCACTTTAGGTAGTCTAGACACTGTATAAACTATAATTACAACATCTCAATGCTTTATTGATGCTAATAAGTGAGGTACCAACTCAAAGTAAGCTACATGGTTAATAAGATCCATCTTCCCTTTATATGATGTACAAAATATCGAAAAGAGTCACTGTAGAATCACTATGCATGTCCAAAATTAATATTTACCCCTTAGGAGCTATAGAAGAAGCCACAATTCAATCATATAAAATAATTAAAAAATACATGATGTTATTATTATAAATAGGTGGATGAAGCTCTAACAAGTATGCATGAACAACTGTCTTACGTGACTGTCTAGGAAGGATCATTAACTGAGTAGACCAAGTCATTGCCCTTAGATATGCATAATCAAGTTTTCTCCTGTTGACCAAGTGAGTGAGCCTTCGAAGTAAGGTGAATCATCATTATATGATGGAAAGTGGTTCCTCTCATTAAGTCGAGTCCTTGTAAAGATATTCCCTCTAGACAAACACTAACACATGGAGGAACTCAGGTGCAAGTTGATGAGAGCAACTATGTGAAACCTTCTCTCACACTCCCTTGAAATTGATAAGGATCTTCTCCCTATCACACTGCCTCACCATTTCTCTCTCTTTACTCAATACCTTCTCTTTAACCTCTCTTAAGAAGAAATACTCCTCTGACTAGCAAAAGTCTTTTTTAAAGTCTTAACAATAGTTTAAATAGCGGGCTTCTAAAAACCCTAATAATTCAATTTTGCCAGATCTGTTAGTATAGTATAATTTTTTAATCGTCCGGTATAATTAGTTTAATATCATCATAAATCATCTAGTATGATTAAAAATTATATTATACGATTAGTTCAAATTAAACAACAGATCGTACAGGACGAACCAAGGTTCGTCTAAAGAGTGTTTCGGTGATGCATACTGTAAAATATATGATTGTCCAGTATGATATGTAAATAATTTAGATCAAGTTTGATTCCTTAACTACTTGACTTAAATTAGGCAATATTACAAAATATTGTACATTATGAATATGTTGGTACTATATGAATAGTTCAATTTTCAAGCTTCAAATTTGCCTATTTTAAGTAAGTTAGATTCAACGGTGGGGTTTCTAATAAAAGTTTATCATCCTGTATGATGTGATATTCATACAATACGATTAGTTATAACTCAAATTTATTTTTCTCATTTAAATTAAATATTTTAATTAACTTATGTTTAAATTTATCATATAGTATGATAAGTATGATTTATAAAAAATTAAAATATTTATTTTTCACTCCCCCTTGTGTGTGTGTGCACGGTTACTAAGCTAACATACATCTTTTTCATACATTGTCTTAAGAAATAAAAATAAAATTACAAACCCTTTCAACAATTCTAACCTATATAACACTTTTTTGAGCTCTGATTCTCTGACGATTCTTTGTGTATGTTGAACCTAAAATATTAGTAACGCTTGTAATCATCATAAGACAAGGTCGAGTTTCTGAATTATAACATTATTGGATTTTTTATATTATCAGAGTGTAGTCCCTGGATATAAAGTTCAACATACTTGAATAAAAAAGTATATTATGGACATTACCACATAAGAGTACATATTTAATCAGGCATAATATAGATGTTATGTATATTTAGAAGAATATATTCGATAATATTTTTAATACAATCATGGATGTTAAAGATAAAACTAATGATAATTTAAAGGCTAGAATAGACATTAAAGAGTTTTGTATGAGAAGAACTCTTGAACTCAGCGTAAATGTTGACAGAAAAATGTTGACGTCAAAAGCTCCTTTCTCATTCACATTATAACAAAGAAGATTAGTTTGCCAGTGGTTCCAAACATTGAAGATGCCTAATGGATATGGCTCTAATTTAAGTCGATGTGTGGATATTAGGTCTAAAAGATTATTTGGACTGAAAAGTCCTGACTGCCACGTCATTATGGAGTTTCTACTTCCAATTCTACTAAGCTTCTTACCAGATTACATATAAAATCCATTGATTGAACTTAGCATATTTTTTAAAGATCTATGTTTAACAAAATTATTTGAAGATTCTTTACGCAAGAGTAGCAAAATATACCATTCATTCTTTGCAAGCTTGAAAAAATATTTCCTCCTGTCTTTTTTAACTCTATGGAACATCTACCAATCCACTTACCATATGTGGCAAGATTTGGAGGTCCTGTGCAATATCGTTGGATGTATCAATTTGAGAGGTATGTTTATATTTAATTCACATACCATTATTTCATTTAACTCTAACGAGTTTTCTACTTTATCTAACAAATATTTGAACAAATTAAAAATTTATGTTAAGAATAAAGCACACCCATAAGGATCAATATGAGAAGCCTATTTGCCACAAGAGACAACCCATTTCTGTTCTTACTACTTTGAGCCACACATAATAAGTTCAAAACCAAAATTAATCGTAACATAGAATTTGATGTTGATGATCGTCCTCATTTATCATTGTCAATTTTTAACTGAAAGTTCAATTTAGGTCATTTGACCGACTTGAACTGCCCAAGGCACAACAACGAGGGGGGGGGGGGTGAATCGGTGTTTTAAAAATTTCTTTTTCAAAAAAAAATTTCTTTTTAAAACGATGTCAAGCTACAACAAAAGCGAAAGCAAATACCAAAAACAAAATAAAATTTATATTTTTGATTGAACAGAAAAAAAAAATTATTCCATTTGATTTTTAGATTTTTTTATAATAATTTTTTTACAAAAATAATCCAAAGCTATCACAATATCATCATCTCATATTTCAACAAAATAATATGCAAGAAATAAAAATACAAGAAATAAAAGTTCGAAATAAAAGGAATGAGCACACCAAAAATTTTATAGTGGTTCAATCAAACCTTATCCAACTTCCACTCCCCAACTCCTCCTCTCTGGGTATTGCACTAAACATTTAATAACTCTCTTTTAGCTCTCACAGCAAAGTTGAGAAGCCCTTTTACAAAATCACTTCCACCCTTCCACAATGCGACTGAGAGCTTGAATCCTTCCCACCCACCTAGTGAGGAACAAAAATGGGAACCTTCTTACCCTCCTGGTGAGGCAGAGAACTTGAAATCCTTTTCACCCTTTTAATGAGGCAGAAAACCTGACGATCATTAGTCTTAAAGACTTTCTCCCCGTAGCAACCCAAAAGATCAACGGTGACACTTAGAGGAACTAAGGTAGAAGCTTACTTCGAGTAACCACATGAAGCCCCTCAGACTACTTCTCCCTCTCCAAACTCTAAGACCTCTCAAGCACTGTATGATTACATTAAAAATCTCTTTCATCTAGTATGGCTTAAATAGTCATAATATGATCTATTCAAACATTATATACCGATCGTACAGTACTATCATTAGGTCGCATAGTTAAATTTGTTCGTTCATCTTAAAATCGTATAGGATAAACTCTGGGATAATTAAACATCATCTCTACCAATCATCCAGATAATATGCATCGTACGGTATAATTAGTTCAAAAATTAAGGTTTTGTTCAGGACGATGCCTTGGACGGTCTTTTTCATCTCTACCAACCGTCCAGTATGATATACATTATACTATACAATATGTCATATTTATTAATCATTAATTTGATTGACTAATCATGGGGATTAATTTAGTTAATATAGTATAAATTAGTTCATATAGTATGATTTGCTCAAAATTTAAATATTAAAATACTTACCTAAATCTGATTGGTGACTAGGATTGCCGAGTTAAATTGATTGTCCTATACAAATGAGTTCATACAATATGATTAGTTCAAAAATCTTATTACTCAATTATCCATTTTAATTGATTTTTTGAATAACTGATTATACAATATGATCTAGTTCATACAGTATGATTAGTTCAAAATATGACATTCATTTTCTCACTCCCTCATGAGTGTGCGCATGGTCACCAAATTAACATACACCTTTATATGAATTTGACTTAAGAAATATAAAAATAAAGAAACAAAAATTACAGACTCTCTAAAATATCATCCTATTCTACCCAATCTCGAGCCCCGAGTCTTCACTACGTAGTGTATAGTCTTCCTAAAATGTTAGTACACACATGAGCATATATGCAACACAAATATTAGAAGAAATAAAGAGACAAACAATCATATTTATTATCATCAAAATTTTAAGCTTTGGATCCCTGATTGCAACATTAACAACCATATGAAACTTAATGTAAAATGTTCAGCCAGATTCCTTAATGATTTGGAGATTAAGATAATAACATTATATGTGCTACTTAACTGCCAGGATATTCAACCTCTCTTAGAGAAAGTATAATCCAATTATTTCAAGTTTACTCTTTATTTAAGTTTTATTTTTAGCTAAATTGGATGATCCATGCACAGGTTATTTATAAGTAATTTATCAATAATGAATTCTGAAGTTATTGAGAGAGTAGTAGAAGATGAATTTCTAAAATGGTTTAGAACATACATGAGCCACCATAATTACATTATTATTGTGATTACTAATATTTCTTAGTAACTTAACATATTCTTTAACTATTCTTAGGTTCACAATACCTGTAATGAGGTCCTATATATAGGGCTGCATACACTTATATGGGGTCTAATGAGAAAGTAAAGATAGGGCCAATTACATAGTAAATGAATTCAAAATTCATATCAAGTGATGGAGTGAGGGTAGAAAAATTGAAAATGTGGTGTGTGTGTGTGTGTGTGTTAGAGGAAACACTCATGAAAGAAGTGAATGTGATAATTATGATATTTTGGATGAGGTTCTTCAACTACAGTATTAAGGGAAGATTTGAATCATATATATTTATTCAACTTTTAGTGGTACTATCCTATTCCAAATAGAGGCACAAGGGTACATCCAATTTATGATATAGTAGAGGTGAAGCATAATAAATGATATGCTAAGATTGATCCCTTTATTTTACTGAACCAAGAAATTCAAGTTTATTTCACTAAGTATCCTTGTGGATGAAGAGATAAACAAGATTGGTTAGTTGTGATAAAGATCAAACCTCAAGGCATTGCAGAGCAACATTATGTGATAGCAACTACACAACAAGAAGAAGAAATGTCAGATTTTAGGGGTCCTATAAGTGATATTCTGGATGATCAAAACATATTCTTAAAATACAACTATAAGAAGTTGATAGTTCAACCAATGAGTCTAGTGAGAACTAAGAAGCACATGAAGATACATTAGAAACTAGTGAAAGATCATATAGTACAGAATATTTCATAGCAAGTTTACATTCCATATCACTTACTTCATGCCATTTTAACCGCATTTTTTTTATGTATAAATTGCTATTATTTTTATTTATAACCTATAATTTTTGTTATCTTAAAAAAGTTAAATTTTTAGGTACACTACAAATAGAATTTATCTCTCATGTTTTCATTTCATATAGATTCAAGTGATGAGCCTCCTCGTAAATCTATTACTTCTATGTTTGGTCACATGAAGAAGTTGTCCATTGGACCTATAGGGTGAAGGTAGACTAAGCAGAGTTAGGGCCAAACATTTTCATTGGCCATAGGAGTAGCAGTGCAGAGGACTCACTATCCTTCTCTAACTAATAGTAACCCACAATTTCCATCACCAGATCCCACCCAGTCAACACCCTTTTATCCATATTACCCCCCACCACCATCACAGACTATTCCCTCAACATATCCTTATCCTCCTTACCATCAGCTAGACCTACTATTATCCACCTTCGATTCAGCCTCATCAAGCTAAATTATCTATAATAGTATAGCATACATTTGAGGAGACAAAACCTTCAGAGGATCAACATATGTATATATAGCCTGAGGGTGATACGTAAGTTCTTATTGTTAGTTAATTTTTTTATTTAGTTAGTTATTTGAATGAGAAACATTGTTTAAAATTTATTATTTTATATAGGTTTAATCTCTCTAGGTAGCCCACGCATAAGATTAGAGATCTCATAAGGAGTAGATCTGATGATCTATATTTATCTTGGAAGAAAATTCCATAGGATGTTAGAGATATGTTGTTCAAGGAGTTTCACATAATTAATACTCATTTTAAGAAGTTTAATTAAATTTATACTAATATCTTGAATTATGATAATCTTAAATAGAAAGACTTTAAGTGGTTGCTTGAACATAATGCAAGAGTTTGAAATAATTTTGAAAAGTGTGGTTTTACTCGACTAAGAGATATGTTCATTGAAATTAGAAAGTCAAACGAGCGCCTCTTATGGCTTGGAGAGGGTGTATGGGGTGAACTTACTAGAGCTTGGGCCACCCCTGAATTCACTAAGAAGAGGGAGCAGAATAATCAAAATCGAGCATCTAACTATAGGGGTTTAGGGAGCTCCCTCTATAATGGTGGTTTCGTGCCTCACACTAAGCATAGACAATGATTGATAAATGATTCCTCTTATTACATATATATGTTTATTGTCTTCATAAGGTTTTCTTGCAAAAAGAGTCACTTGGTAGAGAGCCTCCACCGTTAGAGCTACATACATGCACACATTAAAGGCAAGCTGATCACCAGTGAGTTGATGAGAAATTAAAGAAAGCCCATGTGAGTATTAAATTTTCTATAGTGTTCATGAATAACATGTAAATTTAAATAGATTTTCATGTACTTAATCTCTTGCAAGATAATTTTATACAAATTTAGGAGAGCTAGTCTTCTACTACTATGTGATCATCTTCAGGATCGATACAGTACTCTGAGAACCACACATGATCACAGGTAATAATGGAATTAAGGAGATCTTAAGCCAAAGGGTGGATACTCTCGCTAAGAATTTAAAGGAGATGAGACTTATATAAGCTAACATATTAATGCAACAATATGAGATGCTGACATAATAATTTGAGATACAGGTAAAATTGCAATCATACATAAAAGAAAGTTGAAAGAAGAAGGATTAGCAACCTAAGCCTAAGTCTGAGGAGAGTCAAGACATTGAAGATGATTAATTTAGATGTTTTACATTTATTGCAAAATATTATCAACTTTATGTTTAATTTGGCAATGATGTTTAGACAATTGAAATATAACTATTATAATTTGAATGTTCATTAGATTTATGTTTTCAACAATTTATTCCTTATTATTATTAGCTTACAATGCTATTTAGATTTATAAGAGTTTGTTATAGTATGCTTTCATAAACTGTTGTAAATTATAAATTATAAATTACTTAAATGTAATAATGAAGGATTGGATTTTTTTTTTAAGTTGCTACAAATTTTCTACGGATTTCCAAGAAATATCTGTGTGTAATCTTCGATATAGAGGTAGCAACAAAGGTTCTGGCAAAGAGCAGATGGTTTTTGAGATAAGATTTTCCTACTAATTTCTGGCGAAAATTTACCAAAAATTTTGGGGGCAATTCCGTTGGAATTTCCACTATAAAATCCTAGCGAATTACCAGGGGAATTTTAGTTGGTATTTTCGGCAAATTTTCTGCTGAAAGTCCATCATCTTTTGCAATGATTTTGTTGAAAAAATTCATAAAACATTTGCTATAAATTATTTCATCGGCAATACACCTAATGGAAAATATTTTCCTATGTGTGTTTGTTGGGGTTGGAAGTGGGTTTTGAAAAATTTAGTTTTCTTTGAGAAATTTAAATTGATGTTAAAATTTTTAATTCTAAAATTGAACATCCCATTAGAAAAAGTATACCACCTCGGGAGGTGAAAATAAAATTTCAGGATGGGGTTCAAATTTAGAATTATAAATTCTATCTTGAATATCATAACCAGATTTAAGAGAGAACTTTGTATGGCCCCGAAGGGTCAAAATAAAGTTCAGTCAAATATCAAGCTACGATAATTAAGGGAAGTGATCATTAATTTCATATTTGAAATCATTTTAACAAAAGATATATCTCCCTGAAGAGAGAAGATATCATTTGTTAATAATCGTTCGAACATAACGATAACGATAATCAATAATTTAATTTTCCCAATGAAGACTAATTAAATTTTGAAAATCAATTTTGAAAATTAGTTGTGGGTTCTAAATCTCCTACGAGCGCAAGCCCTCATAGTTAATTATATTGTGGGAGATCGGAGTCTCCTATGAAAACTTTCAATTAAAATAATGACAGAAATTTTGTTTAGAGATTTCTAGGAGTGATACCAAAGAGGTGAGTTTGGAACTCAAATGGGGAGTGGATCAAGTTTGAACACTTATTTTAGAGTTAAAAGAGGAATGGTAGGAGACACTTTAGGATTCTAAAATAGCTCAAAAGCATCACGACCTAAGCTAAATGTTGGGCTTTAAATTTTAGATTGAGAGATGCTTTAATTTGAGTTGAACATTTTATTAGAAATTTGAGATTATATTCCCGGAGGTTGCGGTCTTATAACTCAAAGTCTCCCCCGGATCTTAAATCTAAATTTGGACACTTGACCATAGTGATCTGAACCTAACTAATGCAGTGCAAAATCTGGGCTTATCTCTGCCTGGATTGGGGAGCCAGCTAAACCACCTAAATGCTTCAAAACCATGAGTCTGGTCTTTTGATGCAGAGTGATCAGGAACGTTATTTAAGATTAGTTTAAGAAGTTGGGGTCGACATCTAGAGCAGATTCCTAATTGACCCCTTGACTTATGTTGGGTGGAATGCTTAGACTAAAATATAATTAAATTTTAGTTTAATTAATTTCTAATGTGATGCATATTGGTTAAAATCTCCAAATCAGGTATGCATGAAATTTAAAAAAGGCTTATAAAATATTTTTTTTTGAAAAGACTAGACTTCCCCAGATCCAGCACCTCATCCTCATAGGTTGGATTATCTGGACTCTACCCGCAGGCAGGGAAGTGTCTTATAACAAGGAGGGAGAGAGATGCAGAAATATGCATGCGACCCCGGACGATTCCGGCTATTCCCTAGGTCATTAAGTTTCTATGTTATTCAAATCTTAAATTTTTAAATATTAGTTATGAGTAAAAATACTTTTGGTCCGTAAAGAGCTTAACGAAGTCCAGGCTAAAATAAAAACGACATGCAAGCGCCAAAGAACTAGGAAAAATAGGCAATCCTATACGCAATCAAATTAAATCACAACACATTAAATAATCAAATTAATTAAGTAAATATCCATAGGCAAATTGCCTTGCTTATTACAACCCAGATTTATATAAATTAAAAGTGGTCGGGCACCACTAACAACAACCCGGATTCTAATCCTAATACAGATGCAAGTGCCTTTTAGTGGGATACTCTTTGTCTTCAACTTCTCGGTCTTCTCCTCCTCGAGCTCCTTGGATTTTTCATGACTGGATACCCAAATGAAAAAGAGAACTCTTCCCTTGAGGGGAATGTTACTCTTTCCATTTTGGATAGTAAAAGGGGATCCAAATTTGGAGTTCCAAATGGATAAGGACTATCCCCCAAAGGGGTATCCTTTCCTCTTTGGAATCCAATCTTTGGATTTATGTATCTCAAACTCAAAGTGCCACTTTCACAACTCAATACTCAAAAAAATTATATGAATGTAAAAATAAAAATTCTAGACTCTCCTACAGGGTTATCTTAAGCATTTAAATATTAAAATACATCCCAAGCAGTTATATATATGTACATATAAAAGTAAACACACTTGACCACGCTCTTTTTATTTGGGGGCTAAGCAGCTGAAGCACCTGTAGTATTTATATTTATTATTTATTTAGCCCCCTTTATTGCCCTGCACGAGCGTGGCCACCTGCAAAAAATTCAGTGAGCATCCAGATCGTTCCTAATCAAAGGGTAATCTAGTCGCCCATCACATCAATCCACAGAGTGCAGTAAAAGTAAACAAACACATCAATCAATTTTAATCACAACATACAATAAAAATTTGAAAAACTCGACACACAGTAGAAAAGTAAACACCGTCCTGGCCTAGAACTAGAGTTGGTTGTCCTAGCAAACCATCTAAAGTGTGTGTAGAAGGTCGTGTGGCTAGGGTAGATCCTAGGATGGGTAATTTATTCAAATGATCTAATATTTAAATTTATGGAAGGCTCAAAGAGAGGTTTAATTAAAATTCAAATATTAGTATATTAAAGTTTAAATTAAAAATATTTTAATAGTTAAATGATTGCTACCTTTGTTGCTCACCGAGGCCGTGAAGTTTATTTCACCTTCCTTGGGGCTAAGTTAATAGCCTCGTAGGCCTATGTTACCCAGTAGTAATCAAGGTTGATTAAGTTGATTTAGTTTGTTGAAAATTAAGGATGAATTAATATTAATTAATTTAATTAATTACTAATTTTAAAAGTTAAATTATTTTATATTTTCCATCAATAGGTTCATGGCATTGTTAATTAAGGGTGTCAAAAGTTAACTTTTTAAATTAAAATTAAGTTTGCAAGTTTTAGATTTTTAATAAATATTAGACCTTATGATGAGTTGTTAGACTATTAGTATGCTCAATTTAGAGTTTTCTATAAAAAGTTATAATTTTTTTTTTGAAGATCGGGCCTAGATTTGAACTACGGTTGACTGAAAAGTTGACTTTTTTTACTTTGACCAGATTTTGGAGGTTTGACATTTTAGAAAATATGAGACCTTAATTGGAGTTGATTGACACTAAGGTTGCTCAATTTGGATTTTTCTGTAATTAGTTATGCATTTTCAAAGTTTCCTTAATTATTGAATTTTTAAAATTGCCTAATTAGGAAGGTTTTGATTATTTTGATCCAAACTCATCCCAAACTGCATGGAATCAATGCCAAAGGTCAGGAATGACCTATGGGAGTGTCTCCAAGTGTTTGGAAATTATTTTGGATTTTTAATAATTTTTAATTAATTAATTTAATTAATTATTGATTTTCATTAAAAGCCAAATTAAAGTTGAATTAGGAATTCAGTCATGGGGCTTTTATTTTTCCTAGATAGATGGTTAAGTTCTGGTCAATTTGAGATATTATTTATATTTTTTAAACTTAATTTGGATTTATTAAATTTTTTGAATTTTTTGGGTTCTTAAAAGGGCTGAAATTTTGGGTAATTAATTTTCTAACTTAATGACCTCCAAATTCAATGAAATTTGAACCTAAGGTTCATCATGTCACTAAGTTTTCTATGTTCAAGTTTCACCCCTATTAGGTGTGTGTAGAATCCCCTAAGAATTTTCTAAATTTTTTAGACTTTTCTTAATTATTTTCGCTAGGTGTCTCTACTATTCAAATAGGCTTGAAATTTGGTTTGTCTAACCCTTATACATATGCAATCACACCACAAAAGTTATGCAACCTAATTCTACAGAAAAATGAAGTTATGAATTTTCAAAGTTTGGGGTCCAAAATGGACCCATTACCTTAAAAATTCACATCATAACAATTTAATGGGTATCTGAACCTAAGAAAATTATAGTGCATGCCTAAGATACCCAAATACCTTTCACCAAAATTTGGGGCTCAATTGACCACTGGATTGTGAGTAAATTATAAAAAATTGATTTCAAAGAAATAGAAATATCTCACAATCCAGTAATCAAATCAACTCAAAATTAATTTTATTAAATACTAGGATAAATTATCTTTCCAACGAGCCCAAAAACACTTAATTTTGTAGAGAAATGAATTTACTATAAATTTTGAAAGTTATGACTTTTTTTTGAATTTTTAAGTTCATTAATAAGCGGCGCCAATCATTGGCGATGATCAGTGCGAAAATGGCGGTGGCATGTGGTATTTTGACATGAGAAGTACTGTTTATCAACCACGTATCCACGCCATCACTAACCCTTAGCCGTCCGATCGAGAAAGATAGAAAATCGGACGGCCGAGATTGATCAAGGCCGTTTTAGTTCAAAATGAACTAAAAAATTAAAATGCTCATAACTTTCAAAATACTCATCAAAATTTAAAAAAATTTGAAACATAGGCTCATGGGAACATGAACTTTCATTGCCTAGAGTTTGGAGACCCCAAGCAATGAAATTTTTGAGCAGTTTCAAATTGAAATTTAAACTTAAAATGAGCATAACTTACAATCCAACCTTTGGATTTTTGAGATCTTAGACTCGTTGGAAAGCTGCCATGATCCTCTATAACTTTGATAAAGAAAATAAGAGCTAGATCTTTCTGAATCAAAAGTTGTATTGGAAAATCCTCCTTCTCTCTCTAGAATGCTATCTCTTCACTAAAATAGTGATTTGAGGCTTGGAAATGATGGAGAGAAGCTTGGGAAAGCCTTAGAGGTGGATGGAGAGGATGGGGAAAACTTTGGGAAGGTTGGAGGCTGCTGGAGAGTTGGGGGAGAGTTGAGGGAGAGTGAATAATGAAGATTCTCTCTCTTAGGTTAGGTTTCTCCCACCTTAACCCTTGGCTTTTGGATTGGATGGTCTTAATTTGTTTGGTGGGAGTTTGGATGCATGAAAAGTGTCCCCTAAGCTATTCAAAGCTAGTTAATAGGGTTGGTGGTGAGTGTGACCTCTCTTGGTCCATGGGAAAGGGGACCACAAGCCTTTCCCCCATTTGGATGAACCAATGCTTGGCTTGGTTTATGGTGTTGGATTAGGGCTTCTTAAGAGAGGAAATGGGTCACTTTCTATCAGGTTTGAGCAGGTTTTGGATTGGATTGCCAAGGTGGCTTGGTGATGTGGCCATGATTTGGCCTCTTTCCATAGGCTTAAAGGGGTTTAAAGAAGGTTTTGACTCCTCCAAATGGGTTGACCAAGTCAACCCAATGAGGAGCTTAACTTGGAAAGCTTTGGACATGTCAAGGGTGTCCAATTGAATGATTTTGAGGGATTGATTTGATTTAAAATGGGTTCAAGCATTGAAATTGACCTTAATATGGGTTAAGGGTTGATTTGGTCAACCTGGTCAAACCAGGGGTTAACTTTGGGTTAAAAAGTTCAAAAGAGTATTTTGAGATCAATGGAGGTGGTTTCATACATTGGTAAGGTCATTTGGATTGAAATTAACATTTGAAACCTTAAGGGGCATTTTTTGGTCAACCTTGGTTGACATGGTCAACCAGGTCAAACTAAGACTTGAGTTTGGATCCAATGTATTCCTAATGATATTTAGGATCCATTGGAATAGGTTTTGAATATTGATATGGGAAGGTCATGTTGAACTTTGGGGAAAAGACCAAAAATCCCTATAAAGGGCATTTTGGTCATTTCAACCCCTGGTCAACACTAGGTCAAACTGGGTCTGGAAAAGTGCAATTTACTGGTCAACCAATCATAGCAAAAGTCATGACTGTGATTGGAGGGTTTGGAGAGGGTCCCAATGTCAAATTGCTCTGGATGGCAAGTCTAGTGGCATAGGCTGTAAATAACTGAAGGTTTTGCAGCCTTTGGGAAAAGATTCGGTTTGAGGGGCTAGGAGTGTTGGATTGAGCTCAAATTTATAAGGTTTGTCTTAGAGACATGTCTGGACAATATGCAATTGACGGATCATGATTTAGAGGTCACTTGACTGGGTTTCTAGGTGACAGAAAGTTCACCCAGAAAGGGTTTCAGGACCTAGGTCCTTGTCCTTGAAGGTTTTATTTGGAATGTTGGATTTGGGTTGGATTTAAGAGTTAAATGATTGACCTTAAAACATTCATATCAATGGAAATCAAATGAAGGATTGAAATTAATTGGATATGATTTGAAATTTGATTGAATGTTGATTGAAGGCTAGATTAAAGATTGAGTTGAAAGGTAGAGTTGGGTTTGATTGGGATTAAATTGGGTCTTTATTAGGACCTTTATGACTGAGGGGTGGACACCTCCCCATCATTAGGTCACTAAAAAGAAACCAAGTGGGTCTTAGTGATCTCATACAAAAATGAGGTCAACAAATGGACCTCCAATATGTGTAGTAGAACGAAGTTCTAGTACATATATTGGCGTTGACCGAATAAAAAGGTAAAGTGTTGAATTTTGATCCTAAGGAAAGACATCACCTAACCTAAAGGAAGGGAAAAGCAGGTAGAACTAGGATGGTGCCACAAAGGGCGTTATCCACCACTAGTGATTCTAATCCTAAGGAAAGGCAGCACCTAACCCAAGGGAAAGAAAAGATAGAAGGTAGAGCTAGGATGGTGCCACGGAGGGCGTTATCAACCACTAGTGATTCTAATTCTAAGGAAAGGCAGCACCTATCCTAAAGGAAGAGAAGAGATGGTAGAACTATGATGGTGCCACAAAGGGTGTTATCCACCACTAGTGGATGATCATGTGGGGAGGAAGCTTGCTCCATACAGAGGATTTAAACTGGATTGAAACTAGGATGGTGCCACAAAGGGTGTTATCCACCACTAGCAGATGATCATGTGAGGAGGAAGCTTGCTCCACACAAAGGATCTAAACTGGATTGAAACTAGGATGGTGCCACAAAGGGCGTTATCCACCACTAGCGGATGATCATGTGGGGAGGAAGCTTGCTCCACACAGAGGATCAAAACTGGATTGAAATTATGATGGTGCCACAGAGGGCGTTATCCACCACTAGTGGATGATCATGTAGGGAGGAAGCTTGCTCCACACAGAGGATATAAACTGGATTAAAACTAGGATGGTGCCACAAAGGCCGTTATCCACCACTAGCGGATGATCATGTGGGGAGGAAGCTTGCTCCACACAGAGGATCTAAATTGGATTAAAACTAGGATGGTGCCATAAAGGGCGTTATCCACCACTAGCGGTTGATCATGCGGAGAGGAAGCTTGCTCCACACAGAGGATCTAAACTGAATTGAAACTAGGATTGTGCCACAAAGGGCGTTATCCACCACTAGCGGATGATCATGTGGGGAGGAAGCTTGCTCCACATAGAGGATCTAAACTTGATTGTGTTACAACTCGGGCTCCAAAGTTTATGATTTTGATGATAATAATATTATTGATTGGCTCTTTATTTCTCCTAGTATTTGTTGTGTATACATGTTTGTGTGTTGACTAACATTTCAGGTACAACAGGCACCGGTCTTTGAAGATTCAGGGCTCAAGACTTGGTAGAATAGGTTATGATGAAAGAGAATGTAATTTTCATTTATTTATTTTAACTTCTTGAATCAAGTCCTGTAAAGGTGCATGATAGCCTGGTGATCGTGCACACACGCACAAGGGGAGAAAATTTAATTTTAAATATTTTAATTTTTCTGTATATCATACTGTATGATCTAGATCGTACTGTACGATGTGGTGTTACAAAAATTAATTAAAATATTTTATTTTTCTAAAAAAAATTCTTTTGAAATATAACTAATCGTACAGTACGTATACCACATCGAACTGGATGATCTGGTATAATTAGAAATCTCGTCGATCATTAAATTAGGCAAAAATTATTGTTCTATTCGTACTGTACGATATTAATCGTACTGTACGATGTTTAAAATATTGCCTAATTTAATCTTGTGATTATTCAATCGAATCTGTGTAATTTTGATTTTTGGATCAAACTATATGAACTAGATCATACTGTATGTTGATCAGAGATGATTTTGGTCGTCCCAGGATTCATCCTGGACGAACTGCACTTCGATTTAACTAATCATACTGTACGATTCTGAGATCGTACAGTACTAACAGGTTAAATTCTGCACATCGTACTGGACGATCCTGCGACCGTACTGTACGATCTTTGATGGCTGAATTGGATTTTAAGGGTTTTTTTAAGCCCTCTATTTAAGCTTTCTCATAAGACTTTGTAGGGGACTTTTTGAGCATTCATTGAGTTGTTTTCTTCTAAAGAAAGCTTGAAGAGAGAGCTTAGGGCTAGGGAGAGAAAGGGTGGAGTTTGTAAGAGAGGGAGAAGATCCTTGTGGGCTTCAAGTGAGTGTGAGAGGAGGTTTTCACACGATTGCTCCGGCGAACTTGCACCTGAGTTCCTCCAAGAGTCAAGGTTTGTCTTGAGGGAAGCTTTGGGAAGAAGAAGACCTCTTTGGTGTCAAAAGACCCGGCTACTCCGCCGCACCGGGGAAGGTGAAAGTGATTCAAGGTCCTCTACCTCACCATGAGGGTGAAAAGGAGTTCAGGTCCTCTGCCTCACCAGGAGGGTGAAAAGAAGTCAAGGTTCTCTGCCTATGAAAGGAGTATGGTCCTCTGCCGCACCGGGTTGGTGGAAGAGAGTTTGTAAGGGCTTCTCCACCTAACTGAGGGGGCTAAAGGAGAGACACTACAGTGATAGTGCAATACCCGGAGAGGAGGCTCCGGGGAGTGGACGTAGGTCATAGTTTGACCGAACCACTATAAATCTGGTGTGCTCTACCTGATTTTATTTTTTGCACTTTATTTTCATGCATCTTATTTTCTATTATAACTGTTTGGTGAAAATCTGAGAACATTATTTTATTGTGATAATTAGAGAATAATCACCATCTTTATATAACAAATCATCAGCTTCCGCATTTGACTAGTTAAGTTAATATTATAAGAAATCTAAAAAATCAATAAATATTAGAACTCTTGGTGCATCTCGATCTTTCAGATTGAAACTAGGATGGTGCCATAAAGGCCGTTATCCACCACTAGAGGATGATCATGTGGGGAGGAAGCTTGCTCCACACAAAGGATCTAAACTGGATTAAAATTAGGATGGTGCCACAAAGGGCATTATCCACCACTAGCGGATGATCATGTGGGGAGGAAGCTTGCTCCACACAGAGGATCTAAACTGGATGGAAGCTAGGGTGGTGCCACAAAGGGCGTTATCCACCACTAGCGGATGATCATGTGGGGAGGAAGCTTGCTCCACACAGAGGATCTAAACTGGAGGAAGCTAGGATGGTGCCACAAAGGGTGTTATCCACCACTAGCGGATGATCATGTGGGGAGGAAGCTTGCTCCACACAGAGGATATAAACTGAATGGAAGCTAGGGTGGTGCCACAAAGGGCATTATCCACCACTAGTGGATGATCATGTGGGGAGGAAGCTTGCTCCACACAGAGGATCTAAACTGGATTGAAACTAGAATGATGCCACAAAGGGCATTATCCACCACTAGCAGATGATTATGTGGAGAGTAAGCTTGCTCCACACAGTGGATCTCAACTGGAAGAAAACTAGGGTGGTGCCATAAAGGGCGTGCTCCACCACTAGCGGATGATCTTGTGGAGAAAAAATTTACTCTACACCAAAAATTGTGTCTAGATGATCGTATGTGAAGGATACTTACTCCACACAGAGGATCAGATCTGGATTCTGTAATTTGAGATTTGAAAGATTTTTGAATTTGAATTGATTGAGTTTTGAATTTAAAGTTATTTGAATTTGAAATTTGGTTTGATGAATTTGAATTTGAAGGGTTTTGACTCTTGTTTGATTTGACTTTGAATTTGAAATGTTTTGAATTTGATTTATTTAACTCTCAAAAATTTTTGAAATTTGATCTTGAATTTCATTTGGAATTGGAAGGGTTTTGAATTTGATTTAAAAATTTGACACTTATCTGGCATGGTATTTCCTGAAGAGCCTCCCCAATATTTTAAAATATTGGGTGGCATTCTTCAGGATTGATCAGTTGATTAGAAATTTCCTCAAAGATCATCATTAGAATGAACGATCCAGTCAACGTTAATTCAATCTTTCAATTAAAAGTGGTCTCCAAAAGATTACGACCAAGTCTCCTACTTGGGGAGTTCTAGAGTGACACAACTTATTAATATCTCGAATCAAACGTGACTTAAAGACTTTCAAACTTTATTAAGCACGTATTTGATTTTTATTTGAGGCCCTTGAGCTCTTCGAATTGGAGTCGGGCACTCTGCTCAATTGGAGTTTCATTTTGAACAGTAAGTCCCAACAAAGGAAACTACACTCTTAGATCAGAATGATCTAGGACCCAACACAAGATGTAGTTTGATTTTGAATAATAATTTCCAGCATTATAAAATACTCCTCTAGTGGGTCTGATCTTGGACCCAGCATAGAGTATAATTTTATAGAGAAGGTCTTAAAGGAAAGATGCCTATGAGGAAGAACTCACTCACATTCCTCAAGGAGTAGATTTGAATTTTTATCAAGAGTAGAAGATTAATTCTTCTTATCAGAAAACTTCCTCTTGTTATTTGGACCCTGTCAGAACAAAAAACTGGAACAAATTCAAAAGTACAGTGAAAAGTTGAGTGACTCCAACGAACATGAAAAGGTTTAAGGATTTAGATTTTGTTGACCCATACCAAGTTTCGTAAAGACTGAACTGGGGTCTCCCTTAAATAATTTGAATTAAAATAAATTTTAAAGTGGTTTAAGTTAAGCAAAGAAATTTGATCTTTTCAATTTTCTTGCATGAGAGATTTTTATATTTTGATAGATTATCGATGCACGATGAAAATTCTGGATTCAAGATTCTCAAAATCAAGCAATTTGATATTGACCGGGTCTTCTTAAATTTAAAGATTTAGAAGAAGGGAGCCTCTTTCTTTTTTTTTTTTGGTGGCACATATTACGTATCTTTCAATTTATGGTACACTTTGCACTATTTCTTTTTTTTTAATTTTAATGCATTCATGCATCTTTTTTTTTGTTTTGTGCACTTCGTGCATCTCTTGATTTTTATGGCACATTTTACGCATCTTTTGATTTTAATTGAATTTGAGAAGAGGCTGCACCTTCTTTATTTCAATGTTGGGATTACATCTCAAGCATAAGAGAAGAAAGTTCATTCTCTTATGCAAGGATGGATAATCCTCAAGGCAGGACCCAATCTTTTTTGAAAAGAATATCGGCTTGACTTTTGAAAATCTTTGAACAGATTTTAAGAACGCAAGAGACATCTATCTAAGATAGAAAACTACGAGAAGATTGAAAAGATTTTGATTTCAAAGGCCAACTTAAGTTTGACGCAAATTTTAATTCAACAGTTAAATTAATCCCACAAAAGAGGTGGGAGGGAGGGGTATTCAAATATTTGATGGAGTCAACAACAACTTTCTCCTGCTTAAGACTTCAAGTAGAGGTCAATTTTCATTAAAAAGATAACTCAACTATCTTGAAAATTTAAAATCAGTACACTTGAGAAATTAGAAGCTTTCTTTAAAAGTTGTAAGTCTAGGTGACATGACCCTAGCAGTAAGAAATTTGAATTCCTATAATCTCCTTGGAGGGAGATACTGTTGTGGAGTCTACACTATCCTAGTGGCATCATTTCAATCAAAAACTTTATCATGATAGGACCCCGTTGAAAGTTAAATTTCAATGGTATCACTATCTGATATAATCTCATATTATTTTCTCCTCTCCTAGTACTAGTGGTATAATAATTAGGAGAGTGGCACCTCGAGTGGTTTCTACACCTCCTCCTCTCTAGTTGATGTAATGGGGCACGTATAGAAATGTGACCTAACATCTTCTAGTAGAGTGGATGGGTCGTAACCTTCAACTGGGGGCCTAAGGCCTAGTGCTGGTGTTTGTTCAATGCTGGCTTGATTGATTCTCGCCATGTAGTAGTTGAGAAGGTGTATTGGAGATCGTACTCTCATTTCAACAACCTCCCTCTGAGTAACAGGAGAAGGGTGAAAATGATTTTCACTAGGGAAGGGGTACGTAATAGGAGCAACGAACTTTTTATTAGCCTTAGACTTGACATACTTTAAGGCTTTCGCCTCAGCAGTCTTTCTGGCCTTAACAGCCTTCTTTCTAACTCTACGAAGATAGTTCTTCCTTTTTTTCTTGCTGACGACAGGGGTGTTAGAACTTGACCCGATCTCAAGCTGAGATGGTAGCTCTTCTATTGTTATTGACTTCTGGTTGTTATCCTCCTCAGTAGAGGATACAGGGGGTAAAGGGGTGACAGCGGCCTCCATCTTGGGGATGGGGGAGTCAACTCCTAACCCTAAAGTAATCTCAACCAAGGGGGACATCCTTTTGTATTCCAACAGATAGATCAATCATTTCTTCTCCATTGACTGATAACTTGAAGTTTTGGAATTCCACTCCAAACTGGATCGAATTATCAGAGGTGATTCCTTCTACTATCAAGTTTCTATCCATGGAGAAGATGAGTTTCCCAGCCATTTGAGTGCTTGATTTCCTTGCCGAACTATTTGGGTGTGAAATGTCAAAGACTGACTACACTAGAAGGATTGAAGTTTTGAACCGAATTTGAAAAGGTAAAATTTTATTGGAGGCTTGAAACTTTAAGTTTGAGATTGAAGGATCTTCTATAAATTGTGAAACTTAGCATAATTCAAATTTGTTTGAATATACAAGTTTGTAATATTTATAGGAAGATTTTAAAGGATTTGGCTTGACTATTTTACTCTACCAATTAACTTGGAGGCAAAATTTCAAAGTCCGACTTAGACAGAGGTTTCCTCGCTCACCTCTCTTTTTGACATGTCTTTTCTTTTTTATGTTGGCCACACTCACCAAAGGGAGAAATGGGTAGAGGGACCAACGAAAGAAAGATAGTCAAAACTAATGATGCAACAAAATTTTGCCATTATTAAAGATGGAAAGAGAGATTTAGTCCCATCGTAGTCGCCATTTTTTTATTTGTAGTTTGGAACCGGGTTTTGAAAATTTTAGTTTTCTTTAGGAAATTTAAATTGATATTAAAATTTTTAATTCTAAAATTAAACATCCCATTAGAAAAAGTATATCACCTCGGGAGGTGAAAATAAAATTTCATGATGGGGTTTAGATTTAGAATTATAAATTCTATCTTAAATATCATAACCAGATTTAAGAGAGAACTTTGTATGGCCCCGAAGGGTCAAAATAAAGTTCAGTCAAATATCAAGCTATGATAATTAAGGGAAGTGATTATTAATTTCATATTTGAAATCATTTTAACAAAAGATATATCTCCCTGAAGGGAGAATATATCATTTGTTAATAATCGTTCGAACATAATGATAATGATAATCAATAATTTAATTTTCCCAATGAAGACTAATTGAATTTTGAAAATCAGTTGTGGGTTCTAAATCTCCTATGAGCGCAAGCCCTCGTAGTTAATTACATCGTGGGAGATCGGAGTCTCCTATGAAAATTTTTTATTAAAATAATGGCAGAAATTTTGTTTAGAGATTTCTAGGAGTGATACCAAAGAGGTGAGTTTAGAACTCAAATGGGGAGTGAATCAGGTTTGAACAATTATTTTAAAGTCAAAAGAGGAATGGTAGGAGACACTTTAGGATTCTAAAATAGTTCAAAAGCGTCCCGACCTAAGCTAAATGTTGGGCTTTAAATTTTAGATTGAGAGATGCTTTAATTTGAGTTGAATATTTTATTAGAAATTTGGGATTATATTCCCGAAGGTTGGGGTCTTATAACTCAAAGTCTGTCCCGGATCCTAATCTAAATTTGGATACTAGACCACAGTGATCCGAACCTAACTAATACAGTGCAAAATCTGGGCTTATCTCGGCCTGGATTGGGGAGCCAGCTAAACCACCTAAATGATTCAAAACCATGAGTCTGATCTTTTAATGCAGAGTGATCAGGGATGTTATTTAAGATTGGTTTAAGAAGTTAGGGTCGACATCTAGAGCAGATTCCTAATTAACCCCTTGACTTATGTTGGGTGAAATGCTTAGACTAAAATGTAATTAAATTTTAGTTTAATTAGTTTCCAATGCGATGTATGCTGGTTAAAATCTCCAAATCAGATATGCATGAAATTTAAAAAAGGCTTGTAAAATAATTTTTTTGAAAAGATTAAACTTCCCAAGATCCAGCACCTCATCCTCATAGGTCAGATTATCTGGACTCTACCAACATGCGAGGAAGTGTCTTATAGCAATGAGGGAGAGAGATGCAGTAATATGCATGCGACCCCAGACGATTTTGGCTATTTCCTAGGTCGTTAAGTTTCTATGTTATTTAAATCTTAAAATTTTAAATATTAGTTATGAGTAAAAATACTTTTAGTCCTTAAAGAGCTTAACAAAGTCCAGGCTAAAATAAAAATGACATGCAAGCACTAAAGAACTAGGAAAAATAGACAATCCTATACGCAATCAAATTAAATCACAACACATTAAATAATCAAATTAATTAAGTAAATGTTCATAGGCAAATTGCCTTGCTTATTACAACCTAGATTTACATAAATTAAAAGTGGTCGGGCACCACTAATAACAACCTGGATTCTAATCCTAATACAGATGCAAGTGCCTTTGAGTGGGATACTCTTTGTCTTCAACTTCTCGGTCTTCTCCTCCTCGAGCTCCTTGGATTCTTCATGATTGGATACCTAAATGAAAAAGAGAACTCTTCCCTTGAGGGGAATGTTACTCTTTCCATTTTGGATAGTAAAAGGTGATCCAAATTTGGAGTTCCAAATGGATAAGGACTATCTCCCAAAGGGATATCCTTTCCTCTTTGGAATCTAATCTTTGGATTTATGTATCACAAACTCAAAGTGCCACTTTCACAACTCAATACTCAAATAAATTACATGAATGTAAAAATAAAAATTCTAGACTCTCCTGCAGGGTTATCCTAAGCATTTAAATATTAAAATAAATCCCAAGCAGTTATATATATGTGTATATAAAAGTAAACGCACTTGGCCACGCTCTTTTTATTTGGGGGCTAAGCAGCTGAAGCACCTGTAGCATTTATATTTATTATTTGTTTAGCCCCCTTTATTGTCCTGCACAAGCATGACCACCTACAAAAAATTCAGGGAGCATCTAGATCGTTCCTAACCTAAGGGTAATCTAGTCGCCCATCACATCAATTCACAGAGTACAGTAAAGTAAACAAACACATCAATCAATTTCAATCATAACATGCAATGAAAATTCAAAAAACCCAGCACACAGTAGAAAAGTAAACACCGGCCTAGCCTAGAACTAGAGTTGGTTGTCCTAGCAAACCATCTAAAGTGTGTGTAGAAGGTCGTGTGGCTGGGGTAGATCCTAGGATGGCTAATTTGTTCAAATTATCTAATATTTGAATTTGTGGAAGGCTCAAAGAGAGGTTTAATTAAAGTTCAAATATTAGTATATTAAAGTTTAAATTAAACCTATTTTAATAGTTAAATGATTGCTACCTTTGTTACTCACCGAGGCCGTGAAGTTTATTTCACCTTTCTTAGGGCTAAGTTAATAGCCTCGTAGGCCTAGGTTACCCAGTAGTAATCGGGGTTGATTAAGTTGATTTAATTTGTTGAAAATTAAGGATCAATTAATATTAATTAATTTAATTAATTATTAATTTTAAAAGTTATATCATTTTATATTTTCCATCAACAGGTTCGTGGCGTTGTGCCACCAGGCTCAAGGAACTAGGCCTCCTTAGGACACTTAGCCCCGTAGCCCGGAGTAGTCCATCCTAAAAATCTTATTGATGTAGTTGAATTAAGGATTTTAATTTGGTTAAGTAATTAAAAGTAACTTAATTTTGATATTTAACACTCTATTGAATCCATTCGTGGCGTTGTGCCACCAGGCTCGAGGAACTATGCCTCCTTAGGATACTTAGCCCCACAGCCCGGAGTAGTCCATCCAATAAACTTCATCTTTGGAGTGTTTATTATGCATTAGAGTGTTGGTTGAATGTTTTATGAATCAAATCAAAGTTTTCTGAAATTTTAATGAATTATTGGATTTTTAGATTTTATTGGAATTATTTAATTAAGTTAATTAAGGGGGTCAAAAGTTACCTTTTTAAATTAAAATTAATTTTGCAAGTTTTAGATTTTTAATAAATATTGGATCTTATGATAGGTTGTTAGACTATTAGTATGCTCAATTTAGAGTTTTTTATGAAAAGTTATGATTTTTTTGAAGTTCAGGCCTAGATTTGAACTACGGTAGACCAAAAAGTTGACTTTTTAACTTTAACCAGATTTTGGAGGTTTGACATTTTAAGAAAATACGAGACCTTAATTGGAGTTGATTGACACTAAGTTTGCTCGATTTGGATTTTTTTATAATTAGTAATGCATTTTCAAAGTTTCCTTAATTATTGAATTTTTAAAATTGCCTAATTAGAAAGGTTTTGATCATTTTGATCCAAACTCATCCCAAACTGCATGGAATCAATCCCAAAGGTTAGTAACAACCCATGGGAGTGTCTCCAAGTGTTTGGAAATTATTTTGGATTTTTTATATTTTTTAATTAGTTAATTTAATTAATTGTTGATTTTCATTAAAAGCCAAATTAAAGTTGAATTAGGAATCCAGTCATGGGGCTTTTATTTTTCCTAGATATAAGGCTAAGTTCTGGTCAATTTAAGATATTATTTATATTTTTTGGACTTAATTTGGATTTATTATATTTTTTTGAATTTATTAGGTTCTTAAATGGGCTGAAACTTTGGGCAATTAATTTTCTAACTTAATGACCTCCAAATTCAATGAAATTTGAACCTAAGGTTCATCATGTCACTAAGTTTTCTATGTTCAAGTTTCACCCCTATTGGGTGTGTGTAGAATCCCCTATGAATTTTTTAAATTTTTAGACTTTTCCTTAATTATTTTCCCAAGGTGTCTCTACTATTCAAATAGGCTTGAAATTTGGTTTGCTTAACCTTTATATATATGCAATCACACCACAAAAGTTATACAGCCTAATTCTACAGAAAAATGGAGTTATGAATTTTCAAAGTTTTGGGTCCAAAATGAACCCATTACCTTAAAAATTTACATCATAGCAATTTAATGGGTATCTGAACCTAAGAAAATTATAGTGCATGCCTAAGATACCCAAACACCTTCCACCAAAATTTAGAGCTCAATTGACCACTGGATTGTGAGAAAATCATAAAAAATCAATTTTAAAGAAACAGAAATATCTCACATTCCAGTAATAAAATCAACTCAAAATTAATTTTAATAAATACTAGGCTAAATTATCTTTCCAACGAGCCCAAAAATACTTAATTTGATGGAGAAATGAATTTACTATGAATTTTGAAAGTTATGACTATATTTTTTTGAATTTTTAAGTCCATTAATAAGCGGCGCCAATTATTTGCAATGATCGGCGCCAAAACGGCGACGGCGTGTGGCATTTTGACATGAGAAGTACTGTTTATCAACCACCTATCCATGCCATCACTAACCCCTAGCCGTCCGATCGAGAAAGATAGAAAATCAGACGGTCGAGATCGATCAAGGCCGTTTTAGTTCAAAATGAACTAGAAAATTGAAATACTCATAACTTTCAAAATACTCGTCAAAATTTAACAAAATTTGAAACATAGGCTCATCGGAACATGAACTTTCATTTCCTGGAGTTTGTAGACCCCAAGCAATAAAAATTTTGAGCAGTTTTAAATTAAAATTTAAACTTAAAATGAGCATAACTTACAATCCAACCGTCGGATTTTTGAGATCTTAGGCTCATTAGAAAGCTGCGGTGATCCTCTATAACTTTGATGAAGACATAAAGAGCTAGATCTTTCTGTATCGAAGGTTGTGTTGGAAAATTCTCTTTCTCTCTCTAGAATGCTCTCTCCTCACTAAAATAGTGATTTGAGGCTTGGAAATGATGGGGGAGAAGCTTGGGAAAGCCTTGGAGATGGATGGAGAGGATGGGGAAAGCTCTAGGAAGGTTGGAGGCTACTGGAGAGTTGGGGGAGAGTTGAGGGAGAGTGAATAATGAAGATTCTCTCTCTTAGGCTAGGTTTCTCCCACCTTAACCCTTGGCTTTTGGATTGGATGGTCTTGATTTGTTTGGTGGGAATTTGGATGCATGAAAAGTGTCCCCTAAGCTATCCAAAGCTAGTTAATAGGGTTGGTGGTGAGTGTGACCTCTCTTGGTCCATGGGAAAGGGGACCACAAGCCTTTCCCCCATTTGGATGAACCAATGCTTGGCTTGGTTTATGGTGTTGGATTAGGGCTTCTTAAGAGATAAAATGGGTCACTTTCTATTAGGTTTGAGCAGGTTTTGGATTGGATTGCCAAGGTGGCTTGGTGATGTGGCCATGATTTGTCCTCTTTCCATAGGCTTAAAGGGGTTTAAAGAAGGTTTTGACTCCTCCAAATGGGTTGACCAAGTCAACCCAATGAGGAGCTTAACTTGGAAAGCTTTGGACATGTCAAGGGTGTCCAATTGAATGATTTTGAGGGATTGATTTGATTTAAAATGGGTTCAAGCATTGAAATTGACCTTAATATGGGTTAAGGGTTGATTTGGTCAACCTGGTCAAACCAGGGGTTAACTTTGGGTTAAAAAGTTCAAAAGAGTATTTTGAGATCAATGGAGGTGGTTTCATACATTGGTAAGGTCATTTGGATTGAAATTAACATTTGAAACCTTAAGGGGCATTTTTTGGTCAACCTTGGTTGACATGGTCAACCAGGTCAAACTAAGACTTGAGTTTGGATCCAATGTATTCCTAATGATATTTAGGATCCATTGGAATAGGTTTTGAATATTGATATGGGAAGGTCATGTTGAACTTTGGGGAAAAGACCAAAAATCCCTATAAAGGGCATTTTGGTCATTTCACCCTCTGGTCAACACTAGGTCAAACTGGGTCTGGAAAAATGCAATTTACTGGTCAACTAATCATAGCAAAAGTCATGACTGTGATTGGAGGGTTTGGAGAGGGTCCCAAGGACAAATTGCTCTGGATGGCAAGTCTAGTGGCATAGGCTATAAATAACTGAAGGTTTTGCAGCCTTTGGGAAAAGATTCGGTTTGAGGGGCTAGGCGTGTTGGATTGAGCTCAAATTTGGAGGGTTTATCTCAAAGACATGTTTGGACAATATGCAATTGATGGGTCATGATTTGGAGGTCACTTGACAGGGTTTCTAGGTGACAGAAAGTTCACCCATAAAGGGTTTCAGGACCTAGGTCCTTGACCTAGAAGGTTTGGTTTGGAATGTTGGATTTGGGTTGGATTTAAGAGTTAAATGATTGACCTTAAAACATCCATATCATTGGAAATCAAATGAAGGATTGAAATTAATTGGATATGATTTGGAATTTAATTGAATGTTGACTGAATGCTAGATTAAAGATTGAGTTGAAAGGTAGAGCTGGGTTTGATTGGGATTAAATTGGGTCTTTATTAGGACCTTTATGACTGAGGGGTGGAAACCTCCCCATCATTAGATCACTAAAAAGAAACCCAAGTGGGTCTTAGTGATCTCATACAAAAATGAGATCAACAGTGTTTTACCAGCAGAAAAATATTCTGCAGGAAATCCATCAAAAATCTTTTTTTTTCATCAAAAAACCTAATTTTTCGCTAAAAAATCCACTGAAAATTGGTAATTTTCCTATAGTGATGCAGGTGACCGATACAAAATGCATTCATTAATTTATTAATTTCCTTACATGATTTACAACATTATTTTTCTTTTTTTGTGTATCGATTTCATTTGTAAGATTTTAATCATTGAGCTTTTATGCTCATTATGTAGTTTTATATGATTTTAGGTATAGGTAAGGACCTTTTAGTGTGAGGCTAGATGGTGATGCTAGTCTAGTTCTTTGGTATATATGATTTTTGTAGCTTGTTGTGACTATTATATATGTTATTTTGGACTTTTAACTTTTGAATCAGGATATAAATATTAACAATAGCAATGCAATTATATTTTCTGTTGTTTATATTTTTTCGCAAATGTAATTAGTTAGCTCTGGATAATGATGAACTGGTTATAAATGAGTATCGACTGTTAACTAAAAATAGATAAATAATATGAATTAAAAATAGAGAACATGACTATTAAAAAGAAAAGAGATGAAATTTTTTCATATTAGATCTTGGGGCATGACACATCTCAATGCATTTGGGTGTAAATATCTTATACAAAATAGTGGCAAGTCTAACTTAGAAAAAATTGATGCAAAATTTGATGAACTATATATTTTGGGATATTCATATATTGGAAAATCTTACAGAGTATTTAATAAAATAAATTGAGTTATCGAAGAATTTGTACATATTATTTTTTTATGAATTAAAAAATTCTAATCAGACTAGAGAGGTGATACAAATGATCAGGCTATACCTGAAACTAAAGTTTTGGAATTGAGATAGAGTTAGATAGAGACGCCAACCAAAGAGTGGAGATACACACATAGTCATCCTACGAATTTGATCATTGTAGAATTAATTATTAGAGTTCGAACTAGAAATTTACTTAGATAAGAGGTGAACATACAACATTCAACTCCTTAATAGAGTTAACCAAATTAGATAAAGCATTATCAGATGTGTTTGAATATTATTTATGCAAAAGGATTTAAATCAATGTTTAAGAATAATATTTAGGAGTTAATTGTAAAACCTAATGATCAAAGGGAGATAGGAACTGAAGGTCCTCAAGAATAAGTTGGATGAATTTGTTTTGGTTTTTAGTAATAAGGTGAGGCTTGTTGCAAAGAAATTAAATCCAATATATGGAATATATTTCAAATAAACTTTTGCATTAGTGACACAACTTGAGCCTATTAGGTTGCTACTTATATTAGCATGCTTTAAGAAGTTTACTCTATATCAAATAGATGTGAGGAGTGCATTTTTAAATGAAATAGTAGACCAAAACGTGTATGCTGAGCAACAACCTAATTTCAAAAGCTCGACATACCTTGATTATGTTTACAAGTTAAAAAAAAAAACTCTCTATTGACTAAAGCTTTCCCTTAGGGAACGAAAGGACATGCTTAGTTTATTCTTACTATAAAAAGGATTTTGTAAGAAATTGGTTGATACAATTATATCTATCAAAAAATTTGAAACTAATATCTTAAATGTGTAAATTTATGTAGATGACATTATTTAATGCCATTAATGACTCTATAAAAAGAATTTTCTCAAATGATAAATCATGAGTTTAAGAGAAGTTTGATAGTGGAGCTAAAACTTTTTTGGATTTTACATTAAATAAGAGAAGAATGAAATATGTATGTGGTAAATAAGTATATTATAGAACCCATCAAGAATTAAGATAGAAAGTGATGTAACAATACAAATTTCTCCATGGGCTAGAACACTATGTTGGACAGCGATCGCAATGGAAAAGTTATAGATTCTAAGCATTATTAAGGTCTGATTAGAATGTTATTATACCCTAATGCAATTTGATTAGGCATTATATTTAGTGTATGTTTGTGTGCATGATTTAAGCTAGTCCTAGAGTCTCATTAAATATTTATCAAGATAGGTATTTGATAGGTACACCTATATTAGGTATTTGGTATCCTAAGAATAATACTTCATTTAATCTTATAGAATATTCAAACTCAAACTTTATAGAATGTAAGGGAGATAGGAAGAGCACTGCAAGGGCATGCTATTAATTAATTCCATGATCCAATAAAAAAATAAAACTTAGTGGTTTTATCCACTACTAAAGTTGAGTTGCAGCTGAAAGTTAAATTGATCAAGTTGTAAGGTATAAACATTGATTTTGGAATCTCAATGGATATTATACCCAAAATGTGACAAAACTAGTGTCATTTCTATAGTGAAGAATCCAATATGATACTTAAAGAGAAAGTGTATAGACATTCACCACCACTTCATACATGACCATATGTCTAAAGGTGATGTAGACATATAACTAATAGAAACAAAAAATCAATCAGCGGACATCTTTATAAAATGACTAAGTCATGAATTTCAGTACCCTAAGGTCTAAGTTGGGAATCATTGATACTAATACATGGACTTATTTTATTTTGAATGATTTTGGATGTATTGTTGTGGGGTTATTTTGCTTTTTACTTGCATTTTATTCTTGTTCATTCATATAAGAATGTTTTTCTCTATATTTGTTATTTATTTTATTAGTTTTATATGATTTTTTTTATTATTCATGTTCTTGATTTTAATGTTTGAGTTGTCAACATTATTTGAAAGATGATTTTGGGGCAATTTATGATAATTTCACAAATTCTTAATGATTAAAATTCAAGATTTAAAAATTAAAAAATATATAAGTTATATTTTATCATACTATATGATTCACATCGCACCATATAGGCTAGTTTATACAATATGATCCTGATCGTGTTGAATGAATAGTCAAAATAACTATTATAAACTATATCAAATTTTCTATACTTAATAAAGTTAAACCATACTATACAATTCACTTTGAACTAAACAATCGTTCTAAGTTAAACTGTACATTTTTAGAGTCACATGGACAATCAATTATTTCATAACTTAATTTGCATATAAATAGTAGTTATATCTCCTTAATATTCTTGTGTATGAGAGAACATTACAAGCATGCCTAGCAAGAGGCTATGGAGTTTAAAAGCATCGACATTTGATCAATGAAGAGATCCTCATTTTTTTAATGGATAGGATGCAATAGCTACTGAATTAATATTGATAAAGCAATAATGAGAATAAATAATGTTAATAAATAAATCATCTCGTTTCATATGAGTTATTGTTAGCAAAATAATAATGAGAAATAAAGAATAAATAGTGTTAATAAATTAATCATATTGTTTAATGGTTTAACTAATTAAATAGATAAATTATCTTATTGCTTCTGGGAATCTTGTAATTTCTATAACTTTATCATTATTATTCTTCTTCTTATTTGGATGATAATAGTATGTATGATGTTAAAAAGATCCTTGTTCATGTTCTTTCTATAGGATTCACAATGTCATTTGCCCCTAGATCTGCATGGGAGTTCATAAGCACATGGAGCTACATGGACCTACCTCAATCAGTAAAGTATATGGCTCTTGCAACAAGGATGAATAGAGATTTATCTTCATCACAACCATGTCCCCTTGTAAAGCAACTTGGAAGAGGAATGAGATGTTGTCACTTTATCAATATCGCTAACCTTTTCCCTCTTCTATATCTTCAGCATTCAACTTTTATTTTGATTTGCTTGTTCTAGTTGACGAATTATTCATCGATAACTTATTTTTGGTTCTCTTACAGGCAAACTAATAAATTAATAGATATTATGATTCATAGGAAGATAATTATTTTATGCAATCAAGAAACTAAATGGGTGGAGAGAAGGCAAAGAGATTTATAGTTTAGGATTTAAACTATGGTATTTAGGTAGGAGTCATACTAGAAATGATGTAGGTGCGATTATAGATAAAAGTTTGAAGATAATGTTATAGAAATTAATAAAATTGAAGATAGAATTATAGATTTAAAGATTGCTATTGATATTAAGATTATTAGTATTATAAGTATTTATGCTCCTCAAGTAAATTTGGATATGTTCAAAATTAAAATTTTAAAATAATTAAAAAGAATTAATATAAAGGATACCTCTTGAAGAAAGAGTTTTTTATTGGAGAAGATTTAATTAGATATATTGGCAAAGTGGTAAAAGATTTTTAAGAGCATTCATAGTGGCTATGGTTTTGGAGCAACTAATGAAGGTGGTGGAGCAACTAATGAATTAGATTTTGCTCTAGCTTATACTTTTGTAATTTTTAATGCCTTATTTAAAAAAAAAGAGAGGAGTCAAAGTGTGAATAGGTTGTTAGACCTATTAATTACGTCCCTAGGCTAACTAAGAGGGGGTGAATTGGTACTTTTAAAAACTCTTGGAAGTTTTGAAAACCATTTATACGAAACCTCAAAATATCATAGAGTACGATCCAATTCGTACAGTACGATCAGATGTGAAAATTTAGTACTTTGTTAACAATATAAAAATATAGTACGATGCAGAAAATAAAATTTGCATAAAATAAAATAAGAACAGAGAACACCAGAATTTATAATGGTTCGGTCAAACACGACCTACATCCACTCCCTAGAGACTCCTTCTCTAGGTATTGCACTATACTCAAGTGACTCTCCTTTTGCCCCTCAGCAAGGCGGAGAAGCCTTTACAAACTCTCTTCCACCAACCCGATGCGGTAGAGAACCGCAATCCTTTTTCACCCTCCTAGTGAAGGCAAACAACCCCACATCCTTTCTCACCCTCCTGGTGATGACAGAGTACCACTCCTCCTTTTTCACCCTCCTTGGTGATGGCAGAGAACCGAGCCTCCTTCGATAATTCTCTTCAAAAAGCTTTCTAGGAAGATTGGGAAGAACTTCAAAGAACTAGAAAGAGATCCTCACTTGTTATGATCATAATTTTCTTATACCAGATCTCTCACTCTTCTCTCTCAAAACACTCTCCCAAAAACACTCCTTAAGCCTACTCAAGAGAAATTCGTGGAAGTCATTTTGGCAGTCAATTTTTAGGACCCTTATATATGAAGAAGAAGAAAAACCTTCCAAAAACTAAAAATTTCAAGTTTTACGCTACCAGATCGTACCGTACGATCGAATATCATCATGTACGAACAGTTCAAACTATAGAATATTCGTCCGGTATGATTATGTATGAACCTATAGGACCCAGATTTTATACTCTGGAAAATGGTATACGAAACAATTTCATATTGTACGAATAATTCAAAAAATTGAACGGTTCATCCCGTACGATGCTGTACAAACCAGGGAAACCCATACTTCATACTCTGGAAAATGCTATACGAACCAATTTCGTACTGTACAAACAGTTCAAAAATTGAACAGTTTGTCCCGTACGATGCTGTACGAACATGTGAACCCCATATTTTGTACTCTGGAAAATGGTATACGAAACAATTTCGTACTGTATGAACAGTTCAAAAAATTAAACAATTCATCCCGTACGATCTAATATGAACAGTATGAGCTCCCATTTCATACTCTAAAAAATGATATACGAAAATAATTTGACTGTATGATTCATACTTAGAAAAAATTTTGACCATGCAGGTTCGTTTTAGAGGAGAAATAACACAGATCGTCCCGTACAATAACACATCATACAGTACGATTAGTTTAAAAAATTAAGTTTTATCTCACTCCCCCAGTGTCTGTGTGCACAGTTATCCAACTTACAATCACACTTTCTCAGACTTACAAAAAGTAAAAATTACATACTTCACTTATAATAGACTCTAACAAATAAACTTGAAGTCTTCAACAGTCTAGAGTGTGAATTTCCAGAAAGATATGTTAGTACACACAAAGTAAAAATTCTAATATTTTTAGGAGAAATAATAGACAAATAATAAGCTTTTGTAATCATCAAAACAACTCATATTAAAAACTCACTTTAAATAGATTTGCACAATTCTCAACAATCTCTAAATTTGCACAATTCTCAATAATCTTCCCATTTTTTATGATGGCAAAATAATTATTGTTAGAGTTAACAAGTAAACATAATTTTTCTCCTAAGCTCCCATAAACATAAGCTCCCCCTAATAAATAAATGATCTATTTGAAACAAGGGGTACTAATTCTTAGAAAAATACACACAAGCATGCACACAACACAAGAACTACACACAACATGCACACAACATGCAACATGAAACTTAATCAAACTATATCAAACTATAATCAAACTATGTAGTTCAAACCTAATGCTAAACATGCACACAACATGCAACATGAAACTATAAAAATGAAATCAAACTATACAAATGAATACAAATGAAATACCAATGCCAATGCTATGCCAATGTTAAACATAATCAAACAATACAAATGAACTCCCCCTTTTAACAACAACAAAATGGGAAACAATTAAAGTAGTTGATGATTAAAATAATGTTAAATGAAAGTTAACTACATTATTAAACTCATATGCAAGAAGTAATAACTCAAAATGATTTATATCACATAATAACAAGGATAAGAGAAGTTGATCTATGTCAATAATATAATAGACATATTATATAACCACAATTATTGCAAAAATGATGAAATATAATTACTACTTTTCTAATTCAATAGTGATGATCATTGATTAGTGTAATTGAAAAAATATTAAAGGAAAGAATGATTGGCGACATTGCGCATCTTTTCAACTTGAATGGCACACTTTATGCATCTTGTCAATTTTGGGCTAATTTTGTACCTTTTTTATAAATTGGCGACATTATGCATCTTTTGTATTTGTGGCACACTTTGTACATCTTTTCATTTTTAGGCTCATTTTGTGCCTATAAAGAAAAAGTCTTTCCAAAAACATAATCTCTCAAACACAAATACAATAATGAATACTTTGAGATAGAAATAAGAGCAATATTATGACATCAAATATGCAATAATTTAAGCTAAGTAATACGTATCTAAAAATAAAATAAAAGAAAGATATTCCAATCTACACCAAGTCATAGTGTAATTTAAATATTTTGAGAAATAAGATTATGCACAGAAATTACTATTGTAGACTAAATTCAGTCAATATTTCATAAATTTAATCAACTACATTCGAGTGTTAAAGTTTAAAATATTTCCAGTCACAACCATAATCATATAACAATATGCATAAAAATATAATATTTTCTATTCCATGTGATACCAAACATATGATAAAACAAGCTTTACATTCCAATCAATCCCCACAAAAAATATTAAAGCTTGCCATCACAACCATCATTCAAATAAAATAAAGACAGACATATCCAACAATAATAACAAAAACCATAGTAATCAAAGCCTAATAGAACAACAGAGACAACCAAGAACTAAGCCAAACAAACAGAAAGACATCACTAGTAGTCCGAAGGACCCTGGTTTGGAGGAGGTGGTGGAGCAGCGAACATAGCAAAATAGCTATTCATGGTCGCAATGTTAGTGTTCACTGACTCAAACTGGTCTCAAATTCATCCAATGTCTTTTTATATCTATCATCATGCTGCTTTAAATGTGTCTCGACATTATCAAACCTTTGATCAAGTTGATCAAAGTGTTGGACCATATCCTGATAAAAGTTTTGATCAGGTGCAGGTGCAGGTGCAGCAGCTCCCCCATCTTCCTCAGAATATTCTTCCCCTAAATCTTGGTGAAATAATGATCAAAAGGAGGCATTGGTGAAGAAGATGGGAAATTTAGTGGGAGGTTCAGGATGAATGAGATTATATTTCTTTTCAAGAACATAGGTAATTAGATGACTTAATGCCACATTTTTCTTCCTCTTACTGTTAGGATGCCTAATATCAGAAAGATTATGAATGTAATCCATAATGAGTTGGGCTTCATCAAATGGTTATTTAGTCAAAATGAGATATGTTACAGTCCATAAAAGATGGGTCATGTTGACTCGATCACCAGCTTTAGGAATAATTGAGGTTCTCAAAACATGCTGTATGATCCTAGCATTTTGATTTAAGGTGTATACCTAAGATAAATGAGTGACTTGACGAACTCCTCTCAGAGTTTGATTCACGTCACTCCAGTCATAATCAGTTCTAGATGACAAGGTATGCACCCTAACCCCTTAGGATCTAAGATGCAGAAAAGTTCATAAGTCCTCTTTTGTTATTTGGACTCTTTGTTTAAAGACATAAGAACTAATTCTTCAATGATCCTCACTAAATCTCATATTGGCTAGAAAGATCTGAAAAGTTTTCTTATTGTAAGCATGGATCAAAGTCAAAATGAAGGATAATTAGGTAGCAGCAAAAAGGGGCATGATAGAGAAATTTAGATCAGATTGAATTAGGACCCTACAAGCTGTAATCTTCGCTGCACAATACCTATTAAATGCTTCTTCATTTTCCTTTGATAGGAAATCATCATCCCTCTCAGCTCTAGATGAGGAAGCCCTAGACCCTCATGCACGCTTGCTACTGTTAGCCATTCTTTAGAGATGAAGGTTTGAAAGAAAATGTGAAGAAAATGAAAGTTAAACCTCTCATATTTAAAGAACAATGCTTGATCATACAATATAAAACAATGATCGTACATACGATTAAGAAATCATATGGTACGAAGGTAAATTCATACAGACGAACAAAAACTGAAAAAAAAAAAAGAAACGACTTTTTGTAAACTACCCTTCCCGAGGCGTCCTTTCATCCAGACTTTTTAACTAACGGATCGTACAGATGAACATGTGTTTGTCTGTGACGATCAGGAAATGAATGGTCATCCAGTGATGGTTGGGGTCATCTACGTGAGAAAATGACAGGTCGATCGTACAGAAGAAAACGTGTTCGTCCAGGATGATCAGCAAATTAAAGATCGTTCAGGGGATGGTTAGGTTCGTCATCCGAAATCGACAATATGGATCGTACAGATGAATAGAAAGTTTGTACGTATGATCAATAATAATAACTGACAAACCCCATAAATTGTCCACATTCGTACAGACTAACCTGTACATATACACAGTTCCATCTCTTCAACTCAACAGATTTTCATGCACACACTAAAGAATTCATATTATACGAAAACATTTTATACATTACGAACTGAACAAAAAGACAGAACATGAAAAACTTAAAAAAACTCCCAAAGTAAAAACAACAAAAAAAATTTTAAGTTTTATTTAAAAGAAAATATACACACTTGACATAAACAAACATACACTTACACACAAAATAAATTTGCAGAATTTTCAATTATGCATTAAGATCAATCACACCTAGTCTTATCCTTAACATGCTAAAAGTGTCAAAAGCTAGAGGTTTTATGAAAATATCTGCAAGTTGATCCTTAGTAGCAACATGATGTAATTCAATTTCCCCTTTTGCTATATGATCTCTTATAAAATGATGCCTTATATCGATATGCTTGGTTCTAGAATGTTGAATAGGATTCTTTGAAATGCATATGGCACTAGTGTTATCACAAAAGATTGAAATTATGTAAAAAAAAAATCCTAAGTCAATTAGTTGTTATTTTAACCAAAGCACCTGTGCCACACAACTACCTAAAGCAATATATTCTGCTTCAGCTGTAGAAAGTGCTACTGAATTTTGTTTCCTATTGGACCAAGATACTAAAGAATTTCCAATGAATTGACAAGTTTCAGATGTACTTTTCTTATCAATCCTACAGCCTGCAAAATCAGAAACTGAATATCCAATTATTTCAAATGAAGAGATGTGCTTAGGATACCAAATCCCTAAGTTTTGAGTTCCCAAAAGATATCTCAATATTCTTTTCACTGTTGTCAAATGTGATTCCTTTGGATCAGATTGAAATCTAGCACATAAGCAAATATTAAAAATAATCTCTAGTCTGCTAGCTGTCAAGTAAAGTAATGATCCAATTATTCCTCTAAACTTTTTTTGATCAACAGATTTTCTCTTAGGGTCCTTATCTAACTGTACTGAGGAACTCATGGGTGTAGTAACTGGTTTAGTATTATTCATTTCATACTTTTTTAGGATGTCCTTAAAATACTTAGACTGACTAAGAAAAGTTCCTTCCTCATTTTGTTTTATATTAAAACCAAGAAAATAACTTAAGTCACCCATTAAACTCATCTCAAATTCACTACTTATTATATTTAAAAATTCATCACATAGATTTTTATCAGTTGATCCAAAAATGATATCATCCACATATATTTGAACAATGAGTATCTCATTTTTGATCCTTTTTAAAAAGAGAGTGTTGTCCACACTTCCTTTAAAAAATGATCCTTTTAATAGAAAAGTGCTTAACCTCTCATTTCATGCCCTAGGTGCCTGTTTTAGTCCATATAATACCTTTTTCAATTTGAAAATATGATTAGGAAATTTAAAATTTTTAAAACCTCGAGATTGCTCAACATAAACATCCTCTTCTATCACCCCATTCAAAAAGATACTTTTAATATCCATTTGATACAATTTAAAATCTTTAAAATAGGTAAAGGCTAACAAAACCCTAATTAATTCAAGTCTTGCTATAGGGGCAAATGTCTCCTCAAAATCAATCCATTCTATTTGATTATACCCTTTAGCTACCAATCTAACCTTATTTCTTATCACTACTCCTGAATTATTCATTTTATTTTTGAACACCCACTTAGTCCTAACTACACTTTGATCCTTTGGCCTTTCAATTAACTCCTAAACATCATTTCTTATAAATTGATTCAATTCTTCTTGCATGGCCAAAATCCAAAATTCATCCAAAAGTGTTTGATTTATATTAGTGGGTTCAATCATTAAAATAAATGCTGAATGATTGACCTCTTTTCTCAAACCATGCCTAGTCTTAAACCTTTCACTTGGGTCTCCTAAAATCAATTCTTTAGGATGACTCTTGGGATAATTCTATTCTCTAGGCAATTTATTTTCTTCTTGATTTTCAACCCTTTCTTCCACTTTTACATTTTCAAGTCCTTGGATTGTTTCATCAACTTCATCTTCATCCAACCTAGACCCTCCAGTATTATCAGATTCATCAAAAATAACATGAGTGGTCTCCTCAACTACCAATATCCTTTTATTAAAAACTCTATAGGATTTTTCAACACTTGAATATCCTAGAAAAATTCCTTCATCAGATTTGGGATCAAATTTTCCTAAGAGAGTTTTCCATTATTATGTATGAACACTTTACATCCAAAAATATGTAGGTGTGAGAGGTTGGGAATTCTACCTTTAAGAAGTTTATAGGGTGTCTTATTTAATTTTGATCTAATGTACACCCTATTCAATACATAGCATGCTGTACTAACTGCTTCAGCCCAAAAATATTTTGGAAGTGAAATATGGCTCTAGCAGTTTCAATTAATGTCATGTTCTTTCTCTCAACTACTCTATTCTATTGAGGTGTCCTAGAAGCTGAGAAGTTATGATCTATTCCATGAGATTTACAAAAATCATCAAACAATTCATTTTTAAATTCTTTCCCATGATCACTTTGGATTGTTACAATTTTAAAACCTAATTTTCCTTGAATCCTAGAGGCAAAATCTCTAAACTCCTCAAATGATTCACTCTTATGATTCAAAAATCTAATCTAGGTGTATCTTGAATAATCGTCCACAATTATATACCCAAATCGTTTTCCTCCTAAACTTAAGGTACTAACCGGTCCAAAGAGATCCATGTGAAGAATTTCTAAGGGCTTGCTAGTTCTAATTTCCTTGATTGAATTGAAAGAGGATTTAACTTGTTTTCCTAGTTAACATGCATCACATAAGTGATCTTTTGTAAAGTCTAATTTGGGTATTCCTCATACTAACTCTTTTTGGGTGATTTTCCTAAGATTTCTCATGCTAGAATGAAAAAGTCTTCTATGCCATAACCATGACTCCTCAGATACATTTTTCAAATAAAAAGCAGTAGAAGATTTTACAGAATTTAATTCTAGTATGTACATATTATTTACTCTATCACCATTCAACACAACTGTTCCATTTGGCAAAAAATTTATATGATAACCTTTATCGCACAGCTGACTTATGCTCAACAAATTATGTTTTGACCCTTCTACTAACAGAACATTTTCAATCACAAAGTTTTTTAAATTTCCAATCATACATGTACCTACCACTTTTTTGGTGGTATTGTCTCCAAGTGTAACCATGCCTCCATTCCTGGCTTCCAGTGATATGAATTGATTTGCATCTCTAGTCATATACTTTGAGCAGCCACTATCTAGGTACCAAATACTCTCACGAGGTCTTGTATGAGAGCGTTCCTACAAAATTATCAAATATTAGACTTGGGAACCCAAACAAGTTTGGGTTCTCCTCTTGGAAATTTTAAAACAGATGCATGTATGATATGCTGTGTTTTATGCATCCTAGGTCTCCACACTAAATATGTTCTATGATAAATAGTATAAGTGTGAGAAATATGTCTAATCATACCACAAGAAAAATACTTTACTCCAGGGAAAGGATTCACTAATCTATGTGCACTATAAGATTTTCTTTTAGATTTTAAATTAATTGAATTGTGATAGATTTTGTGAAAATCTTCAAGTTTAGGTGGATTTCTATTTTCCTCAAGTGTTTTCAATTTAACCTCAAAAAATGTATTTATACTTTCTAGAATCAAATTATCAATCTTCAACTTATGCTCTCTACTATCTGATTCATCCATAAATGTTTAGAAATCATTTTTAAGTTCAGTGTGTAATGATTTTAAATATTCATGTTGTTTATTTAAATCATCAAACTCATCCAACAATATCATGTGGTTGTTATCAATTAATGCATGATCTTTCCTAAGGATTTCATATTCATTTTGTAATTCTAATAAGTCCAGATTTAGTTTGGCATGCAGTTTCTTTAGTTTCCTATATGAAGAATGAATGCGTTTAAAAACTTCAAATAACTCAGCATAACTTAAGTCACATACCTCCTCTTGATCCGAATAATCAAGATTGTCAGTCATTAAGTACAAATTCGTGACTTCCTCTTCAGGTGCTATTTTTAAAGAATCTGAAGCTGAGTCCACCCAAAATACTCGTTGTAGTCTCTTTTTCCCCCTTCTATCCTTTGGTTTCTCCTCAGCTTTCTCCTTACTAAGATTGGCTTTGAGATTGGGGCATTCTGTCTTCATGTGTCCTAGCTTCCTGCACTCATAGCAAATAACAACATTAGAAGTCTTAACATTTTTATGGAACTTACCTTTGGTCCACTGCTGGCATCTCCTCTACTTCCTCTTTAAGAAACTTTTAAACCGCCTTATCATTAAGGTAATATCCTCTTCATCCTCAGGTTGAGATTGATCACTATCAAAGTCATCCACTTTCAGTGCAATATTCTTTTCTTTCCTTCTATCACCTGCATTAATCTATCTTTGAGTCACTCCTTGCTCGTAAGTAATCAGTGAACCAAGCAGATTATCAATAGAGTAAACATTTAAGACTTTTGACTCCGTGATAGTAGTAATCTTTGCATCATAGGAAGTAGGCAAACAACATAATATCTTATTAACTTTTTCAAAATTAATTAGTTTCCTACCTAAAGCATGCAATGAAGTTACAATCTAAGTAAACCAAGTATACATGTCAGAGATTGATTCATTTGATTTCATACAAAATAGTTCATAATCATGCAGTAGAATATTCAATCTAGATTGTTTTACTTCATTGGTTCCTTCATATGTGATACAAAGCCTATCCCAAATCTCTTTTCCATATTTACAAGTAGAAATACGTATGTAGTCTTCTGATTTCAATGCACAAAAGAAACTATTGAAATACTTAGCATTTAATTGAGCTAAATCATATTCTTCTACAGTCCATTCAGCAAAAGGTGTTTGAACTCTAATTCCTTCTATAATTCTAGTAGGTTCAGCGTATCCATCTTGTACTAAAATCCACATATGACAGTCAAGTGATTGCAGAAAAGTAGACATGCGAGTTTTTTAAAAATCAAATGGGATGTTATCAAAAAGTGGAGGTCTAGTGATCGAATAACCCTCAGGTGTATTTTAGTTTCTAACATTAGCCATGATCCAATTTCAAAAAGTAATTTAAACAGTACTTTTTAAAATAGGCTCTGATACCACTTAAAAGTGCAAATAGTTTGTTAGACCTATTAATTACGTCCCTAGGCTAACCAAGAGGGGAGAGTGAATTGGTACTTTTAAAAACTCTTGAAAGTTTTAATAACCTTTTATATGAAACCTCAAAATATCATATAGTATTATTCAATTTGTACAGTACGATCCAATTCGTACAGTGTGATCAGATGTGAAAATTCAGTACTTTGTCAACCACAGAAAAATATAGTACGATGCAAAAAATAAAATAAGAATGGAGAACACCATAATTTATAGTGGTTCAGTCAAACACAACCTACATCCACTCCCTAGAGACTCCTTCTCTAGGTATTGCACGATACTCAAGTAACTCTCCTTTTGCCCCCACAGTAAGGCGAAGAAGCCTTTACAAACTCTCTTCCACCAACCCGGTGTGGTAGAGAACCGTCGTCCTTTTTCACCCTCCTGGTGAAGGCAAAGAACCCCACGCCCTTTCTCACCCTCCTGGTGATGGCAGAGTACCACTCCTCCTTTTTCACCCTCCTTAGTGACGGTAAAGAACCGAGCCTCCTTCGACAATTCTCTTCAAAAAGCTTTCTAGGAAGATTGGGAAGATCTTCAAAGAACAAGAAAGAGATCCTCACTTGTTGGACAACCTTGTGAATCCCCTCACAATTTTCTTACACAAGATCTCTCACTCTTCACTCTCAAAATACTCTCCCCAACACACTCCTTAAGCCTACTTAAGAGAAATTCGTGGAAGTCATTTTGACAGTCAGTTTTTAGGACCCTTATATATGAAGAAGAAGAAAAACCGTCCAAAAACTGAAAATTTTAAGTTTTACACTACCAGATCGTTCCGTACGATTGAATATCGTCATGTACGAATAGTTCAAACTATGGAATATTCATCCGGTACGATTATGTATGAACCTATAAGACCCAGATTTCATATTATGGAAAATGGCATACAAAACAATTTCGTACTGTACGAACAGTTCAAAAAATTGAATGGTTCGTCCCGTACGATGCTGTACGAACCAGTGAACCCCATATTTCGTACTCTAGAAAATATTGTACGAACCAATTTCATACTGTACGAACAGTTCAAAAATTGAATGCTTTATCCCGTACGATGTTGTTCGAATATGTGAACCCCATATTTCATACTCTAGAAAATGGTATACAAAATAATTTTGTATTGTACGAATAGTTCAAAAAATTGAACAATTCATCCCATATGATCCAGTACGAACATTATGAGCTCCCATTTCGTACTCTGGAAAATGATGTATGAAAATAATTCGTATTGTACGATTCATACTTAGAAAAATTTCCGACCAGGCAGGTTCGTTTTAGAGGAGAAATAACATAGATCGTCTCATACGATAATACATCGTACAATACGATTAGTTTAAAAAATTAAGTTTTATCTCACTCCCCCAGTGTGTGTGCGCACAGTTATCCAACTTACAATCACTTTCTTAGACTCAAGAAAAGTAAAAATTACAGACTTCACTTACAATAGACTCTGACAAATAAACTTGAAGTCTTCAACAGTCTGGAGTGTGAATTTCACAAAAGATATGTTAGTACACACAAAGCAAAAATTTTAATATTTTTAGGAGAAATAATAGACAAACAATAAGCTTTTATAATCATCAAAATAACTCATATTAAAAACTCACTTCAAACAGATTTGCACAATTCTCAACAATCTCCAAGTTTACACAATTCTCAACAAGGAGCATATCATCACTTATAGGAATGGATATCATAAAACTCAAATTAATTTTTTTTCGATAAGAAAAATATATCATTTTGATTGCAAAGATTATAAAGTTATTCTGAGTGAAAGTTTATGTATCTAACATTGCTTATTAGTTTTTGACTTTAAGATGAAGGGGCAAAATATGAAAAATAAAATAAATTATTATTCTAGGATTAGATGAGGGCATTTGAAGAGTACTAATAAAAATATAATTGAGAGTAACATTCAAGATCATAAGATATGATTGTGCATGAGGAAGCTAATGTTATGTTGGAAGAAATTGCTAGTGAAATTAAGAATGTTACAATGGATGTGCTTGGAGTATTAAAAGAAAAAGCTCCTAATAATAAAAAAAAGTTGGTAGTGGAATTAAAATATATAAGAAAAGATAAAAAAATAAAAAGCCTTATTATAAAAATTAGTTTAGATATAAAAACTTGACAAATTAAGAAAGGTATAAAAGGGACCTAAGGAGTCTATGAAAGTAATATGTGATGCAAAGGATTTATCTTCTATTGATTTATATAATATATTAGATACTAAGGAAAGTAAAAGATGTATATATAAGTTAGCCAAGCAAAGAGATAGGAGAAGTAAGAATTTAGTTCAAGTGAAGTACATTAAAGATGAGGATCAAAATGTGCTTTTATTAGAAGAGGATATTCAAAAAAATATGAATGAGATATTTCGATAAGCTTTTCAACAAAGATTATGAGAATACAATTGAATTTAGTGGCCTTAGCACCCCCAATGAAAATTGATATTTTTATTTTTATTGTTGTATTAGTACAACTGAAGTAAGAGAGGCTTTAAGGAAAATGAAGTGTGAAAAAGTTATGGACCTGATGATAATCCAATAGAAGTATGGAAATGCTTAGGAGATGAAGGAATTTCTTAGCATACGAAACATTTTAAAATTATTTTAAAGACTTAAAAGATGTTAGATGAGTGAAGAAAGAGTGTTTTGATTCCTATTTTTAAGAATAAAGGTAATGCACAAAAAGTGTGCGAATTATAAAATTATGTTTGTGTCATACATTAAAACTATGGAAGAGAGTTACTGAGCATAGGTTATGACGTGATACTAATGTTTCTCCAAATCAATTTGGATTCATGTTGGGTAGGTCTACTATGGAAGCTATACATTTATTGTGAGGTTTGATGGAGAAGTATAGAAAGAATAAGGAAGATCTACATATTATATTTATTGATTTAGAGAATTCATTTGATAAAGTTCCAAGAGAAGTACTTTGGAGAGTTATTAAAATAAAAAGAGTTAAAAATGTTTATTTTCAAATCATTAAGGACATGTATGTTGGAGTCATTACTTGTATTCAAATACAAGGTGGTTTGACCAATTGTTTTCCTATTTTAGTTGGATTACATCAAGGATCAACTTTAAGTCCATATCTTATTGCTTTAGTCATGGAAGTTCTTACTAGACATTTGCAAGAGAATGTACCCTAGTGTATGTTTTTACTGATGATATTTTTCTTGTTGATAAGACTAGAGAGGGAGTTGATGCAAAACTTGAATTATGGAGGTCAACCTTATATTCTAAAAGTTTTTTTGCTTGAGTAGTCATAAAAATGAATACATGGAATGTAACTTTAGTAGTATTAGATCTAATAGGGGGATTGGTGACTTTGGGTGATTAATTCATTAAGAAGAGTATATGTTTTAGATATTTTGGGTCTGTTGTTGAAAGTGATGGTGAAATAGATAGGGATATTATTACCAGAATTCAAGTTGGATGGTTGAAGTGGAGGAATGCATCGGGCCTGATGTGTGATAGAAACATACCCCTCAAACTTAAGGGATAATTCTATAAGATGGTGGTGAGACCTATATTTCTTTATGGTGTAGAATGTTAGCCATTAAAAGTGATGCGTAAAAGAAAGTTAAGTGTTGCAGAGATGAGGATGCTCAAGTGGATGAGTGGTTGCAAGAAGCTAGGGAATAGAGGTGGATTTTCCCATATTTGATGATGGGAAAAGGACAAAGGAAAGAAATAAAAATGATAATAAATATGAAAGAATATGGCCTCACATGCCAACTCAAATAGTGACTCTTCTTCAACATCATTAATTGACTTAAAGGAAGAGTCACATATTTTCCTCCTCACTAGAGAGAAGGGCTTCATCTCTTAATAATTATAGGATTTAAATATTTCTTGAAAGAGTTATATAATGTTTTCAATGATTTATATAAAGAATATTTGAAATTTAGGAATATATATTTAAGCTTATAAAAAGAACATGATAACATAGATAAATTTTTTTGTAATATAACAAATAAATGTAATCCATTAAGGAAAAAAATTAGTTTATTTGACTATTCATTATTGGTTGCCAAATTATGAAAAGAAGAGATTTTGTTAAAGGAAAAGTTGGATTTGATTTTAAAATCACATATTAACACTGCACATGAAAATGCATGTTAGGAATTATTCATACTATTGAAGCTAATTTTGTCCAAGGATGAAACTCAACCTTAATAATAGGCTAACTCTATGAATGTGTGACCCAAAACCTGTAGAAGAATGGGGAGAAGAAAGATAGCTTTATAGGAAGAGATAATCTTTAAAAAATCTCAAAAGAGTTATGAATCTCCAACTAGCATAGGATCTATCAGAATCAGCTAAATATCCTTAAATTATTCCACACCACGCTTTATTTATAGAACTCTGAGGGTTACAAGAAAAGATACATAAAAGGTACAATGTACAATTCTACACATAATACCTAAGACACATGTCACCCCTTGGTTGGTTGAGGGAGAGCAGGGTCATAGTGCTCTGATGTCCTATCTTTAGGCAAGCTTAGATGTGTCGAGTATGCAGTAGGTGAGTCGATGGCTGAGTGCAAAGATAAGGGGGCTCGTGAGTGGTAGACTTGCTAATGTTGCTCATGACTAGAGTGGGAGATCTCAGATCGCCTTAGAAGAGATAGACAAGTGAAATGTTGTTGTAGGAAGAGAAATCACTAGACTGGGTGGTCGTGTCAAGGTGAGTTGAGAGCCTCACGAGTAGGCGCTTTCCTATAACTGAGCTTGGTAAGTTTATAAGAGGATGATGGCTCTAAGAGAGTGAGCATCTGACCAGGGAGTCGATCCAGGTATGTGGCATGGAAAACAGTAGCTTATATAATTTGAATATTATGCTAAATAGGTATAATTTCAATTCTAATATGCATAGAAATCCTAAACACTCCACATTTTCAGCACACTCATGAAAATTAGTGTGTACTTTAATGTGGTGTGTGTGTGTAACACTAATACCCTAAAACAAACATAATAAGGGGGTGAATATATTTGTTGCATATCAATCATAGATATGTCCATGGTTTACATAGTCATTGTACCAAATTTTTTTATTAGTATTGATAAATCATTAGAAATTGTGTTGCCAGGTCCCAAGTCCTGGATGAGAAAAGTGGAGGGTTGCGTTAGGTAGTCGACAGCCAGCGTAAAACTTATCGAATAACCATGACATGAATCCTTTAATAAATTGTGTTAATGCTAGGGCGTTCCCTGGAAGCGACGCACTGTATGGCCTGAATACAGTGAAAAGTGTGCAAGGGCCGCTGCATCGACGCCCGGGTGCAGTGTTAAATAGGCAAGGGTTCCCACATCAAGGACGGATGTGGGCAAAGAAGCTAGTCCATGATACTAATATTAGGATAGGAACTTGGAATATAGGTTCCCTTACAGGAAGATTAATGGAATTAATAGATATTACGATTCATAGGAAGATAAATATTTTGTGCATTCAGGAAACTAAATGGGTTGGAGAGAAGGCTAAGGAGATTGATAGTTTAGGATTTAAAGTTTGGTATTCAGGTAAGAGTCATACTAGGAATGGTGTAGGCGTGATTATAGATAAGAGTTTGAAGGATAATGTTATAAATATTAATAGAATTGGAGATAGAATTATGGCTTTAAAGATTGTTGTTGATGCTAAGATTATTAATATTATAAGTGCTTATGCTCCTCAAGTAGGTTTGGATATATGTTCAAAATTAAAATTTTGGGATGACTTAGAAGAATTAATTCAAAAAATACCTCTCGAAGAAAAAATTTTTATTGGAGGAGATTTAAATGGACATGTTGGTAGAGAGGTAAATGATTTTAAAAGCATTCATAGTGGATATAGGTTTGGAATGACTAATGAAGGTGGTAAGACCATATTAGATTTTTCTTTAGCTTATGATTTTGTAATTGCTAATACCTTATTTAAGAAAAGAGATGAGCATCTCATCACTTATAAGAATGGTTATAGTAAAACTCAGATTGATTATTTTCTTATAAGAAAAGTATATCGTTTAGATTGCAAAGACTGTAAAGTTATTCCGAGTGAAAGTTTATGTACCCAGCATCGCTTATTAGTTTTAGACTTTAAGATGAAGGGACAGAAAATAAAAAATAAAGTAAAGAGATTTTCTAGGATTATATGGGGGCATTTAAAGAATAGTAATAAAAATATTTTTGAGAGTAAGATTTTAGATTCTAAGATTTTATTTGTGCATGAGGATACTAATGTTATGTGGGAAAAAGTGGCTAGTGATATTAAAAATATTGCAAAAGATGTGTTTGGAGTATCAAAGGGAAAATCCCCTAATAGTATAAATAGCTGGTGGTGGAATCCAATTGTGCAAGAAAAGATAAAAAATAAGAAGATTTGTTATAAAAATTGGTTTAGATGTAAAAATTTTGATAATTGGGAAAGATATAAAGAGGCATGTAAGGATTCTAAGAAAGCAATATGTGATGCAAAGATCTTAGCTTTTAATGATTTATATAATATATTAGATACTAAGGAGGGAGAAAGATATATGTATAAGCTAGCCAAACAAAGAGATAGGAGTAGTAAGAATTTAATTCAAGTGAAGTGTATTAAGGATGAAGATCAAAAAGTACTTTTCTTAAAAGATGATATTCAACAAAGGTGGATGAGATATTTTGATAAACTTTTTAATGAAGATTGTAAGAATACAATTGACTTTAGTGACCTTAGCACCCTAAATAAAAATAAAGATTTATGTTTTTATCGGCGTATTAGTAAAACCGAAGTTAGAGAGGCTTTAAAGAAAATGAAGTGTGGAAAAGCTGTTGGACCTGATGATATCCCAATAGAGATGTGGAAATGCTTAGGAGATGAAGGAATTTCTTGGCTAACTAAACTTTTTAATAATATTTTGAAGACTAAAAAGATGCCAGATGCGTGGAGAATGAGTGTATTGATTCCTATTTATAAGAATAAATGTGATGCACAAGATTGTGCGAATTATAGAGGAATTAAGTTAATGCGTCACACTTTAAAACTATGGGAGCGAGTTATGGAGCGTAGGCTGCGGCGTGATACTAATGTTTCTCAAAATCAATTTGGATTCATGCCTGGTAGGTCTACTATGGAAGCCATACATTTATTGAGAGGTTTGATGGAGAAATATAGGGATAATAAGGAGGATCTACATATGTTATTTATTGATTTAGAGAAAGCATATGATAAAGTTCCAAGAGAAGTGCTTTGGAGAGTTCTTGAAAAGAAAGGAGTTAATAATGCTTATATTCAAATCATTAAAGATATGTATGAAGGAGCTATTACTTGTGTTCAAACACAAGGTGGCTTGACCAAGTATTTCCCTATTTCGGTTGGATTACATCAAGGATCAGCTTTAAGCCCATATCTTTTCGCGTTAGTCATGGATGTTCTCACTAGACATTTACAAGAGGATGTACCCTGGTGTATGCTTTTTGCTGATGATATTCTTCTTGTTGACAAGACCAGAGAGGGAGTTGAAGGTAAACTTGAAGTCTGGAGATCAACCTTAGAGTCTAAAGGTTTTTGCTTGAGTAGATCTAAAACTGAATATATGGAGTATAATTTTAGTAGTAATAGACCTAGTGAGGGGATTGTGACTTTGGGCGATCGAGTCATTAATAAGAGTACACGTTTTAGATATCTTGGATCTATTGTTCAGAGTGATGGTGAAATAGATGGGGATGTTATCAGTAGAATTCAAGTTGGATGGTTGAAGTGGAGGAATGCATCGGGCTTGTTGTGTGATAGAAAAGTCCTCCTTAAACTTAAGGGAAAATTCTATAAGATGGTGGTGAGACCTGCAATGCTTTATGGTGCAGAATGTTGGCCATTAAAAGAGAAGCACAATACTAAGTTATGTGTTGCGGAGATGAGGATGCTCAGGTGGATGAGTGGATTTACTCTTAGAGACAGGATACGAAATGAGCATATACGTGAAAAGGTTGGAGTAGCTCCAGTGGAGGATAAGATTAGAGAGAGTCGCCTTAGATGGTTTGGTCACATAAAACGGCGGCCTTTCGATGACCCAGTTAGGAAAGTAGAGGTATTAGATTTGACCTATGTTAAGAAAGGTAGAGGTAGACCTAAAAAGACTTGGTTAGAAAATATTAAAAATGATCTTTCTTTATTAGATTTAAACGAGAATTGGACTTTGAATCGGACACAATGGAGAAAAAGGATTCATGTTGCCGACCCCACGTAGTGGGACAAAGGCTTGTTGTTGTTGTTGTTGTTGTGATAAATCATTAGAAATTACAACAATCAAGCATGAATCTTGATATAAGCTCATGAATAAGAAATTTTTAGGTTTAACTTCATGGCCATATAAGCTCCAATTTTAGTAAGCTTATAATTAAAATGAACAGTTTGATGAAACATGCCCAAAAAAAGCTTAATTAACTTGATCTAAGTCTAAACGATCCCAAATCAAGCACTTAAAGTGTAGTTGAAAACTTCATGAAACTACCTAAGGAACCAAAAGAATTTTTAATCTTGCATGTTTATAGTCAAAATCAGTGTCTTGGCTAGGAAAAAATCAATAAGCCTAACTTAACTCAATTTTAATGGCATTAAGGCTCTTAAATGCCTAAAGCCCAAAGAATGTTCTATGATTAATAGAATCAACACAGGCCATCTGATGGAGTATTTAGGAATTTTGGCTAAAATTACCAACATTTCACTCCATAAAACTATAACTATACCCCCATTCTTTATATGAAAAAGACCTAAAATTAAAGAGTTTACATATCCAAAGAACTCCAAAATTTTATTCGACAATCACACCATTAATTATCGCAAAAAATAGTTATTGTTTGACTGTAGCCGCCTCACCACTGTCAGCCGATCAATGTTGCTTAGCCACTATTACCCGACTGTCATCACTTATTGATATCGCATAATCATGATGACTTATTGATATCGCATAATCACGGTCACCCAATAATCATCTCCTACATGCCACCATTTATCGATGATGCTAAAATTTATTAGTTGTCTTCCATCTTATGATCATTGTCATCACCATTTACTATTTTGTTAGTATTCTCTACTACATTCATAGGATATTGAGATACAATCCATTCTTTGTAATATTGTGTTCTTCAATTGATTGGTGCAGTGGATTTCTATATTCTTACTTACATAGTAGATTATTTCAACTAAATTAGGCTCAATTATTTTTTTTCCTTTAGAGTTTTCTATGTAAAAGCTCTAGTGCCTCTTACAAACTTCTCATATATTTGGGTGAGAATATGTGTGCATTGGTGATGATGTTAATGTTATTATGTGTGTTTTGTATGATTTATAATAGGTTTCTATCTATATGATAGCATGTTATTTGCAAATGAAATCAAGCTTCACTTTCAATAATTTGTTTTGCTTTTATGGTTTATAATAACTAAAGAATGATCATGTAAGGAACTATTTCTCCTTTTCAAAGAACCACACTCATTTTTAAAAATATAAAAAATTTCTATGGGAAAATTCATATTCTTTTTCCAATGGCAAACACTTCCTAAGTTTTTTTATGTATTCAACTAATCTCCTTTAGCCATGAGACAAATATTTTCCTACTCATCCAATTCACTTAACTTATACCCTTTTTCCTTATTGTTTTCCTTTTCTCATTATCTTCTTGCCTTCCAAAAATCTAAGAAATCTCAATTGCAGTTTTGTTTGGGGCAATGTTTTCATTGATTTGCTTTTCAAATAACAACCACAATCCTATTTGACTGTGATTTTCTTACTATTTTTTCGATATTTCTATAGAAAATAATAATATTTTATAATCAAATTTAACTGAATGCGATAGCTGTAAGAAAGTTGTTATCTGAATTTTTTTTTTAAAGAAAAAAATTTGTAATATTTATAACTATTTAAAAAAATCAAATTTCATTGTAACAATTTTACAAAAATCAAAGGTCTACTTGGGACAGTTGCAATGTTTTTCAAAAGCTTTTGTATAACTGATGTGAGGAAAGCAATTTTTTCTTTGAAATCTAAAATATGGGTATTATAAATCTTTTTAAAATTTGGGACATCAATTTTCTTACCGCTATTAACTTTAAATAATTATTTCAAATCATTTTTGAAAAGAAATAAGAAAGATATATATTAATATGATTTTTAAGAATATTTAGAGATTAAATTATTAAATAAATAAATAAATATACAAATTTTAGTTATTAAATATGTAAATACATAGAAGCTCCCAACCCACTAAGGTGATTTTGTGTTCTGTGATTATTGAGATTATTTAAGAAAATTATCGGGGGAGTGATATACATAACACTTAAAATTATCATATTTATATATTTAACAAAAAACTTTCATTGTTTGCAAAGTATATTATTCAATCAATGAAAATTAATGAAACCCTCAATAACGAAAACCAAGCTATGAATTATCTTTGTCAATTTCTATTAATAGAGTACTTTACTTTATAAAATTTAAATATTAAGTACATAAAAGAGATAATTTTTTCTTAGAATATTTCGGCCAATTAAGATAAATTTACACATACATCGAATACGTGAGACTGAAACTCAAGATTTTCTATTTGATAGTGAAAACTCACAACCAACAGATCAAGATGAGCTCCATAAATGAAAAAATTATTACCTACGGAGTCTGGATGTAGCTCATGGAGAAATTATTACTTGTGGAGTCTGCACATAAATCAGAGTTTGGACGTAGAGCTACGTCTAGACTCCAATCAAATGACAACACGTGGCTAATACACACTATATATTAGTTACATATTAGCTATTTATTGATGAGTATTAGCTGTGTATTGGCTAGTACCTATCATGTACTCTAATACATAACTAATACACATTAATATATAGCTAATACATAATTAGTACATATCTATTACACAATACGTATTATAGTATATATTATGTATTAGTTAATACGCAACTAATATACAATAAATATTAGCGAAATATTGTCATTTGATTGGAGTTGGACATAGCTCTATGTCCGGATGACACACTTAATAATTTCTTTCAGGAAAATTATTTTGTTCGGACAGCGTATGTCCAGATTTATAATGTACATAATGTGTAAAAATTTTATAAATATTATGTACATCAATGCCTGAACATACGCTGTCCGAAGAGAATAATTTACCCCATAAATGAGATAATTTTAAGAGCTATTTTTCTGAATCCCCTAAATTAAGCGATACTGGATTGCCTCTTCCCTCTCGCTCTCGCTCTCTCTCTCTCTCTCTGTGCACGCGCTTCGCCCACTGCCACCGGCCATCGATACTGGATTGCCAGTGAACTTAGCTTTATTCGTGGAAATGAAATGTTCTCCATATGCACTTCGCCTAGGCACTCATTTCTTCTAGGGAGATGGAAAGGCAGGCAGCTGCGGGCCTCCTTCATTTCCGCCACACGGAGGATCGGTGTCGCGCCTTGGCGAATCCCTTGTTCCGTGAACGACAATTCAACTCTCGTATGTTCTTTTTCTGAAATTTTGGCATCGTTCTTCCCCTTCTTCTTTTTCGTTAATTCGTAGACTCATATGGGTGATCAATCCCTTCTGAAAATTTTCTATCTTCTTGCAGCATGATTTCGATCCTTCCAAGGAGCTACTAGAGCTTGAAGTGGATTCGCGCCCGAGGTCTGGCTTTTATGTTCTTCATACTGCAATGATATTTTAGTTTATCCTGGGAAAATGTTATTCTGGTTGATTATTTTCCATTATTCATTACAATGGTTGTGTATCCTGAATTTTGCGGCAGTGCTTCAGAACACATGAAATTTTTTTCTCATCTACTTCCCTGAAAAGGATTGTTCGTTTTGCAAAGTTTTGTATGGTAAGTTTTTTAGTGGAAAATAAGTTGAACCCTATTTGAGACTTCCAGGCAAGCAAATATGTGAGAAGGGAATTAAAAAAATAAAAAATAAAAACAAAAAAAATATGTCAGAAGGGAATGAAAATTCGATTGGATCTCGAATCTCTTAATGAAATACTATAATGTAGGCAACCAATTCCATTGTGGAGAAGGTTAAAATATCATGCCTCCTCACTACACCTTACCTCAACCCTCTATTAGAAGGCGAAACCTAAGTTCAATAGTAGAAGATGAACTACATAAGTTTCAGATCACTGTGAGGTTATTAGAACAGTTGTTGTAGTCGATCGTTTTTCTAGCGAGTAATTATCTCTCCAGTGTTGCTGCTTGGAGCAACTTATATCAACCATGTTAACTTTTAGATCAGAAGGTTAGGGAAATGAGGTTGATTAAAGTTTTTTTTTTAAAACTCAAATTGGGAAGGCTAATTTTTTTTGAACTTCACATTGGAGGTCTGAAGGAGCTTGGAGATCATTTTTGTTTTATTTTGATTGATGACTCTTGTGATATATTAGCTAAAGAACAATTGATTATTGTATCACATTATGTTAATCAGCAATGTCATGATGTTAAGTGTTCTTTAGATATTGAACCGGTCTTATAGATAAGGTTGAGATTTTCGGAACAAAGTTGGGTTTTGACGTCAATTGATGTGAAGTGAAATCAGAGAATTTGCGAAAATGTTGAAGAACTCAAGGAAGAAGGAGAAAGATGGAAGGATCAGTACACAAATAAAGGGGAGGAAGAGGATGCTAAGCATCATTTCTTTCCAATAATCATAATTGACTATTACATAAATCTTGGACTAATTCTACAGGATAAATTTAATAATTAAGTAATTCTAATCTACTAATTAACCATGTTCCCTATGATATTTAAAAGAAAGAAAGATAACGATTAAATGTGAAGTAATAAAAGAAAGATAATGATAGTTTAATTATGCTACATCAAATACACTCATATGCAATTATATATTTGCAATAGAAAGTTAACAAATAATGCATTTTTAAATTCTAAATAAACATCTTAAATTAATGAAATATGTGATGGGCATTTAAGCATTTGTTTATTCAATAATTTTTTGAACAATATACTAATTATAACTGAGAAATATTGGCCATTATACTATTCATATGCGATATTCATTTTATCTTTTTTCAATAAATTTATAAAACCAAACTTAAATACTTTTGCAAAATAAATTTTACTAGCAACAACAATTATTTGATCTTTTAAAACCCAATAAAATAGTTTTCAATTCAAATTTTCTCAATAATTAAAATGCCAAAATGTGTAATAAAATATTTATTTATGAAATATATATTAAATTCACATAACTTTATAATAGTTTTGAATTTTTGTCTACTAAGTGGTAGAGGAATAGGTCGAGCTTTTTGTTTCATGATGGGTGATTCGTGCTTGTATGTAGAGAGAGAAAGAGAGACAATTCATAGGGAAATTAGCAGTGGATGAAATTTGTATGCAAGTTTGTTAGGTTTGTGTATAATTAATTGAGTTTGATGGGGAAATTAATTAACTAATATAAGAGGGGAAGGGCCCAAGTGGATGAAAAGGTTTGAAGGATATGGGAAGATTTACATGAATAGATAGATAGAAAAATAGAGAGAGAGAGAGAGAGAGAGAGAGAGAGAGAATCATGAATTGCCAACAATATTAATGCAAAGAATTGAAGGGTTTGGAGGTTTTGGAGATAAGGTGAATATTGTAGGAGGAATTTTAAATGAGGAAGTCATAACAATAGAGAGGGAGAGGGAGAGGGAGAGGGAGAGAGAGAGAGAGAGAGAGAGAGAGAGAGAGAGAGAGAATGTGACTTGGTTTTAATTTTTGAATGTTAAAAATGGTACACATGTGGATATTAATGGAATAAATTTATGAAGTTGAAAAAGAAATGGGAGAGTTTTTAGAAAGAGATTTTATGCTTAGTACTAAGAGCGAGTGAAAGAAAAATATGAGCTAGGTGGGATTCCAAGGAGTGCTCACTCTTGGTAGCATGGAAAAAATATGAGCTAGGTGGGATTCCAAGGAGTTCTCACTTCTGGTAGCATGGAAAAAATATGATGGCTACATATTTATAAAGTTAGCACAAAAATAAAGCATTTAAAAACTTCTATGCATAATATTTTTGAACATAATGGTGGATGGGTGACTAAGTTTTTACACTATAATATTTTCTTAAGAAACACAAAAAAGTATTTTAAAATTGGCAATGCCAGTTCCAAATCCAAATGAACAAAGTTGAGGCTTAGCTCTATCATTAGAAACTTAATCTGATATATATATATATATATATATATATATATATATATATATATATATATTGTGCTGCCACCTAGAAAAATGTTTTGGCTACATCCTTGACAACTTCTTGTATGATTTACACGTTTTATATAGGAATTCACTTCCTTAAATTAATAGAAAATAAATTGATTTAATAAAATTAATGAATGCTTATTATGAAGCAGGGAAAACTATGAGTCAGAAGCTCTCAATAAAATGTGCGAAATGTATGGTAAATGATCAATGATGAGGATATTTTATTAGAAATATTAAGATACTTATATAATAACTATAAGATAAATTTTTTGCACTACAAATTAGCTTTATTTTTCCTAAGACAAAATTGCAATAATCTTTTCAACTGTAATATAGCGTGTCCTATACTCTGTTTGCTAGTGTTTCTTCATCTATTTCCTCCTAAAAATAGAGCAAAAAGCATCGAAGAAAAGCATCACCCATTCTTCTTTCCCATTTCCATGTCACATTTAACACATTTTTTTCAAAAGAGAATATATTGAAAATTAAGCACTACGCATACTGAGAGAAATTTTTAGATCAAGTGTGATTGTTGAGTTGCTTATGCCTTGTTTAAAAGTTTGTTGATCATATTCTGCCACTAGGAGATTCTATAGAAAATTGTTTTACATTGCTATTATAATTACTGATTTGTATGGTCGGAGTTAATTATTGACAAAACTAAGGTATTTGCTATTTTAATCATTTTGTTTCCAAAACATTTTTTTTTTACCTCTCTTCATCATGGAACCTCAATAAAGGTAAAATCATGAATATAGGTAACTATTACAGTGCATCAAAATTTTTATGTGACCCAAACGACTGAATATATATGCATGATTTGCTCGCAATGAAATATAGATGCTGCTAAGACATGTTTATAGATTTGCTTTCTCTAATCTATCTAGCATGATTTGCTTTCATCGGAATGTTAGACTATTTTCAGAAAAGGAGAGATCATGGTTTGGTCCAAATGGCCAGTACATCAGAGAGTTACCCTGTCCAGGTTGTCGGGGAAGGGGTTATACACCATGCCCCGAGTGTGGAGTTGATAGATCAAGACCTGATTGTTTTCAGTGTACCGGAAAGGTGCCCCTTTTTGTGTTTATTTGAGTATTGGAGCCCATGATTGTTGCTTGTTGAACTTTTTATTATATATTGCAACTTATACTTTAAACAAACTGTTGTTGGTTTTGATGATTAGAATAATTCATATATGAGGAATTCCATCAAACAAATATGCACGTCATGTCATATTCTATGTAATTACTCTTAATAATTTCATAAATATTCACATTTAATAAAATAATATGAAGTTATTTTTTTATATTCAAATCTTCTCTAACTACAATATGCCCATTGTTTTCTATTGAAATGATTTTAAGTTTGATGTTTTGTTTCACAACAATAAATGTGACAAAGATCAATTTTGAATTCATGACAGGGCGTTAAGACATGCCGGCAATGCTTGGGAGAGTGTGTGATCTGGGAAGAGTCGTACGATGAGCGCCCTTGGGAGAAAGCTCGATCTAGGTGAAACATGATATACTTGAATCAAATTTATGCTATTAGATGCATATAATTAACCAGTATGATAATGGAAATTCTTACTGCCTTTAGTCTATAATTAAAAACCAATTTAGTTTTTTTTCCTTGCATGATTAATCTCTATTGACTTTGGTCAAATTTCTATTAAATTGTTTTAGTTATAACATTGTTGTCACTACCACGGGTGTCCTAACTATATATATATATATATATATATATATATATATATATATATATATATATATATTAAATCAATTAAGTATCTGATTTACAGAAGTCATTTATTTGCATACTTACCATTAGGTTTGAAATGTTGTCAACTTGTGGAATTCAATCTACTGAAAACTATAACCCATGCGTTCTAACTTGCCTACCCACGTGCTTCTATGGCGTCAACTACAAGTTTTAGATCTACCTCTATCTTTCTTAACCTAGGCCGGATTTAATATATAATTCAAACAATAATAAAAAAATAGCATGATATGCTAATTTTGGGCTAGACAAAAGGATTACATTCATTAGCATATACATGGCTAGTACATTACTGATAGGAAACACTTGTAGAAATCAAAATTAACTTGGCTGAATTTGAATTTCAGCACGGTTCAAAACCAGAAATAAGAAAATTTTGGTGGAAAAACTAGCGAGAAATGATTATATTGATAATGGATGGAAGAAAAACAACAAGATACAATTGATCCTCAATTGGAGAGGAGGATCTGACTCTTTCAAATCTCTAGACGCTACTAGAGCCCAAAAACAACAAAGAACAACTATATTTAGCAAAATATTCGATACTCTAATCCTAGGAAAACAATCAACTTAAAGGAAACAATGATAAAGAAAATCCCTTAACAGCCCCTCGTTTCAAAATTCCATCCTAAGCACAGTTCATGGCCTCTTACTGGACCCCGCCCAGAGGAGGCATCATCTGCGGCATGTGCAGCCTCTTAGGAAGCGTAACAGGAACCTTTGGTAAACCCATACCGATCCAATGGCCGGTCTATCTATGCCCCCCCAAAGACCCACCTTGTCCGCAAGGTGAAAAGACGACACCCTCCCCAATTTTCTTGTCATCACAAACGGTGAGAACTTGAAAAGTTCGGTTCTTACACATGTGCCCCGGTGTATACCTCTCCTCACATCTGAAACACAACCCTTTCTCTCTCTTCTCCTGTAGCACCATTTCTGTGAGTTTCTTGAAGTTCTTCCCAGGTCTTCCTCCTACAGTCTTCTGCTTTGTGGTCTCCCTAAGAATACCCGGTGTTGGCTCTTTGGATGTCAAAAAGATGGTGATCATCCTATACGAACCTCTTGAGCTACTGCCTCCAGTCCCTCTGATCCTCCACTAATTGAGCTACCTCTATAGCCTCTCCCAAATCACGAGGTCTCATCACTCTAATTGCCGCTTGAAGCATTGATTTGAGCACTTTCATAAAGTTCCCCTCTAGTATAGTCTCCGGAAGTTGGTCCAGTCGGCTGGCCAGGTGCTAAAACTGGTCACAGTATTCACCACTTTCCTCTCCTGCATCAGGGCGAAGAACTGCTCATAGAAGTCCCCTCACCTGCTGGTTCGGAAACGTTTCAACAAGCAGTTCTTAAACTCCCTCCAGGTCCATATGGGTCGCCTTGTATCCCTCTACTAGTATCATGCTAAAGCTTTCCCTTCCAAGCACATCCCGATTTCCGTTAGTCTCTCCTCCTCCATCAACCTATTAATGGTAAAGTATCTTTTCACCTTGTAGATCCACCCATGAGCATTATCTCCTTAAAAAATAGGCATCTTCAGCATCCTCACCCTTGGATCTCCTCTATTCCCCCTGTTTCCTCCATAATTTCCAATTCCCGAAAGGGGTAGTTCCCCCCAAATGTCCCAACCATTCCTTTTACACTTATACCCAAACCTTTCATCAAATTCCCACCTTCTCCTCTCAAATTCAGCACCCCTTAGATTATAATTAGCCCTTTCCTTTTCAAATTCCGCTTCTCTCCTCTCAAATTTATCACCCCTTCATTCATGCATGACCTCCTCACGCCTCTCCCCATACCCTCTACCCAGCTCCTCCCTAGGAATAGGCTGGGCTCTAGGGAAGGAAGTCTCCCTTCTCCCTCCCAGATCTCCTCCTCCTGATCTTCCCTTTCGCCTTATTAGATTAGGGCTTTCCCACTTCCTTGGTTGCCGGAGGCTTCCCTCGCCTCTAACGACGCTATTTTGGGTTGGCCCTCGAGCATCTTCTTCAACATCTCCTCTAGGATGAAAAAATTCTCATCGATCTTCTTATGGATGGCTGAAATTTGACTTTTTATATATGAAAGTTAAGTGTGGAGATCTGAAATTTTAGATTTCAATTGTCCGATCTTCCCTTCCAATACTTTTACCTTTCTTCCTGCCGTTGGTACTCAGAATTAGGCTCCAATAGAAAAAAAAAGGAACAACTTTGATGCGAATCGGCCTCCAAACAGTAAAAACAGCAAGATCGCAGAGGAAACACAGCAGAAATTAGCGAGGAAGATTTCTATCTCAGCCCAGGAAATTGCTCTGATACCAATTTAATAGGAAACACTTGTAGAAATCAAAATAAACTTTGCTGAATTTAAATTTCAGCATGGTTCAAAACTAGAAATAAGAAGAATTTGGTGGAAATACTAGCGAGAAACAATTATATTGATAATAGATGAAAGAAAAACAACAAGATACAATTGATCCTTGATTGAAGAGAAGGATCCGGCTCTCTCAAATCTCTAGACGCCGTTAAAGCTCAAAACAAAGAACAACTAAATTTAGCAAAATATTTGATACCCTAACCCTAGAAAACAATCAACTTAAAGCAAACAATGATAAAAGAAATCTTTAAACAGCCCCTCCTTTCAAAATTCCCTCCTAAACATAATTAATGGCCTCTTACTAGACCCCGCCCAGAGTAGGTGACATCTGCGGCTTCTTAGGGGGCGGAACAAAGTTAAAAGCATCAGTTTCAATAATAGTGGTTTTTGTAAAATCTAGTAAAGCTATGATAGGTGGTTATCATGAAGCTAGTTTAAGATTGTGAAAGGCTGTTAAAGCTAAGGCATCCCATTTGAAGGAATCTTTCTTGAGAAGAGTAGTTAAAGGAGAGGCAATGGAAGCATAATTAGATATAAACCATCGGTATTATTCTATCAATCCTAAAATGGAATAAAGATCACGCAAAGATGAAGGAACTGACCATGTGGTCATCGCATTAATTTTATTAGAGTCAGGTTTAACACATCTTGAAGATATAATATAACCTTGATATTTAATAGACGATTGAAAAAATTACATTTATTTAGCTTAAGAAATAGATGATTTGTCTGTAAGCATTGAAAGACGAATTGAAGGTGATCAAAATGAAGATCAAGAGTTGGATTGTATAGAAGAATGTCGTAAAAAAAGATTATAATAATTTTACAAAGATAAGATAAAAAATTTGATTCATTAATTCATCTAAGAGTTCATCCACCATTGGAATAGGAAATTTATCTTTAATGGTGATAGCATTAAGGGCTCTATAATCCATGTAAAGGCGTCAAATACCACCCCATTTTTTAACAAGTAGTAAGGGCTAGAAAAGGATTGTGATTATGATGAATAATGTCAGTGTAGTATTTCAAAAACTAATTATTTCGTAGCATCTTTTTGAAAATGTGAATAATGATAAGGATGGATGTTAACTGGTTTAGATTATGATGGAAGATGAATATGATGATCAATGGCATGTGGTAGCGGTAACCTTTGTTTTGGCTGAAATAAATCTTGGAATTGTTTGAGTAAGGTAGAAATGGATATGGGTGAAGGGTGTGTGAGGTTGGCTAGGTTGTTGTCTACAAGATTTGAAGATGGGGTAGGATTTAAACCTAATGATTATGATTACATAGTAATGAATTGAATGATGGGTAAATGGGATATTATGACATGCAATTGAATAAAGGATATAGGGTTAAGTGTTAATTGAGGTTCTCCTGACAGGGTGATAAGTTGATTTTGATTAGTGAATTACATGGTAAGGTTTTGAAAATTATGTAAAACAGGTCTTAAGGATTGGAGTCATTGCATATCGAGAACTACATCAGCACTATAAATTGAAAGAACAAATAAGTCTAAAAGGACTTGATATTCCTGATTGGTAATGTTGATTTGAGGACATTTAGCATTACATCATAGTAAGCTGCCATTACCAACAAATACTTTGAATTGTTTAATAGGTTGAGGATTAAGACCTAATTGCTAAATTGGATGGTCTTGAATGAAATTATGAGTACTATCACAATCAATTAATATGTGGGCATTTTGATGGTTAATCAAGCAGTTAATAAGAAAAAACGAGGGTTGAATTATCCAGCTAAAGCATTAAGGCTGATTTCAAGTTGAGGATCTAGATTTTCATCATTGGTAGAAATGGGGGAGGATCGAGAAAATCAGGATCATCTGTGCTAAGTAAAAGATAGAATTTATTGGGACAATAATATTGTGGTCCAAATTCAGCATTACAAATGAAATAAAGATCTTTATCATGTCAAAACTAAATTTAGACTGGTGATAGCTTATGGATTGGAAAATTTTGAGGGTTAGGGATATTTAGGGTTGGTGTGGAAGAGTAGATAGAAGATTAGAAAAGAAGTTATGGTGGTCTAGAAGTTGGATTTATAATAGTCTATGGCGGGTTAAGGGTGGGATTTTGATATTAGAAGGCAAAGGTTTTTGCCAAGTGGATGATGGAATAGAGAAGAAATCTTGAATTTTATATTCATAACCTCTAGCTAATTCCAGAAGTGGGTCCAGTAAAGTAAAAGTTTGTTCTGGTTTAAGTTCGGAGATAAAATAACTCATGAGAGTGGATTCATATAAATTAGGAATTTTGAAAGCAAGGTTTTCGAATGAAGTTTGGTATTCAAGAACCAAAATTTTGTTAAGTTAGCTTTGAAAGATTACTATGTAAATCTTCTTATGTTAAAATACCAAACGTTGTTGCAAACATAACATAAAGTCAGTCCAAAAAAATAATTGACCTTTCATTCATAACCATTGATTTCAAAAGTTTTGTTGGACCTTCAAGGTGAAAAGAAGCTGTTCAAACACGATGACACTCAAATGTATTATGTAAATTGAAATATTCATGTATTTTAAAGATCCAAGTTTCGACATCATATTCATTAAAGCAAGGAAGTTCGATTTTTATTGATTCAAGGGGTTGGAGGCAATTGTTGAGAAGAAAAAATTGACCAGCAGAAAAAAAAAAATGCAGGCGAAATATGAAGATTCTTGATGGAGAGAAGAATGGGGCAATTTGTGCATAAATTGTCAAGACGCTTATCAACAAAATTCATGAAAGCATGGAATTATTGTAGGGATATGCCAATGGAGAGTTTTTTGGATTTAAAAAAATTGCAATTCTTGATTGGTTTGCATTGCACAGGTGCTTATGCTAAATAAGCATTATTCATGTTACTTAATGTTTGAGGGCTGATTAAAGTGTTGCAATATGGGGTTCTTGGGAACAAGAACATGTACCTGTGAAACAAAGAGACAAAGTAACTAGTAGAAAAGTGAATGGGGAAATGAAAATAAAAAAAAAAGAAAAAGAAAATCAATGTAACGGAGAACCTGATGTATTCTTGCAAAGAAGAATAGAAAATCTGTAATTAGAAGTAGAAACGATGTTGGAAAAACTGTAGATGGCTGGCCGGTAGATTATTGAGGAGGGCTGAATCATTTCTTGATGTTTGAAGATGACAGCTGATGTGAAACATGGGCCGTCCAGTGGCTCAGTGTTGCGGCAGGAGAAGAATGATGAAGGCGGTTCAGTAGTTGTGTAAGAAAAAGATCCAAGAAGGTGACCCGCGGTGTGGAATCTTGCTGCAGAACAGATAGAAGATGTCAGCAAAATTGCAGGACAGTGAAATATGGTGGTGCACTTGGGATGAAGAAGAGAACGACAAGAAAATACCGTTGCTGGAGTGGTCGGCTGAAAGGAATCTGCAGGCTGAAATGTTGAAATCTGGTTGGTAAAACGATGAGAAGAAGCGGAAATGGAAAAACTTCTTGCGGTGGCTTGAGAAGAGCATCATTTGATAGACTTTTTGGCAATCCAAGAAGGAGAAGCACCTCTAAAGTAGGTGTAGACTTAAGAGTAGGAGAGAGAGAAATTAGAAAATTTTCATTCCATAATCCTTTAATTATGATATGAGGGGTATTTAAACTAGTTTGGGTAGACCGGTTTTACAATAAAGAACCAATCTATATAAAAAAAGTATTAAAATAGGATAAAAGAAAGAAATTAGTTCTTGCTACATGTGTATATATACCAAATGGGTTAAATCATTTGGTTTGGAATTTTTATGGCCGAACATGTATTGCTGTCGTTCGCGGGTAGCAATGCCAATGTGGAATGTTTTTTGTTCTTTCTTCTTTGATAGACTTTTGTACTTGTAGGTTACACTACCATGTTTTTAGACCATGCTTCACATTGTAGTCAATAGAAAACTCCATCATCAGATTCGTTAACACCCAAATAACTTTTTTTAATTGATCATTTGTTAGAGGATGAAATATGCATTGAAATACAATTTAGTCCTAAACTAGCATAAAAAGTCCTGCCACAATCCGGATGTAAATTTGTTATCTGTATCTCATATAATTAGTTTAGAAATTACATAAAGGTTGATAATTTCCTTCACAAATATCTTTGCTAATTTCTTAACTGAATCAGCTTGTCAAACAGGCAAAAAGTGTGTTGAATTTGTCAATCTATCAATTATAACCCAAATACAATCGTGCCCATGGCTTTGATCACTTCCATTTTGATATTGGCAATGATTTTAGCATCCAACTATGCTTCTGGTGTTTAGCTTTCACTACTTGGCACAACACATTGTGTTATCCTCAAAATAATACTTTTAAATCTTCATATGTTTTTGTACCACCTAGATGAATCAAATAGTTTGAGTAATGAGCCTCATACAGGATCTCAAAGTTTGATACTCTTAGAACCCAAATATGTAATTATGATCTTTACTCTTATTGCTTGTATTTAATCAATCGCCTTTTGATATTCATTAGTCCTTTGTATCCCTTGTTCTTTCCTCTATAGTGGGATGTACAATCATTTGATGGAGACTGCCTATGTATATTCATTATGTATTTTGATCTCCAATTATAATGCCTCATATCTCAAATCACCTATATTTTCTGAGTTAACATCAAGCTTGCATGCCCCTTATATTTTCTATTCAATGTGTCTGCTATTATCATATTTGTCATTCCAAAAAAATGTTATAGACAAGATTATATTTTTTATTAGTTTTAATCATCTTTTTTGTCTCAAATTTAATTCTTTTTCGGTCTAAATATATTTCAAACTCGTATGGTTTGTAAACACCTCACTTCTTACTCCAGACAGATAAACCTCAAAAATTGTGATCAAATACGATTATTGCTAATTTAAAATCATATGTCAAGTAATTCAACTCATGTGGTTTCAACTATTTGGATACATATGTAATCACCTTCTTATTATACATTAAAATGCATCCCATATGCTCTAAAGAGGCATCGTTATATATCTGCACTACCTCAGTTCTAGATGTAATTTTTTACACTAATAAAGATGTCGAACACCTCTTAAGCTAATGGAAACTTTACTCACATTCATCAATTCAATCAAATTTAACATCTTTTTCTGTCAGCTTAGATGAAGGCATTGTAATTTGAGAAATTCCTTTCACAAATCTTCTAGAATAGCTAGCAAAAATAGAAAACTTCATATTCCAATTATACTGGTAGGCCTTGGCCATTCCACCAATACTCTCTCATTTTGGTGACCAATAGATACACATTCATCATCAATGATATGTACCAATAAAGTAATACCCGTTAACCAAAACTCATAATTAGAAAATTTAACGTACAATTTGTATTCTATCAGCAATACCAAGATAATCTTCAAATGGCTGGTATGAATGTCATCATTTTTGGAATAAATCAAAATATCATCAATAAACATTATCACAAATTGGTCAAGATAAGGCTTTGAGATTCTATTCATCATATCCAAGAACACAACTAGGCATTTGTCATTCTAAAATGCGTTACTAAAAATTTAGTGTCCATATCTTTTGCTGGAAGCTATCTTTTCAATGTCACTGTCCTTCAGTCTGTCTTGATAATAATCTAATCTTAAATAGTGTCCATATCTTTTGCTGGAAGCTATCTTTTCAATGTCACTGTCCTTCAGTCTTACTTGATAATAATCTATCTTAAATCAATTCTAGGAAATACTTAATCTTCTTCTAACTGATTGAACAAATCATTAATCTTTGGAAGAGGATATTAGTTCTTAATAGGCACTTTAGTCAACTCTCTATAGTCTTTGCATAATCTAGTCGTATCATCTTTCTTCTTGCAAATAAAACCTGAGCAACTCCAAGCTGAGCTCTTGTGGCAACAAACCAAAAAGTTCCTCATAAGTGATATCAATATACTTTTTCACGATAGGGATAGCACCATATCACTACTTGCATCTTTGATAGCTTTTAATTTTGCAAATATATCATTTCATCAGCTTTCATCCATTTAGTCACTTTATTTAAGTTAATGAGAGATGAAATCACCCCTTTCTAACTTTGGAGGTAAAGGGTCTTTATCGTAAGGCAAATCAATTATGACCTTGTTTCTTCTAGCACTTAATTGTAGCATAGTATTTAACTAGTCAATCCATACTCAAAATCATGTAAAATTCAGTAAGAGGTAGCAAAATCAAATAAAAAAGAAATGGTCTACCGCATTATAGTTGTAAAATTTGAAATGCTAATCATACCTGTCACAATCTTTGAAGTCTCTCTAGCTTCTTGTAATGTCAAAGCAATTATGGTGGGCTTCATGAGAGAAGAGAGAGAGGGTGCGAGCAGGAGGGGAGGTTTGTTGCAAGAGAGACTTGATATGCAACAAGGGTAAGACTAGGAGGTCTCGGAGCTTCTACGGATAGGCAGGGAAGGTTACAAAGCAATGGGTTGCAAGTGAGGAATAGAGTATTGGGGTCACACTAGATTTTAGGGAGGGTGATGGGCAAGTGAGGCTTGCTTGAGAGTTGGAAGTCGCTTTGAAATAGAGAGTGAGAGCAGAGAAAGAGGATAAGAATGCGATGGAGATCAAGAGGCATTTTTGTGGGTAAAGATGACTACTACAATAACTAGGCGGTAGTGATAGAAGACGCCTATGATATATGGGATCGTGTTATCATGGGTGTAGAGGTGGGGGAAAGTTAGTAATTGGTTTGTGGTTTTGTTAAGAGTAGGGAATTGACATTTTGAGAGAAATTAGCTAATAACAATGCATCTGATTTGGGTTGGACTTGACCAATAAAATTTATTTTTTTATTTTTTATTTTCCTTTTTTAATAATTTAAACGAATCCATAAATATGCAAATAATTTAGCTTATTTGTGATATTAATTCAGCCTTAAACTTTATTAGGAGAGTTGATTAAACCAAATTTTAAGAATTTTTTATTCTAATTACTTAACTAGAATTAGATTGACTAAGCTTTAGTAAAGCATTTAAGCATGAATATCATAGTTGGGGGTCTCAAATATGTTGATTAAGCCCAACCAATCAAGCAAATTCAATTGATTCTTAATTTCATGGAATTAGGATTAAAATTCATCTAAATAGCCTAATGGATGACCAATTAAGTCTAATTGACCTTAATGTTAGGGTAAATAGTTATTGGCTTATGGTGGATAGCTCTTCCTTGGCTTGGAAGAAATAGTGGTGGAGTAAATGCTATGATGACCTTAGCAGCAAGAGTTCCAAAATTATGGCATCTACTTGGCCATCTCTTATTTCGTACTAAGAATACCTTATTCAGTTACCTATAACCTAAGTCATAATCCTCATGCTCCATAGAATCACCAAAGAGTATCCTTTCTAATTTTAATTTAGCCATATTTTGTTTTGGCCGGGGTAAGGCTAACACTTTGATGTTAAAATAGTATCCAAATTGGGTGGCTGAAGGCCTACGGAATTGATAAGAAATATTTAGGACAATAAAATTAGGTTTTCTATATAATACATTGAGGAATGATCATTTTCTCACTCTGTTTTGGATCTATATGGTGAGTAACCTTATTTTTAACAAATAGGAAGCAAACAATAGTTGAACTTGTGCTGGAGCAGGTTTCCAGTGATTGGATATGCACTGGATTGGCCTTGTGGCTAGGAGGTGAAGGCTGGCATTTACAGGAGTTGCGACTGCTACAGATTAAATTCTTGTTGTTGTAGTGGTTAAAGATGACTGCTACAATAACTAGGCGGTAGAAATAGAACGAGGCGAAAAAACTTGAAGGTATTATGGGAAAAGACGAAATTTTGGAAGTGGGAATTCAAATTTTCATTCAATACAAACTTTACATCAAATTAAGCACTTGATCTCTATTTATAGATATCCAATAAAATTTAGAAATCTATTTAAATTGAAAAGAAACTGAAAGACTAGGAATGCTAAAAGTAGCTAATTCTGGGGTTTCGTTCTTAAGAAATGTTCAATCGTAAATGCATGACGAAGATCTTTGCCAGTAATCTACAATGATAATTCTACCCAACTTGAACTAGCTACCTAACGTAAGCTAGAAGTCCATGGATTAAACCAACTAAGATGTGAAATTCGGCCCATCATTTTTTTCCCTTACCCAGTATTAAGAGCTCCACCTAGTTGGGATTAAAAACTTGTTGTGAACCACGCTTTGATACCGAAACGTTTATTTTTCTCTGATCTACTTTTCTAATTTTTTAGGGGGTTTTATTTGCTTTGTAAAAACATGATGTACAGTGCTTATTTATGTTTGGTTTAAAGTTAATAAAGCAAAAGAACTCTACTATGTATTTTAATTTGTTCACAAATCATTTGCAAAGAAGTTGCAATCAATTTGACCACATGAACTTTTGCAGCTATTCCAAACAGCTTTAAAGAGTAATGAAACATCTATGAGCTAGTGAGCCATCTCTTAGGTCTCATTGTTACTAATGCATCTCTCTCTCTCTCAGACACACATAATTGTTGACCCCACAACACATCAAAATAAAAAAAAATCAAATTAAAAATTCATTCTTTATCATACCTATCAAAGCCCATACTCAGAGCCTGCTAGAATCGCTGCTCTAGCCGCACCTACAGTCACTCCATACCTCTACAAGCGGCGCGATGTCAGCACCCATTCCCGTTCGCAGAGATCGACTCTTCTATTTTGAGTCGTTAAATACGACACTCACGCAGACCTCCGATCCACCTGCAGCAAACGATCCCAAGCTCCGACTCCTCTCCACTGTGCCGATCTCCTCTGCCTCATCCAGCTCCCTCTTCCTGTACGCAAGCAAGCCGCAGCTCGTCGGCCTCCCTATCCCGGAGAGAGAGAGAGAGAGAGAGAGAGAGAGAGAGAGAGAGAGAGAGAGAGAGAGCTTACTCATTGCCCTAACCGAAGCCTCTCCCTTTCCTCCATAGTCGGATCTACTCGCAAGCCAAAGCCGGAACCTCCACTGCCTATCCCGATCTCCAAACCTTAATCGATCCCCAAATCTCCCTCATACCTGTTTGATCGCACCTCACCGAACCCTTCTCCCTCTATCGTGAAGAAGCCGAACCTTCCTTCCCTGGATCTCCCTCCAGGTCGCAAGCTCCGACCAAGACCTCCCCAAATCTGCCCTAGCCGTCTCCGCTTCCTCCTTCGACGACCTCTCTTCCTATTGAATCGGAAGTAACGAAGGGAGCTCGCCTGCTCTGAAGGTAACCTTCTCCCTTGCACGTGCTTCTTTGGCTTAATCCCGTAGGTCCGCCGAACAGAGAAGGAGAGGGAGGTCTTAACTCACTGTGAGATTAACAGTTGCCTAAATCCGACTCAAATCTTGCTCAAATTCATCATAACTCCTGTTCAAATCTTGTATCCCGACAGGGTTTAATTCAAATCTTGTTTTCTTTTATTTATTTATTTGTTATAATTTATCTTAATTTAAATTTGATTAATTTATAATTAATTAAATTAAATATGATTAGTTATAAATTAAATATAACTAATTATAATTAGTTTATAATTAATTATAAGTTAAATTGAATTTAATTAATTTGTAATTAATTGTAAGTTAAATATAATTAGTTATAGAATAAATATAACTAATTATATTTATTTCATCATTAATTAGAAATTAATTATACTTGCTTTGGTCCACAAGCCTCCACCACCAGTCCACACTTGCAAAGGTATACTTCCTAAACTTAGATTTCCGTTCTCGTCGTTAGCGGTGAGCTGGCAAACCCCTCACGCGCTCACGTAGCGTAGTGGGGAGGGAAGCTAGCCCGACGCCTACGACGAGGCGGGCAATCGCCTTAAACCCCGCCCTCGACGCTTGCGACGAACCGGCAGACCCCCTACGTGCTCACATAGCGTAGTAGTGTGGGAAACCGGTGCGGCGCCCGCGACGAGACGGGTAATCCACGGACCGCTCATGTAGCGGGAGGGGGACAAAAATTAAGTACCCACATGTGGGGAAATTTCTGTGTTTCTTTGCAACAGGTGCCCGAAACCCTTAAGCGCTCATGTAGCGTAGCGGGGATTGAAGAAAAATGCCGCCGCGGTGTCTACGGACATCTACCCAAAGCGCCCATGTGGCGTCGAGGGGAAGGCAGCCTCTTGGTTTTTCCCCTAAACGGGGGAGACGCCGGGAGGCTGCCGAAATTTTCAGTGAACAGAGGGCTTGAATTTTTTGAACAACGAGGGATTTGTGAACATGAACATAAACTTGAACTTGGACATAATTTGAATTAAAAAGAACAAAAGAACTTGCAAGAACTTAAATTTAGACTTGCACTGTGGACCAATGACAAAGACTTGGATTTGATTTGAACTTGAATGAATACCACAAGGGGACTTGAGCAGAACTTAAAACAATTAACTAGAATTTGGACCAAAATCATAACATTTGAAAATGAAGATTCATGATTATGAGAATGATAAAATCAGGAGGAAATGAATAAGTAAAGAGCTATGCAATAAATATGAATTACGAGCTTTGATATGAAATTGCTTTTTGAATAATAACAATTGACTTGTGTTGATCACCTCGATGAGAGTGAAGATATTGAGGGTTTAATATCAAGTACACCATACAAACTGCAAAGTGTTTTTGAAAACAAAGAACTTGTAAGTGTCATTTGTTTGCAAGTGACAAGAAGAGTTTGGAAGGTATGGCTTGACTTCAAAGCTATGATATAGATATGTTTTTTTGGGTTATGATAATTGACTTGTGATAATAGACACAACTCATTCCCAAGCAACGATCAACAAGAATTACAAGCTGACATGTTAAACTCTCGCAAATATAAACCATTTGTAAGTGATAGTGAGGTTCCATCGACACATGAGGAATGCAATAACATCTCCATAGCCAGCATGATTATGCAAGAGAGCAATGAAATCAAAGAGAATGAATGGTGCTACTGCAAGTGAATGTACATAACCTTCATAAGTCTTTTGTGGAAGAATGGCAAGTGACATACAACACTCATATTTATGAAAAGGAGTGTGAAAGTTGTAGTGAACATGACAGCTTACAACAACCATCTCAATCGGAATGAAGGGATTGGTATCAAACTCGTCATGTATCTTATGAGTCATCTTTGAGGACGAAGGGTTTACAAGCAGAGCTAAGCTATCTATGAAGACAAAAAGCTTGCAAGAGAAGTTTGTTTTCAAGCAACAAGAAGACTGCAGGAGACATGGTTTGATTATAAAATCATGATCATTGCTTTTGATTCATCCATAAGAAATAACTCATATGAATCGTAGAAGATGCGGCAAGTCATCGCGCAAAATATGTAGCAATAGGAAAAAGATCTGCAATACATACAAGTCCCCTACAAACACAGATGTACGCACCACACGCCATCTATCGGTGAATACAGAAAGACTTCAGTAAATGCAGTATCCTGAAGTCAATTCCAGTCCATGAACGAATACATCCACTTCCTACCTACAGCAACGGCGAATGCTCTGCAAAGGCCAAAGACCAGTATGATACAAGATAAACACATCGAACGCAAATGCCTATTGGCCCCTTGCAGAAGACCTGTCGCATACCCAAAATGGTGTCCACAAGCAAAATGCCAAAGGACCACGATAAATATAAGTTCCTATGAACTATCACGTCCACAGAGTGTTATCCTCAAGCAAGCATAGAAGAGCCTCAACAAGTGAAAAGCTCCTACGATCCAAAAGCAGGAGATTCGTTAGTGCACTACAATCCATTTGCAGAAAGCAACCGGTAGTGCACGACAATCTACCTGTATGAAAGCAACGAATAGTTCAATCCCCAAGCTGCTACAATACGCCACCGGATCTGCAACACTTGTACGAGCAGACAGAAGGCGTCTATGAGCTTCAAAATTAAATGCTGCATTGAAACGAGGGTTTTCCTGCACAACTGAGCAGCATCAAATGTCTAAAACGTCCCCAACACGTGCACTTTAATCTGTATACACATAGGTACACAAAAAGGGACACGTGCAATCATACAACCCGCATGGGCCCCGGCGAGCGTGCTATTGGTACACACGTGACGTCTAGGGATGCTGCGCGGGTTAATAAGTGAATTCAAGTTCAAGCCCGATCTTTTTATTCAGGTAGATAGGAGTTGACACGGCTCGAACTATTAAATAAATATGCGGTCGTAAGGTCGACTGAGATATTTATTTTATACGTTCATATTAGGCCTTCAAGGTCTATAATCAAGAGAATTCACTAACAAAGGTCCAAAGCCTACGAAACCCGATCCTCTATCGACCAGTAGATAGAGTCGACAGGGTCCAATCAATAAAATATAAATGACCCCAAACACCCCGATGATGGCCGTGTTGAATGCAAATCTCAACCGGAGGGGTCCACACAGATAATTTCAAATACCACCCAAATTCCCAAAACTCCAAAACTCCACAAAGATTCCCAAAATCCCAAACTCTGAAAGTATTTAAAAATTAAAATCCAACTATCAAAACACTTAAAGCAAAATTCATCCACCCTCCGCAACAGTTTGCCGAGGTGGACAAGTCTGAAAATAACTGCAGCTCGCAAAGAGCTAACGCCTGGTCGAAAATATCACTAGGATCCATTCTCAAACAATCTCCTGCCAGCAAGGACGTGGTACGAGTCCTCTAACTGGCAGTTTCGCCGCCAAATGGCACTGCAGGATAAACGGTTATGACTCGGGGCCCTCTGAACCAGGTGGTCGCCGCCAAATGGCACCATTATATTATGGTTATGGCTAGAGCCCGTATGCTCCCCAATGGCATCAAATCCTTGAGATATGAATCAATAAGATATGATCGATAGGGCACAAAGCCCTCTGTTAGCTAAGGTGGATTCAAATTTGTCCCCTTAGACAAACACTCCCCCTCAGGTCTACAAGGTACCCTTGGACGAAGCAACCCGTGGCTGCCGACAACGATCCTTCTGTCAGGTTGGGTCGACTACCTCCTCTGACTAAGTAGACCAGGGACCATGATGACCCGGGACGACGGAACCATGGGATCTTGATCGGGTCCATCATCCCTTCCCCCACCATCCACTTTAAGTATGAGATGGTGAAATTTTCAATTTTAAATGTCAAATCTCCAAACTCCCTGATTTCTACAACCCATATCTATGCTACTACTATATGCCAGATATGTACCTCTACGTATCTGATTGACGACTAGCCTTAATCGAAAGTTCTCTCTCGTGATCGGGAGGGGTAATTAACTATAGGGGCTTGCGCCTATAGGAAACCAGAACTCAGATCATAAAGTCCTCGCAAAATGAGGGCGAAATCTCTGGGTAGTGTCTTATCTATAAACCCATCTGCCTTCCAAAATTTATCCCGGAACTTAATCCGTTAAAACTCCCCTCGAAGAAAGCAAAAAGTCGGGCGGAGGCAGAGGCCGAATTTTCGGAGCTCACAGATTTCTGGCGACTCTGCTGGGGACTGGTTTCTCTTTCCATCTTTGTCTAGTCGTCTCAGTGCTACAGTAGCAGCTACTTTCAACCCAGATTCAAAATTTTGAAACTTTCAAAATGAGCGTTTAAAGAATTAAAATTTTGAATATTTAAAACATGAGCATTCAACAAATTTATCAGGATAACGTATTTAGGAGTATTTTAAATTTGTATTATTTGAATTTGCTCGCTAATGTTATCTATTTTTGTTTTCTATTCTGTGCAAGTCTCTGCATTTTTGAAAGTGTGGGGTGATGTATCAAATTTTGATCACTAACCCTTACCTTTCATTTATGCAGATGGATCTACAGAATACGTCGATGACTGTCTAGCTGCGACAAGGAGCCAGGATCCAACTGGCGAATGCTATCATTGAGACAGGGAATGCTGGAGCTACCATCCAGTTTGGTAGCGTTGACTTCCCTGACGTTGTTGAAAGGACTACCGCCATTCCTACGAATGACAGAGATGCTGATGGGTACCAGGAGGCCCCACCCTACTGAAACTATTACCCGTCGTGTGCATCTGCCAGCACAACGACTTACTGCCGAGAACCCTCGTGGGAGGATCTCTGTATTTGAACGACTGTCACAGCTAGAAACCCCGGCCACCAAGAGGATTGTAGCCGGAGGAAGGATCTCTGTGGTGACTGCAAACACCACACCTCTGCCAACAGGGTTATCTGCACCCAGGAACAACACTTCTGAGGCTTCCTCATCTGGAGGAAAACTGACGAGAAGGCAGAGGAGGAAAATTAATACTGAGCTCCGGGCTCGGCAATAATTCTCAACCCATCCCTCCAACCTGCCAGCCCAAGAGCCTGAAGTAACCATTCCCACCCGGAATGAGTTCACGAACCTGAAATGGGTGAAGAGAAACAGCTCAACTGGTGAGCTGAAGAAATCATTCTGGGACCGACAGCCTGATGTCCCAACCCCTCCAAAGAAGGAGCCTGAAACTCTTTCAGCCCGGGTATATCGAGTCCTGAAGACCGTGAAGGAGAGGACTGAAAAAGAGAAGATATCAGCAACCGCTGATGGTCGAAGCCAGGAGAATTCCACCAAGAGAACGTCTGTCTCTTGCTGTGGAGAGAAGAGAAAGAAGATCTACTCCATACGGTGAACATCGGGGTGTGACACCTGAACCTCGAGTTCAGGGATCCGCCGCCGAAAGGTCCCGGTGAAAAAGAAAGGAAATCTGGAGGCCAAAGCCTCGCAGAGAAGAAGATAATAGAAGAAATAGAACTGATTCGGGCGTGACATCCGGTACAGCTTTCCGGAGATCCGCCCCTGCCAGTAAACAATATCAGAAATGGGTCCAAAAGAAGACCCATGATGATGCCAATCCCGACGGTAGACACCTTGGAGAATCCTCCAGGGGATCCCGGCGTTCTCTGACCTTTCCCAATAGTGAATCTAACTTCGACCGTAGCCCACGGGTTGAAGAGATCTTCCTGCCTAACCAAGAACCGAAGATCCAGTGGCGCCGCCGCTCGGAGATCCGAGTACTAGAAGAAGGAGAAGAAGATATGGGAGAAGAAAATATTGAAGAATATATGGAAGAAAATCTGGTAGAAGAAAATTTAGGAGAATACATTGAAGAAAACTTAGAAGATGTAGACAACACCTTAGACATGGAAGTGGTCTACATGGTGAGGCATATCAATGTCGATGATGAGGCCTACTACGATGACGGTGAAGGCGATGATCGTTGGCAACCGCCAGTTAGGCAAGTGTATAGACGTCATCATGAAGCTGGGTCCACCACCGGCGGAGGTGGTCATTCCCAAGGAGAGGATGAAGTTGAGGAAGTAGAAGGGAATCTCCCTGATCCCGAAAACATCACACTCGCTGATATGCGGCGACAGATGAGACGACAAATGAGAGCCAAAGACAGAGAAATCTCTCAGTTAAATGAAAAAATGACGGAGATGATGACTCAAATGACAATGATGATGCAGATGATGCAAAGAAATATTGCAGTGGGTTCTATGCCCAATCCTCTCCCTGATCCTCCAAACTTCCAAGCGCCACAAGTATCAGGAGTACGTAGAGCTCCTAAAGGTGGCAACGAAGTTAATAACATTACCCGCCAACCCACTCCGCAGAATATTGCAAGTACCTCCGAGCCTGTGACTGCTGCACAGCTTGAAGGGATCATTACAGAGAAGATCAAGGCTATTATAGCCATTGATCAGGCAGAAAAAATGGTAGGAAAGGGTCGCCCGTACCCGACAGAGTATGATCAGGTACCATACCCGAAGGGATATTCTGTGCCAAAGTTTAACACTTTTGATGGCAATAAAAATCCTAGACAGCACCTGGCACAATTCAAGGCCTCCTGCGGGAACATTGGAGGAAATGATGCTCTACTCTTCCGACAATTCGTTAGCAGTTTGACGGCAGCTGCTTTCGAATGGTACGCTGAACTACCAAATGACTCTGTAAAGACATTTGCAGAGTTAGAAAATATGTTTGTGAAGAGGTTCGCCAGTGCGACCGAGAAAATAACGATCGCTGACCTTGCTCTGAATAAGAGAAAGAAGGAAGAATCAGTGACCAAATACATCACTCGCTGGCGCAATGTAAGCATGAAATGTGAGCAGCAGCTCGAAGAAGAGCATGCCGTACAGTTGTTAATGGGAAATATTGACGATAAAATACAACCATTCTTGTGCATGGCTACAATCACCACATTTTAGGATCTACTGGATAGAGTGGCCAAGTTAGAGAAATTGAACTTGTCAAAATCAGAGAACTATTCTGATAAACTTAAGAAGACTAAAGCCTCAGGTGCTAGAAGAGGTGAGGCTGACTCCATATTTTTCTCCAGAGTTGATAAGGAGAAACAGATGGCGTATAATATAGACAAAGGCAAGCAGCCGATGCAATATCAAGAAAAGCCTAAGCAAGCCTACAACCTTAACCCTCAGCCGAAGCTGATACTCGGGGGCAATGATAAACCACGAACTTACCAGGGCGGGGGAGAACGCCCGAGGCAAACAACGGGAACTGGTGATCGAACGTTCCCCTCCCTCAAAGATAAAATGAATAAAGAATATTCATTTAAAAGGGAAAGCGTCACCAAATTATTTCGGCAGGCACTAAAAGCAGGCTTGGAATTGCCTGAATGCAAGAGGCCCGAGGAGTCGAAGCACAGTGGCGACCCAAACTATTGCCCATATCATCGGGTAATGAGTCATCCAATTGAAGATTGCTATGTCTTCAAAGATTGGCTTAAAAGAAAATATTGAAGGGGAGAGCTCACATTATCCGACAATATGCTGACTCATCCCAGAAAAGAATCAACTCGGGTAGTTACGACTTCTTCCGCACCCCCGGTTGAAAAAGGGAAAAATGAAAATAAGCCAGCTCAAGAAGAGCAGTGGGAGACTGCGGTCTCCAAGAAAATTATGAAAATGTTGAAACAGCTCGAAGGAGTTCCGGGTGTAAAATGGAAATCTCCTACGGAGCCAGTATTAAATCTGAAGACACTGCCTGTGGCACAAGCGTCTGCTTCTAAACAATTTCCTAACCAAGCGGGTCCTTCAAGGTCTGGAAAGGTGAAGCCCTCCAAGAGTAAGACCAAACTGAAGAAGCTTAAAGAGAAGAAGACTACAACTCAAAGGGTTATTGACAATTTGGATGAGTATTATCAGACTGCGAGACGCCCTATTAAGCTTGCTGATTTCATGTCAGAGCTTAAAATAGAGGAAGCCAAAAAAGAAGAAGAAGACTCTCTTCCAGTGGAGGTATGTCAGGTCATCTCAGTGGCTCCAAATACGCTGATAAGAGAAGAATGTACTGAAGATATACCCTCTGAATCCTGTATGATGGTGTCACCAATGGACTACAGTTCAGAGGAGGATCTGTATTTTCCAAAAACAGATGGATCAGACCCCGATATAGCATCGCAGATGGGACATGTAAATCTGGGAAGTGACTCTGAATCAACAGATGAATCCCTAGATGTGACAATGGCCGACTCGGAAGAAAATGCACTGTCAAATGAGTCTGAACCAGAAGAGATCGCCCAAGTGCAGTTAATAAGTGGCAAGATACTTCCGTCCCCTCCAAAGAAAGGAATATCCAACAAAGATAAGGGAAAAGAGATAGTTGTCAACGAAAACATTATCTCCGAGGATCCCAAGAAGAAATATACTCCAGTTAAGGGAATAGATTATAATATCTTATCCCATCTGAGGAAGATCCCTGCCCAGCTCAGCATATACGACGCTCTGGTGATGTCTAAGGATCTTCGGGAGACTTTAATTCAGGCTCTCAAAGACCCCGAAAGATATGAGGCGTACTTCGCTGAGCGCAACCTGATTGAGGTCCTGCAAGCTCGTAATGAGCCGTTCATCACTTTCACCGAGGATGACATGATGCTCGGGACTGCAGACCACAATCGACCTCTGTATGTTACTGCAAAGAGTGATGATTTGGTAATCTGTCGAATTCTGATCAACCCTGGGTCCTCCATTAACCTTATGAGCTTAAAAGCACTAAGGTCGTTGTGCCTTAACGTGGAGCATCTCGGGCCAGATAAGCTTATGGTACATGGTTTTAACGAGAAAAGGCAGAAAATCCTTAGATCGTTTATGCTACCTCTTGTATTTGGAGAATTCCATACAGAAGCTAAATTTCATGTAATTGATGCGGACACTTCATTCAAGCCGCTCCTGGGTCGCCCCTGGCTGCATGAATATGGCGTTGTCCCGTCAACATTACACCAGTGCATGAAGTATCTCAGGGATGGAGAGGAGTTCAGGATCTCTGGTGACATCCAGCCCTTTACAGTCCATGAAGCAACAGTCTATGAAGATGCGCAGTACTTCATGCTAAAGAAGCAAAAGTTATCAAGCTCTCTAAAGGCTCAAGCATCTAACCCAAAGAGTGCAAAGCAACCTGAACAGAAAGGTGAGAGGAAGCAGGTGGGGAGAAAGAAGGTGACGCCGACTCTTCCCAAAGAAGCTACCACTTCCACTTCTAAAGAAAGAAAACATGTACCTCACCTTGGGAGCGACACAGATGAAGATGATGTCACCCCTACAAAATCCCAGAGGGTATGCCATTCGATGGACGAATGGAGTAGGGAGGTCGCATATTCAAATGATAATTATGACTACGACTCTATCTACATGAACACGGTGCAAGATATATTCTCTCGAAGAATAGATAGCCTGTCAATCTCAGACAGGGTGCTCGTAGTCACTCGCGTTCCCCTACAGTATTTTAAAGAAACAATCCCACGAGATGTGCATAAAGTTGAAGAACTTGCAACCCTTTATCTGCCTCCGATCAAAAAGGGGATTGAGTCGGGGAATATATTCTATTCCGTAGGAAAGGTTGAAGAAGTGAATCGTGATTGGGGCCATGTCTTCATCGATTCTGAAGAATTACTACCTACAAGGCTGCCTAGGTTTAATACCGAAGGCATTCAAAGAATGTTGCAAAAACAGATCAATATCCCTACCTCCAAGCGACAGCTCCGTACATGCCTATGCCTCTGGTATGGAAGAAGACCACGTCCCTTACGAAGGAAGGATATGGATGTATATAAGGGTATCAGATTCATGAGGCGAAAATACCTCCGGAAGGAGACTTGCCGAGCCATCACTTGCAGGGAGATTGAATCCGATAACAGTCGCGCTGAGGAGGTCTATGAAGCTAATGATCATGACGATCAGCCTGTAGAAGCCAAGCCAGCGCCAGAAGAACTTGAAGATGGTGGACAGGCAGCCACTATGGACGAGCTAAAAGAAGTCAACTTGGGAACCGAGGATGACCCTCGCCCAACATTCATTAGTTCCCTTCTACTAGAAGATCAAGTGGAAGAGATAAAAGAACTCCTCTGTGAATTCAGGGACTATTTTGCCTGGACATATGCTGAGATGCCCGGCTTATCCCCTGATGTAGCAGTTCACAGGTTGGCAATCAAACCAGATGTGACACCAGTCAAACAAGCTCCAAGGAGAATGAGATTGGAGATTGAAGAACAGGTGATTGCTGAAACGAAGAAGCTCATAGAGGCGGGCTTCATCCGAGAAGAAAAATACGCCGACTGGATCGCCAACATTGTCCCTGTGAAGAAGAACAGTCAGATACGTATCTGTATTGACTTTCGGGACCTCAACAAGGCGTGTCCAAAAGACGATTTTCTGCTGCCTGTATCCGAACTCCTAGTAGACAACACGTCAAATTATGACATGTTCTCGTTTATGGATGGATCGTCAGGATACAACCAGATCAAGATGGCGCCCGAAGATGAAAGGCATATATCATTCAGAACGCCCATCGGCATTTTTTGCTACACGGTCATGCCCTTTGGCTTGAAGAACGCTGGTGCCACTTACCAATGGGCGATGACCCATATCTTTGATGAATTAATACATCAGAAGGTCGAGTGCTATGTAGACGACTTGATCGTTAAGAGCATGGACCGGAAAGATCATTTAAACGACCTGAGAATTGTATTCGAGAGAATCAGAAAGTTCGACTTGAAGATGAGTCCCCTTAAGTGTGCTTTCGGGGTCTCCTCGGGCAAATTTCTTGGGTACGTCGTTCATCACAGGGGCATAGAAGTTGATCCCAACAAAATCAAGGCGATCATTGAGATGCCGCCGCCAAGAAGCCTCCGTCAACTCCGCTCCTTGCAAGGACAACTGGCTTTTATTCGGCGATTCATATCAAATCTGTCGGGTAGATGCCAGCCATTTTCAAAACTGATGAAAAAGGACGTCCGCTTTAAATGGGATGAAGAATGTCAAGAAGCTTTTGATAGCATCAAAAGATACTTGTTGAATCCACCCATTCTCGCAGCGCCAATTCCGGGGAAACCTCTTATACTGTATACTGCAGTACTAGAAGAGTCCTTCGGAGCATTACTGGCTCAACACAATGAGGAAGGAAAGGAAAATGCACTCTACTATATCAGTCGGAGATTAATCGGAGCAGAGATACGTTATTCTCCGATTGAAAAGCATTGTCTGGCATTGATCTTTGTAGTCCAGAAACTCCGCCACTATATGCTCTCCCACAAAATCACCTTGATATCAAAGATCGATCCGCTGAAGTTCTTGATGACAAGACCAGCGTTGACAGGTCGTTTAGCATGGTGGACAGTGCTATTACTGCAATTTGATATAGTATACATGCCACAAAAGGCAGTAAAGGGGCAAGCTCTGGCAGATTTCCTCGCTGCACATCCGATTCCTGCAAATTCCCCGCTCAATGATGATTTGCCAGATGAACAAATCATGCAGGTTGATGAAGAAGAAAAGCTACCATTTTGGAAGATGTACTTTAACGGGGCATCATCTATCAAGTCTCCCAAACCTCCAAATCTTGCAAAGGCCCAAGCTGGCATCGGTCTCGTCTTCATAGAACCCGAGGGAGGTATAATGAGATTCTCGTTCAGTCTAACTGAACCTCGGACCAATAATGAAGCCGAATACGAAGCTCTAATAGCAGGACTGGAGATTGCAATTGGTGTCCAAATCACAGATCTCCAAATTTTTGGCGATTCTCAACTTGTGATAAATTAAGTCCTGGGCATTTACAAGATTTACAAACTTGAATTGGCCCACTACCACCGACGAGCTCTCGAGCTTTTAAAACAAATACTGAATGTCAAGATAACTCAAGTTCCTCGAGGACAGAATGCAAAAGCAGATTGTTTAGCTAAACTAGCCAAGGAGTTTGCAAATGAAGACAAGAGGCCACCTATATTCATTGCGGTTGAAAATCGCCGGGTCCTAGAGCCGGCAATCTTACAATTCCCGCAGGCAGAGGGACTACTAGATTCAAGCCAACAGGATACAACCCCGGTCAATCCTCAACATCCCCAACAAATCACTACTAAAAATCAACCAGGGGAACATCAGGTAGTAAAGAGATGAAGAACTGGTAGATTCTCAGAGTGGTTGGATTGCTTAGATGTTGAAGTCGAAGATGATTGGAGACAACCATTCGTCGATTACTTCAAAGAAAGCAAACTCCCAACAGATAAATCTCTGGCTGCACAAATTAGAAAAAGAGCATTGCGATACGCGTTTGTCAACAATACGCTATACCGACGAGCTTTTGATCAAATGTGGCTAAGGTGTCTAGGGACCAAGGAAGCTGATAAAGTGGTAGCAAAGTTCATGAAGGACTCTGCGGAGCACACCAGGCAGGTCCCAAGATGGCTGCTAAAATCAAAAGAATGGGTTATTACTGGCCTACGATGGTGAGAGATTGTATCAACCACGCTAAGAAGTGCCACGAATGTCAAATTCACGGTGATGTTATTCATTAACCGCTAAATCCACTGCATCCAACGATAGCGTCCTGGCCATTTGAATGTATGGGCACAGACAAAATTGGGCCGATAGATCCGCCTTCTTCAGCGGGGCACCGCTTTATACTGGTAGCAACAGATTATTTCTCTAAGCGGGCAGAAGCGGCTCCATTTAGGGAAGTCACGTCCGAGCACGTGATCAACTTCTTCACCCACAGTGTCGTCTACAGATTCGGTGTACCACGCCGAGTGATCTCAGATAATGGCACGGCGTTCAAGAGTACAAAAATCTACAAGTTTGTAGATCGTCACAAGATTGACTGGCGGTACTCGTCTATATATAACCCAAGAGCCAATGGTTTGGCTGAGGCCTTCAACAAGACGTTGGTGAAGTTGTTGAAGAAGATCCTCACCAAGAACAAAAGAGAATGGCATACGAAGATGGCAAAAGCGCTGTGGGCATATTGTACTACCTACAAAACACCAACTAAAGCCACTCCCTACTCAATAGTGTTCGGGGCTGAAGCCGTCTTGCCGCTAGAAGTTGAACTACCGTCTCTTCGGGTCGCTATCCAGAATGAGCTCACTCAAGAGCAGAATGCTCGCCTAAGAATGGAGGAGCTCGATGCACTCAACGAAGTTAGATTGCAAGCCCAATAAAACTTAGAAATCTACCGGGGAAGGATGGCGAAATCATTTGATCGAATGGTGCGCCCTCGGTCCTTTCAAGAAGGGGAATTGGTCCTGGTGCTGAGAAGGCCAATCATCCCTCACCGAAAAATTGGTGGTAAATTCGTATCCAATTGGGAGGGTCCCTTTGTTATCGAGAAGGTGTATCAAGGAGGGGCCTACCAGCTTATCGATCTGCACGGTCAGAGGCCCATGACGCCGATCAACGGTCGACACCTGAAGAAGTATCATGCATAAAATTGCTTAAAGAAATGTTACGTTTTATGTACTGTGTATTCCATGCATGTTTATTAACATATATACTCTACATTTTTGAAATTCTCTTGTGTTGCAAGAATGCATTTCAAAATCTCCCTACAGGACGGGACATTTTAAATATTTATTTGGGTTGACATCATGCTCCGCGTTGAGATCCCCAAATAAATATTTAAAATATCAAGATTTTAAATTTATTCTATTCCAAAATGTCCCTGCAAGATAGGGGGCATTTTAAATATTTATTCGGGTCGACATCGTGCTACGCATCGAGATCCCCAAATAAATATTTAAAATCACAAAATTTCAAATTTACTCCATTATGAAATGTCCCTGCGAGACAGGGGGCATTTTAAATATTTATTCGGGTCGACATCGCGCTGCATGCCGAGATCCCCGAATAAATATTTAAAATCACCAACGCAAATACTTTTTTATACTGAAGAATACAACGAATTTTTTTCAAAGTATATGCAGGTGAGCTTCAAAAGATTGAGACACCACCTCCTCCAACAAACCAAGATTTCAAAGGTCAGAAAGAGACTTTTGCAACTACACACTCTAACAAATTGAGCCAGAACAACCTGAAGTCTTTCAGCAGCCTTGAAGCTTATGGTTCGAGTGGGTGTAAGAGGTCGGATCCAACAAGCCCAAACACGGTCGAATAGCTGGCAGCTCCGTCTACTCAACACGCCATAAGAAAGGCCGTAGTAGAGGAACCCCCACTTCGTCAACCCGTCAGTAGGGACTGTAGGTAGTATGAAGGCAAATTTGACTCGATAAGTTCAAGTGATCGTAGTCTACCAAGTTTTCCTAATTGACCGGAGAATCAAGATTTTATTGGGAAGGAGAAATCTCGAGCAACTACCGAATGTGCGTAGGCTCCAAATCTTCAACCACAAAGGAGAACTCCAAATCTACGAACTTCAGCAAAATCAGCATTGGGAAGCACATTTCCCATAGCTCAAGTCTGAAGCCTGAATGGGTGTAAGAGGTCGGATCCAACACGCCCAAATATGGTCGGATCGCTGGCAGCTCCATCTACTCAACACGCCATAAAAAATGCCGTAGTAGAGGAACCCCCATCTCACCAACCAGAGGAGGAAAAGCTGTCAAATCCCAGCTCGCCTGATCTGATGAACTCAAGTGACTCAGATTAAAGTCTCCTCAAGTGGTTAAGGATCAAGATACTACCCAAGCTTGGTAGTATCAACCAAATCCAAAACCTGCAAATCCTTCAACAAATCCGTAAAGCATCAAGCAAGGATCAAAGGAACTTTTCTTCAACAAGTCCACCAAAGCATAAAGCAAAGGATCGAAGAAATTATCCCAAAGTTCATGAAAAGCTTAAAGCTGAACTAAAAGGATTCCGTCATCAACAAGTCCGTTATGCACAAAGCTCTGGACCGATGACTTTTTGCGAACGACTTAATACAATCCTAAAAGGTTTTAGGTCACCGGCATCTACTCCATCAAGCCCGCCAAAGCAAGAAGCATAGGGTAGAAGGCACAAACCAGCTGACAAGTCAGTAAAGACAAATCAGGTAATTCTCCGTCAATGTCCACAGCACAAAGCACAGGACAGAAGGAACCAAAATCTCAGGGAAACTAAAGCTACAAAAAGAGGTATCCCGAATGACATCTACAAGTGTCCCTAAGGGCTGGGGGCATTTTAAATATTTATTTGGGTCGACATCGCGCTGCGTGCCGAGATCCCCAAATAAATATTTAAAATTATCTACAATATCATCAACACAACTTGAAGTACAACCACAGAAATCACAGGAGCAGTAAAAAGAGAGCTAGTTAACAGTAGAATTCATAAAAAATATTTCATTTTATTAATTCAGAATTTATGTACAAGTTTTCAGTTTACATCTCTTTTACAAGTCTACATCAACAAAAGAGGGAATAACAATGCCCTTTGCAGAGGACTACAAATTTATCTCCTAAACTATGCCTGAAGAGGAAGTCAACAGCTTTGCCCTACTCCTTCCAAAGACCAGGTATTCTGCACTTCTGGAACCTGCACAAAGCAACAGAAATATCAGCAGAAATAAGAGACTATGCAAGTATATGAAAAAGCTACTAAAAAGAAAAGTGTACCTGAAACCAAGGTCTCTCGTAGTAGCTCACGAACTAGTGTCTCGCTCCTCCTGGAACCTGCACAAGGCAACAAGGGTCAGTAAGCAGTCAAAGAGAGAAAAGGAACAGAACAAACTAACTAAAAACGTACCAGAACCAAATCCCTCGGTAGCAGTGAGCTGGCTAGATCCTGTCCGCACAAAAAAAAGAAACAGAATTGTCAATACAATTATAAAATCAGAACTGAAAACTAAGGAAACAGTAGTGTCAAAAGGAGAACAGAAAGTGGCATTATCATATACTATCATCAACCTACAAAGTGCTACTCTAGGGATCTGGGTATAAAGTACTCTATCAGTATCTTTTGGATCTCTACCTAACTAAGACCAGCATGTCAATCCTCTTTTTGACTATAAGTGCATCTAAAGAGCCACGAAGACACAGAGATACTTTTGCAAATCTACAGAATGAGAATGTTAGTGTGACATCCAAGCAAATTTTTGGAGATCCACTAAATGACAATCTTAGTGTGACATCCAAGCAAACTTTTGGAGATCCACTAAATGAAAACCTTTGTGCAACATCTAGAGCAAATACCTAGAGATCCATAGGGTCGATCAACATACAACAAACGTGGTTCGCTCTAGACTCGAACCACATTTGTTGGGAGGCATTTGTTGATCCCACAACACATCAAAATAAAAAAAAAATCAAATTAAAAATTCATTCTTTATCATACCTGTCAAAGCCCATACTCAGAGCCTGCTAGAATCGCTGCTCTAGCCGCACCTACAGTCACTCCATACCTCTGCAAGTGGCGCGATGTCAGCACCCATTCCCGTTCGCAGAGATCGACTCTTCTATTTTGAGTCGTTAAATACGACACTCACGCAGACCTCCGATCCACCTGCAGCAAACGATCCCAAGCTCCGACTCCTCTCCACTGTGCCGATCTCCTCTGCCTCATCCAGCTCCCTCTTCATGTACGCAAGCAAGCCGCAGCTCGTCGGCCTCCCTATCCCGTCGAGAGAGAGAGAGAGAGAGAGCTTACTCATTGCCCTAACCGAAGCCTCTCCCTTTCCTCCATAGTCAGATCTACTCGCAAGCCAAAGCCGGAACCTCCACTGCCTATCCCGATCTCCAAACCTTAATCGATCCCCAAATCTCCCTCATACCTGTTTGATCGCACCTTACCGAACCCTTCTCCCTCTATCGTGAAGAAGCCGAACGTTTTTTCCCTGGATCTCCCTCCAGGTCGCAAGCTCCGACCAAGACCTCCCCAAATCTGCCCTAGCCGTCTCCGCTTCCCCCTTCGACGACCTCTCTTCCTGTTGAATCGGAAGTAACGAAGGGAGCTCGCTTGCTCTGAAGGTAACCTTCTCCCTTGCATGTGCTTCTTTGGCTTAATCCCGTAGGTCCGCCGAACAGAGAAGGAGAGGGAGGTCTTAACTCACTGTGAGATTAACAGTTGCCTAAATACGACTCAAATCTTGCTCAAATTCATCATAACTCCTGTTCAAATCTTGTATCCCGATAGGGTTTAATTCAAATCTTGTTTTCTTTTATTTATTTATTTGTTATAATTTATCTTAATTTAAATTTGATTAATTTATAATTAATTAAATTAAATATGATTAGTTATAAATTAAATATAACTAATTATAATTAGTTTATAATTAATTATAAGTTAAATTGAATTTAATTAATTTGTAATTAATTGGAAGTTAAATATAATTAGTTATAGAATAAATATAACTAATTATATTTATTTCATCATTAATTAGAAATTAATTATACTTGCCTTGGTCCACAAGCCTCCACCACTGGTCCACACTTGCAAAGGTATACTTCCTAAACTTAGATTCTCGTTCTCGTCGTTAGCGGCAAGCTGGCGAACCCCCCACGCGCTCACGTAGCGTAGTGGGGAGGGAAGCTAGCGCGACGCCTACGACGAGGCGGGCAATCGCCTTAAACCCCGCCCTCGACGCTTGCGACGAACCGGCAGACCCCCTACGCGCTCACGTAGAGTAGTAGGGTGGGAAACTGGTGTGGCGCCGCGATGAGACGGGTAATCCCTGGACCGCTCATGTAGCGGGAGGGGGACAAAAATTAAGTACCCACATGCGGGGAAATTTCTGTGTTTCTTTGCAACAGGTGCCCGAAACCCTTAAGCGCTCATGTAGTGTAGCGGGGATTGAAGAAAAATGCCTCCGCGGTGTCTACGGACATCTACCAAAAGCGCCCATGTGACGTCGAGGGGAAGGCAGTGTTTGATTGAAAAAATATATGTTTTGAAAAGTGTTTAATTTTCTTTGGAAAATATTTAATTTCTGGAATTTAAATTTTATAATCGAACACTTATTACGAATGATATATCACCTCGAAAGGTGAACATATCGTTCCCTAATAGGTTCAGATTACAAATCTTGATTTATCCTAATTATCGTAGTCAAACTCAAGGGGAAACAACATATGATCTCAAAAGATCAAAATGATGTTAACTCCAATGTTTAACTATAATAATCTAGTAAAAAGATCATTAATTTCATAATCAAGATCGCGATAATAGTACGATATATCTTTCCAAGGAAAGAGGATATCGTCTATTATCGATCATTTGAAAATGACGATAATGATCGTTGTCTTTTGAATTTCCCAAAGATAATTAATTAAAAGTTTTGAAAAAGCTTGATTTTGAAAATCTGGTCTGGGTTTCTAAATCTCCTACGAGCGCAAGCCCTCGTAGTTAATTACATCGTAGGAAACCAGAAAATTTCCTACGAAAACTCTCGATTAAAATAGCGATACGAATTTCATTTAAGAATTCAAAGATTGATATCAAAGAAGGTAGGGACTGGAATTTTCAACCGGGAATGGTTCAATGTTGAACACTTATTTCTGGAATCAAAGGAAGAAGAGTAGGAGGTGTTTTGAGATTCTAAATCACTTCAGAAACACCTCAACTATCCTAATTGTTGGGCTTGAATTAGATGGAAAATAGATTTGATGTTTAAGTGATTGATTTTATTAGAAAATGGGAATTAGATTCCCGGAAGGTTGAGGTCTTAGGATTGAACATATGCCTCAGAATCTAAGTCTAAAATGGGTACTGAGAATCAGTGACCCAGAACCTAGCTAATACAATACAATCTAGACTTACCCCGGCCTGGATTGGGGAGCCAGCTAAACCACCTAAACGCTTTAAAACCATGAGTCAAAGTCTTTTAAATGTAGAGTGATTAGGAACATTGATTAAGATCGGTTTAAAGAATAGGGGTCGATATCTAGAGCAAATCCTAATTGACCCCTTAACATATGTTGGGTTAAATGTCTAAGCTAGAAATGCAATTAAAATTTAGACTCAATTTTTAATTTGTATCTAATGCAATGCATGCTAGTTGACTCGATAAAATGCTTAAATCAATATGAAGCAGTTTTAAAATAGGCTTAAAAATAGGTTTTATCCTAGAGATTGCACAACATCCCCTTGGACAGAACTGCATCCTAATAGGTCAGGTGGTCTGCCAGAACCCGCAGGCGGGGAGGTGCCTAACACGGATGAGAAAAGTCAATATGTATGCATGAAAAACTCCCGGCGAGTCCGGGCTTACTTCTTAAGAGCGTTAGAGTTTCTAACTGAGCCTAAAATTTTAAATTTTGTTTAAGTAGAAAAGGTTGATGACCGTACCCTCACGAGCCTCCGATTGGGTTCCAGGCTAAATCAAAATCGACATGCAATAGCGCCAAATAAACTACTAAAAGCATGCGGGTCCTTAATCGCAATCAACATCAAGTAATCAAATCAACATTTAATTAAATTAATTAAATAAATACTCAAACTGAAAGTCCATAGGCAAGTGCCCTTAATAATACAACCCAGGGTCTGCAGTAAAGTAAAGTGGCCGGGTACCACTGACTACAACCCGGATTCTACTCCTAAGACTCAAGTGACTTTGAGATTTGAGATTCTTCTCGTTCTTCACTTCTTCGTCTCCTTAGAACTCCTTGGATCGTCAGGTCTGGATATCCAAATGAAAAGAAACTCCCCCTGAATGGGGGTGTTACCTTTTCTCTTTGGATACTTGAACTTCATCCTAATTTGGATCTCCAAATGGATAGGAACTCTCCCCTAAGGGATGTTCCTTCCTCTTTGGATTCCAAATTGGATGTTTTAGTATCTCAATCTCAAATCACTTTAAACATTACAACTCAATTTAAATCAAATTACATCAAATTGAAATTAAAAATCTAAACTCAACAACCTGCAAGGTTATCCTAATAATCAGCAGTTTATATTTGACATCCCAAGCAGTTAATATATTGAAATTTAAAATACTCAAACACAGCCACGCTTGGCCATGCTCTTTTTGATTTAAAGGGGGACTTAAGCATTCTGGAGCACCTGTGCAATTTGATAATTATAATTTTGCCCCCTTTAATTTATGCCCTGTATGAGCATGGCCACCTGCATAAGATTGAATCAGTACAAAACGTTCCTAGCCTAGGGGTAGATCTAACGTACAATCAAATTAACACAGAATGCATTAAATAAATAAACAATCACATCAACATCAATCCTATGTCTAGCAAACAGCATGCAGTGAAAGCTCGAAAATCCGGCACACAGCAGAAAAGTAAACACCGGCCTAGCCTAAGACTAGAGTTGGTTGTCCTAGCAAACCATCTAAAGTGTGTGAGGTAGGCTGTGTGGCTTTGATATGTCCTAAATAGGATGATTTGATTGAAGTTGTTTGAGGTTCAAGTTGGTTGAAGGCTTAAGGGAATATTTAATTTGAATTTAAATATTAATGACTTGAGATTGATTTTAAACTTAATTTTAATTGTTTGTTGGATATCACCTTTGTTGCACACCGAGGCCGTGAAGTTTATTTCACCTTCCTTGGGGCTAATTTAATAGCCTCGTAGGACTGGGTTACCCAGTGGTACCCGATATAATTAAGTGATTTGAATTTGATTAAGGTTTGAAAGTTGATTAAATTTTAATTAAAATTGGTTGGTTGCTGGTTTTAAATTTGAATTAATGTTTTCTGGAATTTTTGACAATTTATTGAATTTTGGAAATTTTTGATTATTTTATTCATTTAATTCAAGGGTCAAAATTTGACTTTTTGATTTAAAGTGTTTTCTAGAAATTTAATATTTTATTAAAATACTAGACCTTAATACGATCAGTTAGACAGTAAGTACACTGAAATTGGATTTTTCTACATTTTATTATGAAGGTTTGAAGTTTTGACTTGAATTTGAACTAAGTTTGACCAAAAGTTGACTTTTTCAAATTTGTTTGATTTCTAGAAACTTAACATTTTTAATAAATATTAGACCTTAAGATGAGTTGTATGCCTTTGAGTTTGCTCAATTTGGAGTTCATTTGAATTAGTTATGAATTTTTGAAGTTTTGAGTATTTAATGAATTATTTAAATTGTTTAATTAGAGACCCTTTTTATGATTTGAATCCAAATGATCTCCAAACTTCTTGAAATCAACTCCAAAGGTCAGGAATGACCTAAGGAGTGATTTCCAAGTGTTTGAGAAATTTTTAGAATTTTTAATTATTTTTAATTAATTAAATTAATTGAATATTGAATTTCAATTAAACTTAAATTAAACTTAATTTTGAAGTCCAGTCAAGGGGCTTTTATTTTTCATTGATTAGGGGTTTGATTCTGGTCAGTTAGAGGGGTTAATTGTATTTTTTGGATTTAAGTTAAATGGCTTAATTAAGGTTTAATTTTGATTAAGTTAATTAAGGGGCTTAATGATTTCAAAATTCCGTAAGATATTTTCTATGGGCTGAGCATGTCACTAAGTTCAAATTGTTTGAGTTTCAAGTCAATAGGATGTACATTCTAATTATTGGAAATATACTAAATTCTCTAAATCAAGTCCTTAATTATTGTCCTTAATGGCACTAGATTTGAATAGGTTCAAATCAAAGTTTTGCTAACCCTTGACACAATATGAAGGATATGCACACATAATCACAATTAATTCCCAAGTCTAGGAGAGCCCTAAAACTAGGTGGTGTGTGTACCCTAAGCATGCAAGTTAAATTAAAGCTTTAATTAATTAAATGACCAATCAATGAATAATCAATGAAGTGATTACACATTGATTAATCATTAATCCACATGAATTCTTTTTAATCATGCCTAATCCAAGTTTAAAATCCCATATGATCTCTCAAAGCTTAAAGATTTAAATATATATATATATAACTTTAAGGTAATTTTGAAATATATATATATATATATATTTATATATATATAAAAAAATATAAGTTTAAAATTAAAATTTTAAAATATTTTCAAAATAGCTTAAATATTTGTTTGAGAGATCCTTTGATTTTAAGATATTTAATAATAAAAAAAGTTTTGTATTTGAAAATATTTAAATTAACGTTATCTTAATATCAATTAATCATTTATATGTTAAATTTAATTAAAATAAAAAAAAAACTTTAAATTAAATTGAATCTCAAAACAAAATACTTAATATAAATATTTAAAGTATTTTAGCATAAAATTTTAAATTATAGAAAATAGTTGATTAAATGTTTAATTTAAATATTAATTAAAGATCTTAATATTTAATTATTTAAGATAATTTAAAATTATATTAAATATTTTCAAATGAATTTAATTTTAAATTAAAGAAAATTAAAATATAATTAATTTGACATATTATAATTTTTTTTTTAGATTTAGATTTAATTTTATATGATTTTCTTTAAGAAAATTAGGTTTTAAAATAATTTAAAATTAAATTTAACTCCAAATTAGGTTCTGGCGGCGTGGATGCCACGTGGCAGAGCATGATTGGTTGGTCCAGAAAACGCGGCGGCAGCAATCATTGCCTGAAACGGCGGCGGGCCCACGCGTTTTCTACTTAATCCAGTCAGCAGTCGCCGTGGATCGTCCGATCAGGCGCGTTTTGAAACCAAAGGTAATGATCGCGTCAGACGGGGAATCACAGAGATTGCCGATCCCGCGGTTTGGAACGGACGACTCAGATTGAGTCAAACCGAGAAATTAAACACAGGCATCAATCCGCGGTTAGAAAAATCGAATGAAATGGTGAGATTTGAGCCACTGATCATGATATCAACGGTTCAAATCACGCGGGAGGCATGCAGAAGACCGAAACCACCCTAGAATGGATTTTTCATTCGTTTAAGCAGTCTGGTTAACCAAACGCAATGAAAATTTAAACCTAGCTAGTATAACTGAACAGAAATCATGGGGATTTGATTACACAGTTAAATAAGCCATTAATAAAACGCTAATTAAACCTATGTGTCTTACGCTAGGTCTAGAGTTTTACCTTAATCCAACCGTTGGATTCGAGTGATTTTAGATTTTCTGAGCTTGTAGACTGTCCACGTATGTTTCTTCTCTTGAATCCGTGGTCTAATGAGCTTTAGATTGGACGGTATAGCCCCTAGACGAAAAACAGCTTTGGCTTGCCGGAATATGATCGCCGGCGAGCTTTTACCGGCTGGATTTTGGTTGGAAGCTATAAGAGAGGGTGTTGGGAGCTCGAACGAACAGAGAGCTTGTCTGGAAAGGCTTAAGGTAGTGAGATAGTGAGAGAGTTAGAATGAATCCCCAAAATAGGGTATTGCCCTTTTCAAACGTTCCCAGGTCATTTGGACGGCTATGATTTGTTTGGCATCATCTCCTGATGGTTGACACTTGGCTGGGGTTGTTGGGATGGCAGGGAATCAAAGGACTATAGGACATCCTAGGTGTAAAGTTTGGTTTGGTCCCCACTAAGGCATAGGAGAAATTGGAGCTGTTGGATATTGATCCAATGGTTGTGATGAGCTCTAAGAAGTTTCTAGAGAAAACTTGAATAGCTGGAAGGGTTTAGATTAGAGGAGTTTGGGCTTAGGGTGTCATTTGACCAAATTTGACCATTCCTTAGCCTTATTTCGGTCGTTTGACCAGTCAACTTAACTTGTTGACTGGTGATGTGGCATGAAAGGATGCCTAGGGAACTAAAGTGGTAAGTTAGAAGAGTTTAAATGAGATGAATCAAGTTCGAGAGGCCTTTTGACCAAGTTTGGCCATACCTAAAGCTATTAAGACTCCTTGTTGACTGGTTGACTAGTCAAACAGTCAACTCAAGCCTAGGTGGATATGGAATGAAGCTTGAATGTTGGTTAAGAAGGAGTTTGAGGTTAGAGAGAGTTGAGGTTTGAATGTATACATATACATGAGAAGAAGTTTGACCAAATATTAAAGTTGACTTTGGTCAAATGCCACTTAGATTTAATTGGCCAAGGTTTGAGGCATGCTTGAGCTATGGTTTGGAGCTGGTTTGAATTTTGAATGAGGTTTGAACTATCAAATGGGTTTAAATAACCCATTAAAGTATTAAAGGGTATTTGGGTCAAACTTGGTTGATTTGGTCAACTGAGTTAATCTAAGACCTAAGTTTAGGTTCAAATAGATTTAATTTGATGTTTGAAGTCTTATAGGTGCATTTCAGGAGTTTAAATAGGTTATTTGAATCAAATGACCCACTTAGGCTTTTAAAGGGGCCTAATGGGTCAACTAGGTTGACTTGGTCAACCAGGTTGACCCAGAGTCAAGGATTGGGTTCAATTAATTCAGAATGATATTCTGAGTCTATTGATGGTGGTCCCAAGGTCTGGGGAGGTCATTTGGTCAAAATGACCTATTTGGGCTCTTAATGGGCCTTTTAGGTCAACCCTGGTTGACTTGGTCAACCAGGTGGGTCCAGGGTCTGGAAATAGGTTCAACAGATTTGAAATGATATTAGGAGACCAATGGAGGTGGTCCCAAGGTCTGGGAAGGTCATTTGGTCAGAATGACCTGTTTTGACCCTAAAGGGGCCTTCTAGGTCAACTAGGTTGACTTGGTCAACCAGGTTGACCCAGGGGCTGGTTCTGGGTTCAATGGGTTTGGTTTGACATTTGAAATTTGCTGGAAGTGACTGCATTTGATTTGGAGCTCATTTGACCAAAGTGACTATTCACACCCCATAGGGGTATTTTGGTCATTTTGACCCCTGGTCAACTGGGGGTCAAATTGAGTCAAAAAAAAAATGCAGTTTAGTTCTCAATAAGTCATTTTCAAGGGTCTGGAGGTGATTGGAGGCATTGAAGAAAGCTCCATGGTCAAAATCCACTGGGTGGTAGGTCCAGTGGCATGGACTGTAAATATTTGAAGGTTTTGCAGCCTTTGGATTTCAATTCAGTTTCTGGGGTTAGAGATCTCAGAATGAGCTCAAATTTGGAGGGTTACCTCTAGATACATGTCATATCAGTGTGGAACTGATAGATCTTGAATCAGAGGTCATTTGATAGGGTTTTGAAATGTTCAAAGACTAACTGGAAAAGGCTTTCAGGACTTAGACCTTTAGCCTTGGATTTGAATCTGGAAATCTGGTTTTAAGCTGGATTTTGAATTTGAATGATATGGTTTGAATTAAGTCTAGATTGAATTGAAGCTTGGATTGATCTAGAAGAATCCTAGGGTTTAGAATAGGTCCTAGGGTCCAAATCAGCTTAAGGGAATCCTAAGGTCTAGTGTAGATCCTAGGGACCGGAGTCTGGGAAGATCCTAGAATCTAGAAGTCCTAGGAAAATCCTAGGATCTGGAAGTATCCTAAGATCTAGGAATCCTAAGATTCAAGATCTAGAAGGATCTTAGGATCTAGAGTAGATCCTAAAGTTTGATTTCTAGGAAGGTCTTAGGGTTTGGAAGTCCTAAGGCCTGGGATCTAGAATAGTCTTAGGATCTAGAAGAATCCTAAGCTCTAGATAGATCTAGGAGAATCCTAGGATCTAGATTTGTCTTAAATTATATTGATCTGGGATCAGGATTGATTTGAATTTGAATTGATCTTAAAGTTTGGATTGATCTAAGATCAGATTGATCCTAGGGTTAAAATTGATCCTAAGGATTGGAAAGATCCTAAGGTTTGGATTGGTCCTACTGAGCTCATACAAAAATGAGGTCAACAAATGGACCCCCAATATGTGTAATAGAATGAAGTTCTATTGCACATATTGGTGTTGACCGAATAGAATGGTCAAGTCTGGAGTTTTGATCCTAAGGGAAAAGTAAATTTATCCCTGGGGAATCAGAGTTTGAATAGATACTAGGGTAGTGCTAGAAAAAGCATACTCTACCACTAGTGGGTCTGGTCCTGAGGATAGGAGAATCCTAACCTTAAGGGTAGAGGAAACTGGGTGATCCTATAGGAAAGAAGAACTCCTAACTATAAATGATTGAATTCGGATTTGATTCTAAGGAAAAGGAAAGTCTAACCTCAGAAGATTAAATTTGAAATGAATCTAAGAGAAGGAGATCCTAATCCTAGAAGATTGAATTTGAAACTTAATTCTAAGGGAAGGGAGAAATACCTAGCCCTAAAGAAAAGAAAGCTTGATTAAGACTGATTCCAGGACGGTGCCATAGTAGACTTACTCCATCACTGGGGAGTCTAATCCTAAAGGAAGGAGAAAAGCCTAACCTTGAGGAGAAGAAAGTTTGAATTTGAAATTGAAATTGAATCCAGGATGGGGCCACAAGGGACTTATTCCATCACTGGGGAATCAAATCCCACGAGAAGGAGAATACCTACTCTAATGAAGAGAAGAGCTGGATGATCTCATAGGAAGGTAGTATTACTTCCTATAGGAGATCATACTTAAAGGTTTGAATTTTGAAATTAGAATGGTGCCTCAGAGGGCGTTATCCATCACTAATAGATATAATCCTAAGGAAAGAAAGCACGATGACTCACATCTGTCCTTAAGGAAGAGGAGACTAGAGGACCCTGAGGGAAGAAAGTATTACTTCCCGTAGAAGGTCGAATCTGGATTTTGAACCTAGGATGGTGCCACAGAGAGCGTATTCCACCACTAGAAGATTTAATCCTAAGGATAGAAAGCACTATGACTCACATCTGACCTTAAGAAAAAGAAAACTGGAAAAAGCTAGGATAGTGCCACGAAGGGCATACTCCACCACTAGCGGATCTAATCCTAAGGATAGAAAGCACGATGACTCACATCTAACCTTAAGGAAAAGAAAACTGGAAGATGCTAGGATGGTGCCACGAAGGGCGTACTCCACCACTAGCGGATCTAATCCTAAGGATAGAAAGCACGATGACTCACATCTAACCTTAAGGAAAAGAAAACTGGATGATCCTGTGAGAAGGAAGCATTGCTTCGCACAGAATCGGGTCTGGATTGATCGCATGTAAAGGAAACTTGCTTTACATAGAGGATCGAGTCAGGATGATCGTATATAGAGAGAACTTACTCTATATATAGGATCAGATCAGGAATGATCATATGTGAAGGAAACTTGCTTCACATAGAGGATTGAGTCTGGAATGATCATATACAGAGGAAACTTACTCTGTATAGAGGGTCGGGTCAGGAATGATCATACGTGAAGGAAACTTGCTTCGCATAGAGGATCAGGTCTAGATGATCATGTGTGAAGGGAACTTGCTTCACACAGAAGATCGAGTCTGAAATGATCGTGTATAGAGGAAACTTGCTCTATACAGAGGATCGGGTCTGGATTGATCGTATATAGAGGAAACTTGCTCTATATAGAGGATCAGATCTGGAATGATCGTATATGAAGGAAACTTGCTTCATACAGAGGATCGAGTCTGGAATGATCGTATGCGAAGGAAACTTGCTTCACATAGAAGATCGGATCTAGATTCTGGAACTTAAAAATTGAATGATTTTTGAATTTGAATTGATTGAGTTTTGAATTTGAAGATGTGTTTTGAATTTGATTTGAATTATTCTGAATTTGAAAATTTGAATTTGAAAGTTGATTTGATTTTGATTCATCTTGAATTTGATTTCGAATTTTCAAAAACTTGAACAAAATTGAGCTGAATAGATTCAAAATTTGAAAATTTTCTTGATTCGAAATTCGAGCTACATCAAGCATAGTATTTTTTCAGGAATCGCCTGTTTACAGGAAGCATCGGGTGATTTCCTTTACAATCCACTAGCTGATACGAGCCTCCTTCGTAAACTGTTTCCACTACGAAGGGTCCTTCCCAGGTTGGTTCAAACTTTTCACCGAGCTTTCGGTGGGCTAAGATAGGCCTCCGAAGAACCAAGACCAAGTCGTCTACTCGGAAGGTTCTAGGTCGCACTAACTTATCATGAGCTTGAACCATTCTGGCTTTATAAAGTTCTAGATTCTGCTGGGCTTGGAGACGATGTTCTTCAAGACCCTCAAGTTCTTCAAGTCGAAGTTGTGCATTCTGTTCTGTTGTGATCTGATTCTGGACTGCAGTTCTGAGTGAAGGGATTTGAATTTCCAGAGGGAGTACGGCCTCGGACCCATACACTAGTGCGAACGGTGTGGATTGGGTCGGGGTTCTATATGTGGTCCTGTAGGCCCACAAAGCTTCCACCAACCTCTCATCCCACTGACGTTTATTGTCATCCAGGGTCTTTTTGATGATTTGTACCAGGGTTTTGTTGAAGGCCTCAGCCAGTCCATTAGCCCGTGGGTAATAGATTGTTGAGTATCTCCAATCAATACCGTGGCGACTTGCAAAGTTATTGATTTTTGTAGACTTGAAAGCGGACCCATTATCGGATATGATTCTGCGAGGCACGCCGAATCGATATACGATATGGTCACGAAAGAATTTCATTACATGATGTGATGTTACATTTCTTAGTGGTACTGCTTCTGCCCACTTTGAAAAGTAATCAGTCGCTGCTAAAATGAAGCGATGACCCCTTGAAGAAGGAGGGTCAATTGGCCCGACGATATCCGTGCCCCAACTTTCGAAGGGCCACGAGGCTATCGTAGGATGCAACACATTAGGCGGCTGATGTAAAACCACACCATGAACTTGGCATTGATGACAACATTTTGCAATTTTCATGCAATCGTCAATCATCGTAGGCCAATAATAACCAAGTCTTTTGATTTTCATTTTCATCTTAGGACCCGATTGATGAGCACCGCACAGTCCAGCATGGACTTCGTTAACGATCTTCAGGGCCTCTCGTTTGTCTAAACAACGGAGCCACATCTGATCGAACGATCGTCGGTACAACGTATTGTTGACTAGTGCATATGATAGGGCACGTTTCTTAATTTGATTGGCAAGAGACCTGTCGTCGGGAAGCTTGCCTTCTTGCAAATATTTGATTATTGGTTGTCTCCAATCTTGTTCTTCATCGACTGCTGAAGATGTAGAAAGGACCTGGGAGGATTGATTGTTGAGGTATTCCATGTCTACAGGGGACAGGACTTGACGACCCTGAACTTCTATAGGGATGAAATCTTCTTTTGGGCAAGCAAATTCCTTTGCAAGCTTTGCTAGGGCATCCGCCGAGGAATTGCTTCCACGAGGAACCCTATACATAGTTACAATGGGAATTTTCTCGAGTAGGTGCATTGTGTATTGGTGATATTTCAGGAGTTTAGGATTCAAAACCTTATAGGTCCCTGCAACTTGGTTGATCACCAGTTGAGAGTCACCATAGATCTTAATCTCTTTAATCTCCATCAGGATTGCAAGTTCCAGACCAGTTATCAAAGCTTTGTACTCAGCTTCGTTGTTCGTACAAGGTTCTGATAAATGGTAGGAGAAGTGCATCATTCCCTTATCCGGTGTTATGAAAACCAGACCGACTCCGGCTTTCCCAGGAATAGTAGATTGAGGTGTTTTGCCCCTTTGAGAGGACGCTGCACCATCAAAATACATTTCCCAAGTTTGAACATTGGATTCCTCGAAACTCATGATTTGCTCGTCAGGTAAATCATCATTTAGAGGAGATTCCGCCGGTAGCGGGTGTGCCGCAAGGAAGTCGGCGACGGCCTGCCCTTTCACAGCACGCAGGGGAATAAAAGTGATTTCAAATTGTAACAATATCATAGACCAACGAGCCAGGCGTCCTGACAACGTGGGCCGGGTCATAAGATATTGTAGGGGGTTGACACTGGAAATCAGACTGACCTGATGAGAAAGCATGTAATGTCTTAGTTTTTGTGCTGCAAAGACTAAGGCAAGGCAATGTTTCTCAATTGCAGGGTATCGAATTTCCGTTGGAAGTAATCTCCGACTCAGGTAGTAGAGGGCATTCTCTTTCCCATCGTCATTGATTTGAGCTAGAAGAGCCCCAAGAGATTCGTCAAGGGCTGCAGTGTAAAGGATTAAGGGTCTTCCCGGAATGGGGGCTGCCAAAACTGGCGGATTTGTCAGGTATTGTTTGATATTTTCGAAAGCATTTTGACATTTCTCGTCCCAAATGAATTTGGCGTCCTTTTTAGCTAGGACAGAGAATGGTTGACATCTTCCAGAAAGATTAGAAATGAATCTTCTTATATACGCCAGCTTGCCCTGGAGAGATCTCAGTTGAGTGAGACTCTTAGGAGGCGGCATATTTAAGATAGCTTCGATTTTGGCAGGATCAATTTCGATTCCACGGTGCCTGACTACGAAACCTAAGAATTTCCCTGACGTGACGCTGAAAGCGCACTTCAAGGGATTCATTTTAAGGTCGTAGCGGCGCAACCGCTCGAAAACAGTTCTTAAATCATAAAGATGAGCCTCTTTCACTCTACTCTTGACGACTAAATCGTCGATGTAACATTCGACTTGATTATGTATTAAGTCATCAAAGATATGAGTCATGGCCCGCTGGTATGTTGCACCAGCATTTTTGAGGCCAAAGGGCATCACTTTATAACAAAAGATCCCTATAGGACTTCTGAATGCAGTGTTTCTCTCATCTTCTGGGGCCATCTTGATTTGATTATAACCAGACGAGCCATCCATAAAGGAGAAAACAACGTGCGAGGAGGCAATGTCCACCATGAGTTCTGGGATTGGCAAAGGAAATTCATCCTTAGGACATGCCTTGTTCAAGTCTCTATAGTCAACACAGACCCGGATTTGACCATTTTTCTTTCGAACTGGCACGACGCTGGCTACCCAAGAAGGATATTGTTCTTCTCGAATAAATCCAGCTTCTGCCAACTTCTTGACTTCAGAAACGACTTGTTGTTCAATCTCCAGACGCATACGTCGTGGAGCTTGCTTGACAGGAATGGCATCATGCCGGATTCCAAGTTTATGGACTGCTACGTCAGCGGACAACCCCGGCATTTCGTCGTATGTCCAGGCGAAGCAATCTTTAAACTCGGATAGAAGTTGAATTAGATCCTCAGACTCATCCTCACTCAACAAAGAACTTATGAAAGTGGGGCGAGGGTCATCCTCTGTTCCAAGATTGATTTCTTTAAGTTCATCAACTGTTGATTTAATTTCTTCTTCGAATTCGGGGGGTGCATCCCGAACCTGAAGTTCGTCAGAATCATCAAAAGTCTCCAAACAAAGTCCATCGAACGAATCAATGACTTCAGTAGGGACATTTTTAAATTCAGGACGACTAGTTATCATTAGACAAAATTCGTCATCGTCAAACGACCTAATGGTACTAAAACCAATACCACTGGTCCAATGTTTATTAAATTTTGAATTCCAAAGACTTTCGTGGTATCTAGCCTGACCCTTAGTCCATTGACTCGGAGCAAAACCTTTAGGAATAAGAGACTTAACACCAGCAGGAAAGTAGCCAAAAGGTAATTCCATTAATTCATTAAAATTTGCCTCTTCAAGGATTACATCATCTTCATTCCTTGAAGAGGAAGAGCCAGGGAAGAACTTCTTGGCTTTCCTTACTTCTCCATCTAAGTTCGGAGCATCCTTAATTACTAACCCTGAGACCCTGTCAGTAGACAGTGGGGTTAAGGTTAAGGATTCAACCGTTCTATTAAGCTTTTCATACAAACTCAATTCAGGCTCGTCACTTTGAATATTTAATTTTGTATCCTCCTGGTCGCTATCCGATTCTAAAGTGAGATCAAACTTCGGAGGAGGATTGATTTTTGTATAGTCAAAAGCAAATCTGGCACCCCTTTTTCTTGAATTTTCATCAGAACTTGTTTCAAGTTCGACATAGATTGGGGAATTTCTTTTTTCAATTGAAGGGCGACCTCGACCGCGTGCTCTTTGGGCCATCCTCCCACCTCTTTGAGGTACAATATTTGGAGGCCTAAAGATCACACGCTCGACTTCGTCTTCACTGCTTGAGTTTTGTCTCTTTTGATTTTTGACTTTTTCTTTTCTCAATCTTTGAATTGCTTTTGAACCTTGACTTTCTGCCTTTTCCTCCTTGATATTGATCTCTACTTTAGAACAAGTAGTGGACCCTTTAGGTACGTAGTACGCTGCATCCTCGTAGATCCCGATCTCGTGAATAGAGAATGGTTGCAGATCACCCTTAATTTCAAACTCAATGCCATCTCGTTGGTACTTGATGCATTGATGTAGGGTAGAAGGAACCATCCTATACTCATGGATCCAGGGCCTTCCTAGGAGCGCGTTAAAGGACGTTGCCGAATCAATTATATGAAATTTCGCTTCAGTTTTCAATTCTCCTATTTCTAGAAGAAGGGTAACTGAACCTAAAGCCTTCTCGCCCTTTTCATTGAACCCACGAAGCACTAACTTGTCAGTTGAGAGCTTGCTAGTATCAATTCTAAGGTATGCGAGGGTCTTTATGTTCATCACATTGACCGATGCACCCGGGTCAACTAAAACTCTTGATAACTTAAACTTGCCCACATTTACTGTGATGTAAAGTGGACGATTGTGGTCGGCAGTTCCAAGGAGTAAATCTTCGTCAGAGAAGGTAACCCCAGGGACTTCCTTAAAGTACAAAGCTTCTTCCTCGGAAGTTGAGGCTAATTGAGCTAAGCAAATCTCTGGGTCGAGAAGTGCTTTAATTAGAGTCTCCCTCATCTCTTTTGAAAGGACAAGGGCATCATAAATGCTCAATTTGGCAGGCAACTTCCTAAGGTGAGCTAAGACATTGTAATCAACACTTGGAACATTAACGTTGGGACCCGGTGGATTTGAAAGAATTGGAGTTGATTGTCGAGCGGGGATTTGAATTGGATCATCAGAAACAACTTGTTTTCCTTTATCCTGAGGAGGTAGCCTAGGGGGTAAGACCTTCCCACCACGTAGTTGTACTTGCACGACTTCATCGGAAGAACAAACTACAGGGGAGTCTACGCTCTCCTTAGGCGATTGATTGTCGTTATCTGAGCGAGAGTCCGAATCTGAAAAGTCTATCACGACAGGACTCCCTTGAAAGTTAATTTCAGGGGTTTCACTGTCTGATAAGACATCAGATTCGTTTCTCTCTTGAAGAGTCAAATCTGGAGAGTTGAGTGTTTGAATTTCTTGGTTGATCTCAACCTGTTCTTGATTATTTTTAACAGAAGAGTCGTTTACATTTTCATTCTCAACATTAATCATCAAAATTTGAGCAGAAGGATCAGACTTTTTATTTAATTTTCGACCCTTTGCCTTTGATGGGGCAAAGTAAAAGTCAGATAATTTCAGTGGTGACAGAGGTTTTGAGCCACCATCAACCACTTGTACAGATCTCTCATCAACAAATTTCCTCTCTACAGAAAGTTCACTCTTTTCATTTTTATTCAGTACAGTAGTTCCTAAAACTACTGGAGAGGAAACTGTCCCAACGTCCTCCTGCGAAGCCTCGAGGTCAACCTCCCAGATCGGGTCCCGGGCTCTCGTCGGTAACTGTTGAGAAAGACGAAAAGATTTATTAATCGACTTTTTAAATGCCCGGGATAGTGCTATATCCCAACCATCTTCAATGGACAGAGAAGAGTTAGAATTCATACCTGAGATAGATTTGACAGACCCCTGATCCGGATCGACCAGGTATTCCTTTGGAATTATAATATTACCTTGACGGAAGTTTTTTTCTAGCCAATCTTTGAAGACGATACAGTCTTCGATTGTGTGGCCTAACATGCGATGGTAGGGGCAAAAAGTTGGATCATCCTTCTTATTTGCCTCTTCCGGCTTCTTGGCCTCCGGCAATCGAAAATCTGGCTTCTTCTGAAGACTTTTAAAGATCTTTCTCACTGACTCCCTTTTAAATGGATATGTACGAGCCAATCTCTCTTTAAAAGAAATCGGGTGAGAATCTCTTGTAGGTTGAGAAGTTACCTGAAAAGGTGGAGATTTTTGAGTTTGTTGTGTTGGAGAATTACTGGACTGAACATTCATTGGTTTCTTCCCCTTATCAACAGCTGAAACCATTGCTGTTCTCTTTTCCTCGGTAGAATCCTTCAGGAATGGCATTTTGGAAGCCTCTTCCTGTAGATTACTAGCCTTATTCAAAAGTTTTTCGAAGGTTTTGATAGTGAAACCCTTCAGGAGAAAAGCAATAGGCCCGTGGATGTTCTTTAAAAGAATCTCCACTGCATGTTGCTCTTGCAACTGGGGTTCACACTTCATCGAGAGATTTCGCCATCTCAAGATGTACTCAACCAAAGACTCTCCCGGTTTTTGTTTTTCGATGACGAGATCACCAACGGTTACACGCTGCTGAGCTCCTGAGAATCTCTTTAAGAATAAACTCTCGAGCTCTGTGAATGTTTTCACTGAACCATTAGGTAAATCTGCGTACCACTCAAAAGCAATACCGGATAGACTACTCACAAACTGGCGAAAGAGTAGAGCATCTGACCCTCCTGCGTTGCAACAACTCGCTCGGAAGTGGGCCAGGTGCTGTCTTGGGTTTTCTAACCCACTAAAAACTTTGAATGAAGGTGGCACAAAGCCTTTAGGATAAGAAACTGAATCATATTCTTCAGGGTAGGGTCTACCCTTTGGAATGGATACAGTCCCTTGAGAATGGGCTAAGGCCTCCCTTACCTGGGTTTCAATCATCTGGCGAATATCTTTGTCGGCTGGAGAGGTTGGGGAAGCAACCTCTGGAGTTCTAGGACTTGATTCTGTTTTCCTGCTGTGCTCACCCACTGTGTGTGTTGTAGGTTGCAACTGCGCGGATTGAGATTGCTGTGCCTTGATCATCTGATTTTGCATCTGTTCCATTCTGAGCATCATCTGTTCAATTTTGCTCTCCAGACTCTTGATGTATTCATCTTTCTCATTCAATTTAATTGATCCATCAGAGTCTGAATCTACTGCTGCAGAGGCTTCTTCTTTACCAGATCGGTGTCTTGAAGGCTCAGCATCTTTATTTGATGCTCTGGTCTCAACCATACAAATGTTTCCAGCTGAATCTTCTTCCATCAGATCATCTGCTTCTGGATCAAAGGCTTCAATCGCCTTATTTTTGAGTATGTCCCTTATTTCTTGTACCACCTCATCGACCGGTCTACCCTCAATTGACTCGAGATCGATTGGTAGGTACCCTTTATAGTTAATCATCTCTTCAAATTCCTCATCTCCGAACTGGGTGAGGACCTCTTGGATTTTCAAATCATCAGCAGTAGGTTCTGCCACCAACTGATCTAACATCTCTTGATCGTCCTCAAGTTCTGTCCCCTCCCCTCCGACTGTCCCGGGGTCGGTAGTCGTGAGGGTGACATCCTCAATAGGGTGAGGGATATCTAACTTAACAGGTGACGAAGGAGTTTGACTTGTAGGAACTCCAACATCAATCTGAGGAGAATCCTCACATCCCTGAATAAAGAGTCGGGGGATCTTAACAGGTGACTGGACTGGTAACTGAGCAGGTGACTGGACTGGTGACTGAACTGGTGTCTCTCTAATCTGAATCCCAACAGTTCTGCTTATCTTCATTGGTACATAAGGTTCATCCAAAGGTATGGGCCTCTTGCCCTTAACATCAACTGGTTGTAAATCTTTGACGATCTCTTTTGATTTGGCTATCACAGGGGCCAACTTTGAGAGTCTTGAAGGGGGAACTGGAGGTCTACCACTGAGAGGGTGACTCCTACCAGACCCAGTTAAAACTATCTCCTCAGTTTTGGCAGTTGGGAGACGAGGCACCCAATGATATCCATCCACTAATACTGAGGCAACTGGTTGCTTAACGAACTTTTTGTTTCTCCTCACTGGCTGAGGAGTCAGGTTTCTTGCTTCAAATTTTTCTTCTTTCAGAACTTCTTTCTCAAGTTTATGTGAGATCACCCCCTTCAGGTGTCTTACATACTGTTCTTTGGTCTGACCTGTCTCAGCAGCACAGGTATGAATGATGTTCCTTAACATCCTAGTTCTCAAAGTGTTCTTCTCCTTGGTGGTTCTCTTAACAGTGTAGTCGACCGGGCTAGGTGGAGAGCTAGCAATCCGCGTGACTCTCTCCTCCCCTGCAGCAGCTGCGAGGGGGTGAAAACGACTCCCTTTCAGGAGTGGAGAAGAGGCAGAGATAGGCAGCTCCTCAGCAGCCTCAGGCTCAACTAAACTCAAGGCTTTCTGTTCAGCTATCTTCCTTGACTTAGTAATTTTCTTCCTTATCCTTCTCAGGTAGTTCTTCCTAGCACTCTTAGTGCCAAACAGTGCTGCAGAACTAGAAGACCCTTTCTCAATAGTAGATTTTACTTCAATTTTCTTATCCTTATTCTGGACTGAGGGTACAGAAGGTGTAAGGGTAGCACCTGCTGCCAGTTCCAACACTGAGGGAAGGTCACTCGTAGCTCCCACAGCTAGTTCAACTACTGGACCATTCTCGCCCTCAGCAGCGAGATTGATGATTGTTCCACCATTAACAGACAGTTTAAGAGTCTTGAAACCCATCCCAAACTGAATCGCACTGTTATGAATTAACTCTTCGACTTGAAGGTCTCGGTCAACAGAGAACAGAAGTTTTCCAGCCATTGCAGAAGATTTGATTGTCTGAAATTTGAAAGAGAAGACTTGAATCAAACTTTTGAAATTGAATTTTGACAAGAAATTTTCTATATTTTATCACATAAATCGAATCATATGAACTATAATCCGATATATAGTGATAAAGTATAGATATCAATTTTGACTTGAAGAAGATTTGAATTTTTGTAGTATATGTTCAACTACAAGAGAATATTGTAGGGAACGTATAACAATAATGGTCTGGATTTGATTTGAAAGGATTTGACGTGGGTTTGAAATTTTGAAGATTGAAAGATTTCCTTTGACTATTTGGAACCAATAAGTCGGATTTGATTTCAACTTAATAGTTAACAAAATATCAAAGAAAGTCAAGGAGTTTTGACTTGACTCTCATATCCCACTGATCAGGCTAGGGATAAGATGTCAGAGGTTTGACTTGATGAAAAGACTAGATGATTAAATTTGAATCTGGAAATAGTACATGTTATACTACAAGAGAATGTTGTAGTAGTACATGTGACAGTGAAAATTGATTTTGAATTGAAAGGGAATTTGAACGACTCAAAAATCCGGCAGCATCTCCCTTTATTTTTGAAACTCGAGGTGTTGAATTTGCTTTCAACAAGACAGTTTACAAACATTGGGGAAGATTTTACAGGAAGGAACTCGACTCTTTATATCTTATCAAAGATAAAATGTCAGAGTTCAAAAATTTGAAAGACATTGAAAATCAATGTTGAATTTGAATTATCGATGTTCATCTACAAGAAGTATTGTAGAAGAACATTCGACACGTGATGATTAAAACTTGAAGAGAATTGAACGGATATTTTCTAAAAATTTTGAATTTCCGGTAGCACCCCCCCTTATTTTGAAACTCGAGGTGTTGAATTTGCATTCAACTCGACGGTTTACAAATGTTAGGGAAAGCTAGGGAAAATCACTTGACTCTTTACATTTCAAAAGAACGATTTAAAATGAAATGTCAAAGATTGATTTATCCGAATAAATTTGAATAAATATTGCATATATTAAGCTACAACGATTGTTATAGAAAAATATATAGCAATGCAGTTTGAACTTGATTGACTTTGAAAAGGAATTTGAAAATTTTTTGAAAATCCGGCGGCATCTCCCCTTATTTTTGAAACTTGAAGTGTTGAACATATGTTCAACATAACGGTTTACAAACCTATAAGAGGGAGATTCTAGGAAATCAGCCTGACTCTTTCATTCTGATGAGTGATTTAGAATGGAATGTCAAGGACTGAAGCGACCGGAGAAGTTGAAAGTATCTTAACTATATACAACTACAATCATTATCGTAGAATATATAGTTGCACTGATTATTATGACTTGAAAATAGATGTTTGAAAAATTTGAAATTTCGGCAGCATCTCCCCTTATTTTGAAATTCGAAGTGTTGAACGTATGTTCAACATAACGGTTTACAAAAATAGGGGGGGATATTATAAGCTAACTCGACTCTTTCATTCCGACTAGTGATTCGGGATTGAAATGTCGAAGGTTAGATTAACCAGAAAATTTCAAATTTTGGGTTAAAATTTGGAAGAGGAATCTATATCCTATCACACATATCGAATTATAGGAATTACAATCCTATATGTAATGATAAGATATAGGAATTGATTGAGATTTGAAGGCAATGGAATTTTGCTAGACAGCTGAAATTATGACTTTGAAATTAAAGAAATCTTCTGTAAATCGTGAAACTTAGCACGCTATGATTTATTTGCATGCAAGTTTGCAACATGTACAGAAAGACTTTAAAAAAAACTCAGCTTGACTCTTTCGCTCTACCGATGAACTTGGAGGCGAAATGTCAAAGCTAGACTTGGAGGGAGGTTTCCTACACTCACCTCTATTTTCACATGTCTTAATTGAGTTGACCACACTCACCCAAGAGAGAAATGGGTAGAGGGACCAACAGAAGAAAGGTAGTCAAAACTACCGATGCAATAAAATTTATATCGCTATTAAAGATGGAGAGAGAGATTTTCCCCAGCGGAGTCGCCATTTTTTTGTTTGATTGAAAAAATATATGTTTTGAAAAGTGTTTAATTTTCTTTGGGAAATATTTAATTTCTGGAATTTAAATTTTATAATCGAACACTTATTACGAATGATATATCACCTCGAAAGGTGAACATATCGTTCCCTAATAGGTTCAGATTATAAATCTTGATTTATCCTGATTATCGTAGTCAAACTCAAGGGGAAACAACATATGATCTCAAAAGATCAAAATGATGTTAACTCCAATGTTTAACTATAATAATCTAGTAAAAAGATCATTAATTTCATAATCAAGATCGTGATAATAGTACGATATATCTTTCCAAGGAAAGAGGATATCGTCTATTATCGATCATTTGAAAATGACGATAATGATCGTTGTCTTTTGAATTTCCCAAAGATAATTAATTAAAAGTTTTGAAAAAGTTTGATTTTGAAAATCTGGTCTGGGTTTCTAAATCTCCTACGAGCGCAAGCCCTCGTAGTTAATTACATCGTAGGAAACCAGAAAATTTCCTACGAAAACTCTCGATTAAAATAGCGATACGAATTTCATTTAAGAATTCAAAGATTGATATCAAAGAAGGTAGGGACTGGAATTTTCAACCGGGAATGGTTCAATGTTGAACACTTATTTCTGGAATCAAAGGAAGAAGAGTAGGAGGTGTTTTGAGATTCTGAATCACTTCAGAAACACCTCAACTATCCTAATTGTTGGGCTTGAATTAGATGGAAAATAGATTTGATGTTTAAGTGATTGATTTTATTAGAAAATGGGAATTAGATTCCCGGAAGGTTGAGGTCTTAGGATTGAACATATGCCTCAGAATCTAAGTCTAAAATGGGTACTGAGAATCAGTGACCCAGAACCTAGCTAATACAATACAATCTGGACTTACCCCGGCCTGGATTGGGGAGCCAGCTAAACCACCTAAACGCTTTAAAACCATGAGTCAAAGTCTTTTAAATGTAGAGTGATTAGGAACATTGATTAAGATCGGTTTAAAGAATAGGGGTCGATATCTAGAGCAAATCTTAATTGACCCCTTAACATATGTTGGGTTAAATGTCTAAGCTAGAAATGCAATTAAAATTTAGACTCAATTTTTAATTTGTATCTAATGCAATGCATGCTAGTTGACTTGATAAAATGCTTAAATCAATATGAAGCAGTTTTAAAATAGGCTTAAAAATAGGTTTTATCCTAGAGATTGCACAACATCCCCTTGGACAGAACTGCACCCTAATAGGTCAGGTGTTCTGCCAGAACCCGCAGGCGGGGAGGTGCCTAACACGGATGAGAAAAGTCAATATGTATGCATGAAAAACTCCCGGCGAGTCCGGGCTTACTTCTTAAGAGCGTTAGAGTTTCTAACTGAGCCTAAAATTTTAAATTTTGTTTAAGTAGAAAAGGTTGATGACCGTACCCTCACGAGCCTCCGATCGGGTTCCAGGCTAAATCAAAATCGACATGCAATAGCGCCAAATAAACTACTAAAAGCATGCGGGTCCTTAATCGCAATCAACATCAAGTAATCAAATCAACATTTAATTAAATTAATTAAATAAATACTCAAACTGAAAGTCCATAGGCAAGTGCCCTTAATAATACAACCCAGGGTCTGCAGTAAAGTAAAGTGGCCGGGTACCACTGACTACAACCCGGATTCTACTCCTAAGACTCAAGTGACTTTGAGATTTGAGATTCTTCTCGTTCTTCACTTCTTCGTCTCCTTAGAACTCCTTGGATCGTCGGGTCTGGATATCCAAATGAAAAGAAACTCCCCCTGAATGGGGGTGTTACCTTTTCTCTTTGGATACTTGAACTTCATCCTAATTTGGATCTCCAAATGGATAGGAACTCTCCCCTAAGGGATGTTCCTTCCTCTTTGGATTCCAAATTGGATGTTTTAGTATCTCAATCTCAAATCACTTTAAACATTACAACTCAATTTAAATCAAATTACATCAAATTGAAATTAAAAATCTAAACTCAACAACCTGCAAGGTTATCCTAATAATCAGCAGTTTATATTTGACATCCCAAGCAGTTAATATATTGAAATTTAAAATACTCAAACACAGCCACGCTTGGCCATGCTCTTTTTGATTTAAAGGGGGACTTAAGCATTCTGGAGCACCTGTGCAATTTGATAATTATAATTTTGCCCCCTTTAATTTATGCCCTGTATGAGCATGGCCACCTGCATAAGATTGAATCAGTACAAAACGTTCCTAGCCTAGGGGTAGATCTAACGTACAATCAAATTAACACAGAATGCATTAAATAAATAAACAATCACATCAACATCAATCCTATGTCTAGCAAACAGCATGCAGTGAAAACTCGAAAATCCGGCACACAGCAGAAAAGTAAACACCGGCCTAGCCTAAGACTAGAGTTGGTTGTCCTAGCAAACCATCTAAAGTGTGTGAGGTAGGCTGTGTGGCTTTGATATGTCCTAAATAGGATGATTTGATTGAAGTTGTTTGAGGTTCAAGTTGGTTGAAGGCTTAAGGGAATATTTAATTTGAATTTAAATATTAATGACTTGAGATTGATTTTAAACTTAATTTTAATTGTTTGTTGGATATCACCTTTGTTGCACACCGAGGCCGTGAAGTTTATTTCACCTTCCTTGGGGCTAATTTAATAGCCTCGTAGGCCTGGGTTACCCAGTGGTACCCGATATAATTAAGTGATTTGAATTTGATTAAGGTTTGAAAGTTGATTAAATTTTAATTAAAATTGGTTGGTTGCTGGTTTTAAATTTGAATTAATGTTTTCTGGAATTTTTGACAATTTATTGAATTTTGGAAATTTTTGATTATTTTATTCATTTAATTCAAGGGTCAAAATTTGACTTTTTGATTTAAAGTGTTTTCTAGAAATTTAATATTTTATTAAAATACTAGACCTTAATACGATCAGTTAGACAGTAAGTACACTGAAATTGGATTTTTCTACATTTTATTATGAAGGTTTGAAGTTTTGACTTGAATTTGAACTAAGTTTGACCAAAAGTTGACTTTTTCAAATTTGTTTGATTTCTAGAAACTTAACATTTTTAATAAATATTAGACCTTAAGATGAGTTGTATGCCTTTGAGTTTGCTCAATTTGGAGTTCATTTGAATTAGTTATGAATTTTTGAAGTTTTGAGTATTTAATGAATTATTTAAATTGTTTAATTAGAGACCCTTTTTATGATTTGAATCCAAATGATCTCCAAACTTCTTGAAATCAACTCCAAAGGTCAGGAATGACCTAAGGAGTGATTTCCAAGTGTTTGAGAAATTTTTAGAATTTTTAATTATTTTTAATTAATTAAATTAATTGAATATTGAATTTCAATTAAACTTAAATTAAACTTAATTTTGAAGTCCAGTCAAGGGGCTTTTATTTTTCATTGATTAGGAGTTTGATTCTGGTCAGTTAGAGGGGTTAATTGTATTTTTTGGATTTAAAACTGATTTATTAGAATTTCTGGAAGGTTAAATGGCTTAATTAAGGTTTAATTTTGATTAAGTTAATTAAGGGGCTTAATGATTTCAAAATTCAGTAAGATATTTTCTATGGGCTGAGCAGTCACTAAGTTCAAATTGTTTGAGTTTCAAGTCAATAGGATGTACATTCTAATTATTGGAAATATACTAAATTCTCTAAATCAAGTCCTTAATTATTGTCCTTAATGGCACTAGATTTGAATAGGTTCAAATCAAAGTTTTGCTAACCCTTGACACAATATGAAGGATATGCACACATAATCACAATTAATTCCCAAGTCTAGGAGAGCCCTAAAACTAGGTGGTGTGTGTACCCTAAGCATGCAAGTTAAATTAAAGCTTTAATTAATTAAATGACTAATCAATGAATAATCAATGAAGTGATTACACATTGATTAATCATTAATCCACATGAATTCTTTTTAATCATGCCTAATCCAAGTTTAAAATCCCATATGATCTCTCAAAGCTTAAAGATTTAAATATATATATATATAACTTTAAGGTAATTTTGAAATATATATATATATATATATTTATATATATATAAAAAAATATAAGTTTAAAATTAAAATTTTAAAATATTTTCAAAATAGCTTAAATATTTGTTTGAGAGATCCTTTGATTTTAAGATATTTAATAATAAAAAAAGTTTTGTATTTGAAAATATTTAAATTAACGTTATCTTAATATCAATTAATCATTTATATGTTAAATTTAATTAAAATAAAAAAAAAACTTTAAATTAAATTGAATCTCAAAACAAAATACTTAATATAAATATTTAAAGTATTTTAGCATAAAATTTTAAATTATAGAAAATATTTGATTAAATGTTTAATTTAAATATTAATTAAAGATCTTAATATTTAATTATTTAAGATAATTTAAAATTATATTAAATATTTTCAAATGAATTTAATTTTAAATTAAAGAAAATTAAAATATAATTAATTTGACATAGTATAATTTTTTTTTTAGATTTAGATTTAATTTTATATGATTTTCTTTAAGAAAATTAGGTTTTAAAATAATTTAAAATTAAATTTAACTCCAAATTAGGTTCTGGCGGCGCGGATGCCACGTGGCAGAGCATGATTGGTTGGTCCAGAAAACGCGGCGGCAGCAATCATTGCCTGAAACGGCGGCGGGCCCACGCGTTTTCTACTTAATCCAGTCAGCAGTCGCCGTGGATCGTCCGATCAGGCGCGTTTTGAAACCAAAGGTAATGATCGCGTCAGACGGGGAATCACAGAGATTGCCGATCCCGCGGTTTGGAACGGACGACTCAGATTGAGTCAAACCGAGAAATTAAACACAGGCATTAATCCGCGGTTAGAAAAATCGAATGAAATGGTGAGATTTGAGCCGCTGATCATGATATCAACGGTTCAAATCACGCGGGAGGCATGCAGAAGACCGAAACCACCCTAGAATGGATTTTTCATTCGTTTAAGCAGTCTGGTTAACCAAACGCAATGAAAATTTAAACCTAGCTAGTATAACTGAACAGAAATCATGGGGATTTGATTACACAGTTAAATAAGCCATTAATAAAACGCTAATTAAACCTATGTGTCTTACGCTAGGTCTAGAGTTTTACCTTAATCCAACCGTTGGATTCGAGTGATTTTAGATTTTCTGAGCTTGTAGACTGTCCACGTATGTTTCTTCTCTTGAATCCGTGGTCTAATGAGCTTTAGATTGGACGGTATAGCCCCTAGACGAAAAACAGCTTTGGCTTGCCGGAATATGATCGCCGGCGAGCTTTTATCGGCTGGATTTTGGTTGGAAGCTATAAGAGAGGGTGTTGGGAGCTCGAACGAACAGAGAGCTTGTCTGGAAAGGCTTAAGGTAGTGAGATAGTGAGAGAGTTAGAATGAATCCCCAAAATAGGGTATTGCCCTATTCAAACGTTCCCAGGTCATTTGGACGGCTATGATTTGTTTGGCATCATCTCCTGATGGTTGACACTTGGCTGGGGTTGTTGGGATGGCAGGGAATCAAAGGACTATAGGACATCCTAGGTGTAAAGTTTGGTTTGGTCCCCACTAAGGCATAGGAGAAATTGGAGCTGTTGGATATTGATCCAATGGTTGTGATGAGCTCTAAGAAGTTTCTAGAGAAAACTTGAATAGCTGGAAGGGTTTAGATTAGAGGAGTTTGGGCTTAGGGTGTCATTTGACCAAATTTGACCATTCCTTAGCCTTATTTCGGTCGTTTGACCAGTCAACTTAACTTGTTGACTGGTGATGTGGCATGAAAGGATGCCTAGGGAACTAAAGTGGTAAGTTAGAAGAGTTTAAATGAGATGAATCAAGTTCGAGAGGCCTTTTGACCAAGTTTGGCCATACCTAAAGCTATTAAGACTCCTTGTTGACTGGTTGACTAGTCAAACAGTCAACTCAAGCCTAGGTGGATATGGAATAAAGCTTGAATGTTGGTTAAGAAGGAGTTTGAGGTTAGAGAGAGTTGAGGTTTGAATGTATACATATACATGAGAAGAAGTTTGACCAAATATTAAAGTTGACTTTGGTCAAATGCCACTTAGATTTAATTGGCCAAGGTTTGAGGCATGCTTGAGCTATGGTTTGGAGCTGGTTTGAATTTTGAATGAGGTTTGAACTATCAAATGGGTTTAAATAACCCATTAAAGTATTAAAGGGTATTTGGGTCAAACTTGGTTGATTTGGTCAACTGAGTTAATCTAAGACCTAAGTTTAGGTTCAAATAGATTTAATTTGATGTTTGAAGTCTTATAGGTGCATTTCAGGAGTTTAAATAGGTTATTTGAATCAAATGACCCACTTAGGCTTTTAAAGGGGCCTAATGGGTCAACTAGGTTGACTTGGTCAACCAGGTTGACCCAGAGTCAAGGATTGGGTTCAATTAATTCAGAATGATATTCTGAGTCTATTGATGGTGGTCCCAAGGTCTGGGGAGGTCATTTGGTCAAAATGACCTATTTGGGCTCTTAATGGGCCTTTTAGGTCAACCCTGGTTGACTTGGTCAACCAGGTGGGTCCAGGGTCTGGAAATAGGTTCAACAGATTTGAAATGATATTAGGAGACCAATGGAGGTGGTCCCAAGGTCTGGGGAGGTCATTTGGTCAGAATGACCTGTTTTGACCCTAAAGGGGCCTTCTAGGTCAACTAGGTTGACTTGGTCAACCAGGTTGACCCAGGGGCTGGTTCTGGGTTCAATGGGTTTGGTTTGACATTTGAAATTTGCTGGAAGTGACTGCATTTGATTTGGAGCTCATTTGACCAAAGTGACTATTCACACCCCATAGGGGTATTTTGGTCATTTTGACCCCTGGTCAACTGGGGGTCAAATTGAGTCAAAAAAAAAATGCAGTTTAGTTCTCAATAAGTCATTTTCAAGGGTCTGGAGGTGATTGGAGGCATTGAAGAAAGCTCCATGGTCAAAATTCACTGGGTGGTAGGTCCAGTGGCATGGACTGTAAATATTTGAAGGTTTTGCAGCCTTTGGATTTCAATTCAGTTTCTGGGGTTAGAGATCTCAGAATGAGCTCAAATTTGGAGGGTTACCTCTAGATACATGTCATATCAGTGTGGAACTGATAGATCTTGAATCAGAGGTCATTTGATAGGGTTTTGAAATGTTCAAAGACTAACTGGAAATGGCTTTCAGGACTTAGACCTTTAGCCTTGGATTTGAATCTGGAAATCTGGTTTTAAGCTGGATTTTGAATTTGAATGATATGGTTTGAATTAAGTCTAGATTGAATTGAAGCTTGGATTGATCTAGAAGAATCCTAGGGTTTAGAATAGGTCCTAGGGTCCAAATCAGCTTAAGGGAATCCTAAGGTCTAGTGTAGATCCTAGGGACCGGAGTCTGGGAAGATCCTAGAATCTAGAAGTCCTAGGAAAATCCTAGGATCTGGAAGTATCCTAAGATCTAGGAATCCTAAGATTCAAGATCTAGAAGGATCTTAGGATCTAGAGTAGATCCTAAAGTTTGATTTCTAGGAAGGTCTTAGGGTTTGGAAGTCCTAAGGCCTGGGATTTAGAATAGTCTTAGGATCTAGAAGAATCCTAAGCTCTAGATAGATCTAGGAGAATCCTAGGATCTAGATTTGTCTTAAATTATATTGATCTGGGATCAGGATTGATTTGAATTTGAATTGATCTTAAAGTTTGGATTGATCTAAGATCAGATTGATCCTAGGGTTAAAATTGATCCTAAGGATTGGAAAGATCCTACTGAGCTCATACAAAAATGAGGTCAACAGGCAGCCTCTTGGTTTTTCCCCTAAACAGGGGAGACGCCGGGAGGCTGCCGAAATTTTCAGTGAACAGAGGACTTGAATTTTTTGAACAACGAGGGATTTGTGAACATGAACATAAACTTAAACTTGGACATAATTTGAATTCAAAAGAACTTGCAAGAACTTAAATTTAGACTTGCACTGTGGACCAATGACAAAGACTTGAATTTGATTTGAACTTGAATGAATACCACAAGGAGACTTGAACAGAACTTAAAACAATTAACTAGAATTTGGACCAAAATCATAACATTTGAAAATGAAGATTCATGAATTATGAGAATGATAAAATCAGGAGGAAATGAATAAGTAAAGAGCTATGCAATAAATATGAATTACGAGCTTTGATATGAAATTGCTTTTTGAATAATAACAATTGACTTGTGATGATCACCTCGATGAGAGTGAAGATATTGAGGGTTTAATATCAAGTACACCATACAAACTGCAAAGTGTTTTTGAAAACAAAGAACTTGTAAGTGTCATTTGTTTGCAAGTGACAAGAAGAGTTTGGAAGGTATGGCTTGACTTCAAAGCTATGATATAGATACTTTTTTGGGTTATGATAATTGACTTGTGATAATAGACAACTCATTCCCAGGCAACGATCAACAAGAATTACAAGCTGACATGTTAAACTCTCGCAAATATAAACCATTTGTAAGTGATAGTGAGGTTCCATCGACACATGAGGAATGCAATAACATCTCCATAGCCAGCATGATTATGCAAGAGAGCAATGAAATCAAAGAGAATGAATGGTGCTACTGCAAGTGAATGTACATAACCTTCATAAGTCTTTTGTGGAAGAATGGCAAGTGACATACAACACTCATATTTATGAAAAGGAGTGTGAAAGTTGTAGTGAACATGACAGCTTACAACAACCATCTCAATCGGAATGAAGGGATTGGTATCAAACTCGTCATGTATCTTATGAGTCATCTTTGAGGACGAAGAGTTTACAAGCAGAGCTAAGCTACCTATGAAGACAAAAAGCTTGCAAGAGAAGTTTGTTTTCAAGCAACAAGAAGACTGCAGGAGACGTGGTTTGATTATAAAATCATGATCATTGCTTTTGATTCATCCATAAGAAATAACTCATATGAATCGTAGAAGATGCGGCAAGTCATCGCGCAAAATATGTAGCAATAGGAAAAAGATCTGCAATACATATAAGTCCCCTACAAACACAGATGTACGCACCACACGCCATCTATCGGTGAATACAGAAAGACTTCAGTAAATGCAGTATCCTGAAGTCAATTCCAGTCCATGAACGAATACATCCACCTTCCTACCTACAGCAACGGCGAATGCACTGCAAAGGCCGAAGACCAGTAGGTACATAACACGTGCAATCATACAACCCGCATGGGCCCCAACACGTGCACTTTAATCTGTATACACATAGGTACATAAAAAGGGACACGTGCAATCATACAACCCGCATGGGCCCCGGCGAGCGTGCTATTAGTACACACGTGACGTCTAGGGATGTTGCGTGGGTTAATAAGTGAATTCAAGTTCAAGCCCGATCCTTCTATTCAGGTAGATAGGAGTTGACACGGCTCGAATTATTAAATAAATATGCGGTCGCAAGGTCGACTGAGATATTTGTTTTATACGTTCATATTAGGCCTTCAAGGTCTATAATCAAGAGAATTCACTAACAAAGGTCCAAAGCCTACGAAACCCGATCCTCTATCGACCAGTAGATAGAGTCGACAGGGTCCAATCAATAAAATATAAATGACCCCAAACACCCCGATGATGACCGTGTTGAATGCAAATCTCAACCGGAGGGGTCCACACAGATCATTTCAAATACCACCCAAATACCCAAAACTCCAAAACTCCATAAAGATTCCCAAAATCCCAAACTCTGAAAGTATTTAAAAATTAAAATCCAACTATCAAAACACTTAAAGCAAAATTCATCCACCCTCCGCAACAGTTTGGCGAGGTGGACAAGTTTGAAAATAACTGCAGCTCGCAAAGAGCTAACGCCTGGTCGAAAATATCACTAGGATCCATTCTCAAACAATCTCCTGCCAGCAAGGACGTGGTACGAGTCCTCTAACCGCAGTTTCGCCGCCAAATGGCACTGCAGGATAAACGATTATGACTCGGGGCCCTCTGAACCAGGTGGTCGCCACCAAATGGCACCATTATATTATGGTTATAGCCAAAAGCCCGTATGCTCCCCAATAGCATCAAATCCTTGAGATATGAATCAATAGGATATGATCGATAGGGCACAAAGCCCTCTGTTAGCTAAGGTGGATTTAAATTTATCCCTTTAAATAAATACCCACCCTAGGTCTATAAGGTACCCTTGGACGATGCAACCCATGGCTGCCGACAAGGATCCTTCTGTCGACTACCTCCTCTGACTAAGTAGACCAGGGACCACGATGGCCCGGGACGACGGAACCATGGGATCTTGATCGGGTCAATCATTCATTCCCCCACCATCCGCTTTAAGTATGAGATGGTGAAATTTTCAATTTTAAATGTCAAATCTCCAAACTCCCTGATTTCCACAACCCATGTCTATGCTGCTACTATATGCCAGATATGTACCTCTACGTATCTGATTGATGACTAGCCTTAATCGAAAGTTCTCTCTCGTGATCGGGAGGGGTAATTAACTATAGGGGCTTGCGCCTATAGGAAACCAGAACTCAGATTATAAAGTCCTCGCAAAATGAGGGCGAAATCTCTGGGTAGTGTCTTATCTACAAACCCATCTGCCTTCCAAAATTTACCCCGGAACTTAATCCGTTAAAACTCCCCTCGAAGAAAGCAAAAAGTCGGGCGGAGGCCGAGGCCGAATTTTCGGAGCCCACAATAATGAAGCTGAGTAGAATGTATTGAAGCAAACATTGAATGGGCATCTAATTTAAAAATCAAGCACCGTTTCTGCTTGAAGAAAATTCTTTTCATTCTCCTATGCACCCATTCAGTTGTTTTTCAGTGCTAAAATAGCAAGTTGCATGAAGTGAGCTCCACTTATTATGTTATTGTTCTGTGCTTATTCACTTTGATTTCTCGACGCCAAATATCTTATTTGTGTACCTTGTTGTCTAAATTATAATTATTTGACTTATTGCATCATAAAATGATTTATTGTTGTCCTAGAATGAAACCCTGAGTATGCTGCTCAAGAATTGGAGAAATTATTACGTGCGGAGTCTAGATTTAGCTCTATGTCCGAACTCCAATAAAATAATGACATGTGGATATTTAATATTTATATTATTTTTCTTGCGACCCGACAACCCGACTTGGTCCAGACACTCATTTTTACCTTTTTAAAAAAAGAAATTGGACAAGAAAGAAAAATAAGAAACATGCGAAAAAGATGAAAGCTGGTTTGGATGACGTTGCATTCTTCGAGGAGATGAAAGGCGGTATGCAAAACATCCATGAAAACTTACTGTAGCTAACCATGGGAGAAAAATTAGGTGAATTTTAAATTCCTCCCAAGTTTTATTATGTTTCTTGTAAATATATAATTTTTTAGAATTTAGGGTGTATTTTTCAATTATTTATATGCCGAATGCCGCAAAAAAGTATGATTTTGTTATATAAGTATTATTTTAATGTAAATATATAGTTTTTTAGGGTTTAGGGTGTATTCTTCATATTATGCATATTAGTGAAATTATGTTAGAAATGTTTTTTTTCTAATACACACCGTGTATTACTGTGTACAATCTTATAGCAATACCCAAGAAAATTATATTGTAAATGTGTTTATTTTTTGTTAATAAACATTGTGTTGAGATGTATATTGCTGTGTATTGATGTCTATTACTGTGTATTGTTGTTAATTGAGCTTTGTATTACTGTTTATTGAGCTGTGTATTAATATGTATTTAGATGTGTATTACTTTGTATTGGTATATTACTGTGTATTGCTGTGTTTTGCTATGTTTGATTTTTCGATTCTTGACATCTCATGTTTAATATTGATTGCAGTATATGTTGATGATGTCTCGTTGTCCATGTTGAATGCAGCATCTCTGTTTGGTAATCCAATAACAAGAGCCACATCATCTATAGTGAATGGTAGCTGCCGCTTGATGATGAAGTATTGTTTTGGCACATCCCATAATAACAACAACATGCATATTAGAGGAACATTCTGCTGGAAGGCAAGGATCTCCAGAAATTGTTGTAGATGTAAATCCTTTAATTTGTCCACGAAACCCTTGCCAAATGTTTTAACCAAAGAGGTGCATATAACTCTAAATGTTGATGTTCTGCAACTAAAAGTGATCTTTGGAACATACATCTGCAACATGTGTAGGGGTTTAACAACATTTCAATCATAATATTCATAATAAACAGTTGTGCAATACACAACAATACACATCAATGCACATTAATATATAATAATGCATAGTAATACACAACAATACACAGCTAAATATATAACAATATATAGCTAAGTACATAGCAATACACAACAATGCATAGCAATATACATTAATACACAGCAATATATAGCAATGCATAGTTTGTATTAAGGAAAAAAAATCACGTTTGATATAAATTTTCAATAAACCCTAAACCCTAACAAGTATTTTACATAAACCCTAAATACCAACAAGTATTTTACATAAACCATTTACAGAACCAATAGTTTGGCATATCAACATATCTAGTGAAGATAAATCTGACCTTAACTTTAGCGTCCGCGCGTAATAATTTCTCCTGGAAGAAGAGAGCGATCCTTGTTCGAAGATGAAGAGTGTCTGAACTGAGAAGTTGAAAGGAAATGATGATGAAAAGTGAAACGTCTCTAAATGTCGGGACTTTTGGAATGCCGTGATTTTAAAATTTTCATGGACTGGGGTAAATTTTTTTCACCATTGGACCGGGTCGGGTCGTCAGGCCGCATGTGTCAACATCTTATTGGAGTCCAGACGTAGAGCTATGTCCGGACTTCACACGTAATAATTTCTCTAAGAATTGTGTGCTAAATTTTTTGTACTTCAATAAATCTTTGAATTTTGTATAGCTTAGTGTCCTTGATGACGAACTTTTTACTCATTCATGTAAGACTCATTGCTTACACAATTGAACATGCTTGAATAAAAGTTTAAAAGCTTCTTAGATAAATGAACAAGTTTGAATGCTATCTCACATGTTTATTTATGATCATGAATATGCTCATTTATTGTTTAACATATTGTTGGGTAATAACTCAATAAAAAATAAGTTTAATGATGGAGTAATTGCTTATTTGTTAACTATTGTGTAATTATATCAATTTTGTTATATTTTATGCACCTTAAAAATTATGCATATTATTAAAAGTACAAGATGGAAATGTCCAACAATTGACTAGATATAGAGATTAAAATCTTTTCTTATTAATTTTTGAATTTCACCAAATAACTTAATACCCATTAAATTATGTCAATTTTGATAAAAATCTATAAATACAATTATGCCTAATATTAAGGCTTTATGTGTAAATCATTAATATCATGCATATTATTACTTAGGATCGATTAAAGCTTAATTATGACTCGCATTCAATATGGAAACTAATAAACAACCTTGAATAAAATTATAAAACTTAGATTTAAGTTTAACTTGAACTCGATAAGTAAATAAATGAGTGAACTTGAACAAGATAGTACTTAGCTCGATTCAGTTCGTTTACAGCCTCTAGTCTTAAATTGCTATGAGGTGGTACAACATGGATACTCTCCAACAACAACAACAACAATAACAAGCCTTTGTCCCACTACGTGGGGTCGGCAACATGAATCCTTTTTCTCCATTGTGTCCGGTTCAAAGTCAAATTTTCGTTTAAATCTAATAGAGAAAGATCATTTCTAATATTTTCTAACCAAGTCTTTTTAGGTCTACCTCTACCTTTCTTAACATAAGTCAAATCTAATACCTCTACTTTCCTAACTGGGTCATCGGAAGGCTGCCGTTTTATGTGACCAAACCATCTAAGGCGACTCTCTCTAACATGGATACTCTCCATGAGCAAATAATTGTTATTCATAAAACTTCTTTGATGATTTAAGTCTTAATTTGTATTTATATATCACACCTATTTTTTCATTCACTTGTCAGCTCTCTCTTTAAAGTGAAAGAAGATGATGAGGTTGACAAACTAGACATAAAGGTGGATGCTGGGAGAAAATCAAGAAGAATATATCGAACACCAACTCCTGAAGTTAGTTTGAAGATCAGCAGATCATTGAGAGTTAGTTGCCTTCTTGAAATTCTTTCCTTCTTTGGATTTCATATGATAGGCTGTATGTTGCCAATTTAATTGTTTTTTATATGGACTAGGTTAACTTCTCCCTTTAAATGACTGGTCTCATGTTATAATGTGCTAAGAAAGAGCTACACAGTGCTTGAGTGGAACTCCAAAAAAAAAATGTACCCTTACATTGTAAAGAGATTACTCATCTCATGAATAAAACAAATTGAGGGGGACTCAATGCTACACTAATTTATTTATGTGAGATTGGACTGTTAAATTTATGCTTAGTTTGATAAAGAGAATTTATATGTTTATTTTTCATCTTGCCATCAGAAGCTTGTTTATGTGGTACTCGATTGCACAGCTCATTCTCTGATTTTATAATTCTACTAAATAATTAAATAACAAAGAACTCGTTAGAATCTAGGATTGCAGCTTCATATATCTAGGATTGCAGCTTCATATAAGTATGCCCATTATTATAATTAAGGAGTTGAAGTCTTCAAGGCTCAGTGCGCTACAGTAATGCCAGTAGTTTTGTTCAGCATTATATTTGGTTCTTGTTGAACTCTGCTACTTGGAGATTTGTGAGAACCTCTCTCATCATGTTTCATTAGTTTCATGGTGCATCATTATCATCATCTGCAGGAAGCTTCGGTCAACTATCTGTCATTGGATTTTATTAGTTCTCCATTTATTACTGTTGAATATTATATGAAGTATTATTTATATTTTTGATGCAGCCGAGGCTAGCTATTTTATGTTTTCTTTATTTTCCACTTATGTTTCTAGCTCTCTTTCTCTTATGGTTGTTCGTTTCTTGCTGTTAGCCCCTCGGTTTCCTGTTGGCCCTTCGGTTTTCCCTGCTGGCTCACTGTTTTCCTGCTGGATTTCGATTTCCCTACTGCTGGCTGGCCCGTCAGTTTCCATGTTGGCTTGGATTCCCTGCTGTCTCGGTTTCCTTGCTACTGGCTACTCGTCTTTTGCTCCTTGTTGATTCCTATAAATGATGTTTTGACTTTCCTTCATGGTGGTTGTTTGATTGAGTTCTATTGGCTGCTTGCATGGCTCATTTAGGAGAGCTTTTAATGCCTTTTCCCCCTTACTCTCCAATATAAAGTGGCTTATTTCCTTTGTGAAAGAAAGAGATTTGATGAATTTCTGGAATGTGAAACCTACGGGTTTTTAGCTTGCGAGTTATCCTTTTCTACCTTCCCTCTACTAATTTATCTTGGACTTCTATCTACTTCTTCTCTCCACGGTTTTCATTCCACCTGTATCCTTCTTCTCGAAACTTTAGAAGTTATAAAGTGTTGTTGTGTCCTGTTTCATTGAAAGTTAAAGTGTTGTTGTGTCATGTTTTATTGGAAGTAGTAAGGTGTTGTTATGTTCTTGTTTAATGTGAATTTAAAGTGGTTGTTCTGTTCTATCGGTGTTTGTTTTTGTTATATTGAAAGGAAGTTTGTAACTTGCATTCCTAAAACCAAGGTTGTTTTCAAGTTGCATCAATTTTGCAATCGTTTTACACAATTTATGGTCATGTTATCTTTGTTTTATTCATTTTTCTACCTAATAGTTCTACATTGAATTTATCTCTTCTTGCCTCCATTGTACATATGCCAACTACATCATTATCACCTTGTTTTTAATAAATTCTTTACTGTTTGAATATAATTATTACTCAATTTATTCTTCCAATTTTCATGATTGCAGAGTCTAAATGCTAAAACTGGGCTATTCAGCAAGAGAATGAAGATAATACACCAAGATCCAGTGCTATATGCGCAGAGAGTGGCTGCAATTAAGGTTTTGATCTTTGAATAACTGAAGTTCTTTTCTGAAACATTTTTCACATTATTTCATGTTGCAAAGTTATAGCAGTTCCTTCTAGTTACTTATTTTAGTTTGTCTTTACATTTTAAATTAGCTTTGTTAGATTAAATGTCCTTTTATTTTAATTTCATTTCTTGAAAGAAAACAAAAGGAACTCCTGCCGCGAGGAAGCGAGCTTCTGAAATCTCCAAAGCTTACTTTAGTGATCCAGAGAACCGTCTTAAGAGAAGCATAGCAATGAAAGGTTATTATGTTGAAGCTACATTGTTCATCAACAAAAACAATATGTACGCATGCAGCATCTCTACATACATTTTGTGATAGCCACATACATTCAGCATATGAGTTGACACTTCATGCATAGAAGCAATATGAATGATTTCTGTTTTCTTTGGCATTTGATCCATATTTATGCATAAAACTAAGGCCTCATTTGAGACGGCTTTCTTACTGCTTCTTAAAACAACTTTCTAGTAAAATTTTTGTGCTAGAAAGTTATTTTAAGAAGCAGCAAGAAAGCCGCCGCAAACGAAGCCTAAAACATCATTTGCATAGTTGTGTTAATATGTTTCTTTGGCATAGAATGGCAAACAATTTAGGGGATGTCTAAAACAAAATAAAATAGAAGAGATCCCAAATGACGCCTGATTATCATTCATTCTGATGTTTTGTCGATCCTGTAGGAGTAAAGTTCTACTGCAGCCACTGTGGGGAGGAAGGACATAGAAGACACTATTGTCAGGTGCTAAGGGGGACTTCAAGTGAGATGAGGTTCAGGTGTTCGTTGTGCGGGGCAAGGGGGCATAACCTTCGTACATGTGGAAGATCAACAATGAAGAAGGCACAAAGCCGTCAAAGCAAGCCACAACGCTGCAAATTGGGTGGCCGAAGTGGTCATCATCAGCCAACATGCCCTCAACTTATAAAGGTGGAAGAATGCAGCTCTGATTCTCAGGGCACAATGCCTGGTAAGGCTAAGAGGAGTTACTCCTGTAAGTTGTGCTTGGGAAAGGGGCATAATAGTAGAACATGCCCTACTAGGAAAGTTACTGGAGAAACAAGCACAGAAGTTGTAATGCCTGAACAAGTGTAGGGGTGTATGCGAGTGAAGCTAATTTGTTGGAATCATAATTTTCTCTCTTTCATGTTAAACGAGCCGGTCGGCTCGTGAGCCGTAAAATAAAGCTCGAGCTTGAGCTCGAACTGGATTAATTAATCAAGCTCAAATCAAGGGTGATTGAAGCTCAGCTTGAATCCTTTATAGTTGTACTATAAAGGACATATTTTACTTAACCAAAGATTAATTTAGAAAATTTTATTAATTTTTAATGTAAAACATGCTATGCTTATTGTTTGGTTTACTGTTTCAGCTATTGTAATCAATTTTAGAGTTAGATCTTGAACACCACAATCGTAGTCTTCAATCTCACCACGCTAAAAAAAATGTGTATGGGTCTTCGAGATACTTGTTTAAAAATTTTGTAGTTTTCTTTTGCAGTCATGACGGCACATATATGGGTACTTAGGAGTGTCTCCGCATTACTAAGAAAAGTATATGCAGGGCCTACCCGCCTTGCCACAAGCTTCGCACGAGGTTCCCTCCCACCATGCTAAGAAAAGCATGTATATGTAATTTTACGGTGTGCTGTGAGAATCGAAAGTAGGATTTCAGTGTTTTTTAATTTTGAAACCATTATACCTCTATGATGAGCGACAACGACGATGTCGATGTGATGATAATGGTAAGTATGCACAAAAGCACAAAGATTTGTCTTTTTTTAATTCCTCTCTTCTTCCTTTTCTTTTTCCTTTTCCTCTCTCTCTCTCTTTAAAATTTTCTTATTTTTTCTTTTTTTATAATAACAATAATAATAAATGTAATGGCATTAATAAAAGCTAATATACATTATAATACTAACTAATGATTATGATTAACACAAATAAAAACAAAAAAAAGGAAAGCTGTTGTGTGGAGGTTTGGAGTTTGAGGGTTGTATATGGGTGTGAATGCTATTGGATTTCAAATGGTTTAGAGGCTCGAGTATGGCTTTTGGTTGCCGATGAGAGATCGAAAAATGGTTTCTATTTGTGGTGAGAGGGCTGCTAGTAGAGGGAAATTGGATATGAGAGGAGCTCGGTTCGTAGAGGGGATTCGTCTGACGTCGGATGAGTCGGGTAAGCACGTAAAAGGAAATATGGGAGTCAGGGTTTATTGGAGCTTGAGGTTGTCGGTGGGTTTGGCTAGAGGAAATGGATATGGGAGGTTGGGGTTGGAAGTGTGAGGAATTGATATCGGGTCTACTGCAGGGAGCGACGGGTTCAACATTAGGTGAGAAGGATCATCAGGATTGGAGGTCGGGATGTATGTGTGGCGGGGGGCCGGTTGAAGGATATGCGTCGTGGCTTTGGAGTTTGGTAGCCTAGGGTTCAGCTTCAGATAGGTAGGCCAATCAGAAAGCTTGGCCTGTAGGTAGAGGTGGAGTCGGCTTCAACAAACGACATGATGGAATTCAGCTATAGGGGAAATTCGACTGTAGGTTTGGAGGGGGTTATGCGGTTTGGTTGGTAGTTGGCAACTGTTGGAGTCGATAGGAGGATTGTAAGGTTGGGGTGACGGAGCAGGGAGGTTGAAACGAGGTTTGAATCGGCTTGTAGAAAGGATTAGGGTTGCTGGTGGAAGAAATAGATGATGCGGCTATTTGAGGAGGAAGGGCTTGACAGTGGAAGAAGAAATGAATGAAAGCCTCGTTTGATTTTTTTTTAACAACGAGGCTGAGAGCAATTTGTGGTTTTAGCGAAAATTCAGCGAGACGACATAAATGGTGATGTATTATAGGTATTTTTTTGGGATTTGAGTGGGGCTTGCGGGCTTCAGCTCTTTTGTGGTGGTAATCAACAAAAAATATTAGTGGATTCATTTCAACAAAAGAATAATGTGGTTTTTCCCTATTTAAGAGTTTCCACGTAAAAATTTTGGTATATCTTGACTCTTACACCTCTCTCTCTTATCTGTCTGTGTAATGGATCTTCGTACAAAACTAAGATGTTAAACCCTGTATCTCTATACCATCACAAATGTGTTGGCCCACAACGATTATAATTAGCCTTATCCTATTACTTGATGTGGAATTAGTTGAGTGAGAATGATTATCATCATCACTTATCTGCAATGGTAACCATCCACCATCATACCTGCTTCCATAAGTTGAAATTTATGCATGAGAGTTAGATAAGAAAGAAGCATCGTCTGTTTCACTACACCTGTCAAGCTTTTCACACCTCCTTTTCTCTTAAATTTTATCCATAGATGCTTCTGTTAATTAGATGTAGACAGAAATCTATCCAGCTAAAAATAGAAGATAAGCTAGCTAGCTAAAATCCAATATTGCCCAATTAGAGTTTTCACTTAGATAGATAAATTTAGGGGAGTAATTGATTTTATAAACCTTATGAAATTCATAATTCATTAATTATTTATTTTAATAAAATATTCAAAAATTTATTTTGACCTATTCTATAAAATATAACTCTAAGTCTACAAGTCCAAATTTTTTAATAACAAAAATAATCCTAACGAAAATTTATGCATATTATAGTTATATTTAAAAAAAATCAAACTTTTCATAAAAAGAAAAAGAGCTATTTTTTATGTTAAATCTCCAAGCCCATTTCAACTCTTCTATGAATGCAAGCAGACGCAACCTATCTTGATCTACTGGTTGGGAGCTTTGGCTAGAAACCAAGAGGTCTTGGGTTCAAAGCTTGCATATATGATGTTTGTGTGAATTTGACTTAAGTGACCCTAATGGGCCTAAATGTCGCTACCATGTTCCCACGAATTTGGTGAATTCAGGAGTAAATATAAGAAACTCAACTTATCATTTATAGATAAGTATCTCTCAAAAAGGAAGCCTAATTGTTAGTTTATTGGCACTGTGAAAGGCATGCTCTCTTCATCTAGTTACATCATACTTGTTTAGCTATCTATATACCCACCTATAGATTTTGTGATTATTTCATCATTAACTCAATATTTAAGTTTTGAATCATGCTCACTTCATCAGCTTAACACCCTACCTATTTAGCTATCTATAACCCTGACCTTCTTCTATTCCCGCAATTGTCGTTGCCAACTTAGCCAACATACACCCACACTTCTACCACAACTACCTCCCTCTCAAACCACCAAAGTAATTATGGGACATCATCATCGCTCCTCATCTATCCGTAATCCTTGACCAATTACTCTTTTTCTTTCGATGACAGCAAAAATCCACATAAATTAAAAGTGGAGTTCATGCAACATGCGTGCTTAAGTTAAATCCACCAGCTTCTTGCATCTACTAAATTTCCCCTGCTCCATAATAATCTATATAGTCATCATCTTTATCATTATCCTTTTACTTTTCACCATCACACCTACATTATCTACTAAGTATGGTATAACTCTATCGTTCCCCTTCCCTTCAGCCTGAATATTATGCTGAGACTGGGAATGATAACGCTATGCTCAGGACCTAGCCTACGCTCACTCTTGCTAAAGCCAAGAGTCGGGATTCATGGGTAGTTGTTGTGAGACCTCCAAGATCAAAGTTCAATTTAGACCAGTTGACCCGCTTGTAAAATGGTAAATCTTTGAAATTTTGAGTTTTGAACCCATTTGCATATCTTTGAGAGTTTTTTATGCATAAAAATGATTGCATGTGTTTTAGAATGAGTCACAGGTGTTTAGTGAGAATTTCAGCAAAATATAAGAAATGTTACTATGTGAGCACCTCAATGCTGGGTGTCTGAGCGCCTCAGGGCTGCTACAATACTAGACGCCAAATAGTGACATTGCAGTGCTATATTCTCAGGTTTTTTAGCTTTGAACTAGCGTCGCAACGCTCGGATTATAGTGCCACTGCGCTAGGCCATTAACAACACTTTAAATTTAAAACATTTCCATTATTCCATTCATTTGATGCATGCAACTCTAGATGGGATGTATTGTCCTCCTATGAGGAGAGTTGCATTAGCTGCATTTCTATTAGATGGTGAAGTAGAGCGCTGGTGGTTGGCCCAGCAGAAAGAGAAGTTTTATGGTCGTGCAAATGCTCTAATTACTTGGGAATATTTTATATAGACATTCAGGACTTGATTTGTACCTTCGTCTATTAGGAGACAACTATAGAGTTCATTTTTTGAAGTTAATTTAAGGAAATTTGCCAGTGATACAGTATGAGGTAGAGTTTACTATTCTTTTCAGTATGCTACGTAATTGGTTAATACTTCTAAGGAGAACTATTATAGATTTTTAGAGGGACTCCAAGATGCTTTAAGGCAGCTACTGTTGGCACAAGATATTATAGATTTTGCTCAGTTAGTTAAGAGGGCCATGAGGATAGAGAATGATTTTATAGTAGTTCGGTAACGAGGATTGTGAGAAAAAAATATTTGGTGGTGAGATAGCTAGCAGTAGTCATTTCGGGAAGAAGAGTAAGATTGGACCTTCAGAAGGAGGGAACAGTCGATAGTGATTTCTTTCAAATCTGATAGAGGCAGTATTGCCAATTTTAGGGGATTCAGTCAATAAGTTCCCACCATTATGTTAGTAGTATAGTAGGAGGAATAGTGGACAGTGTTATAGAGCATTAGGTTGATATTTTTATTGAGGCTAATACAGACACAGGATTACTGAGTGTCCATAAGGTGGCTTTGACAGACATTTTAATTTGAAAGCTAATAATTATGGGTACCCGACAGTGGAAAGGCTAAGGATAGTACCACCTCAATTGTATTATGAGGCTTCTAGTAGCCAGGATATTGATCCGATATTACGAGGTCAACCTTCTAGGGGTTTGCGGGGTGCAAGTAATTCTGTTGCTTTGACCCTAATACAGCCACGAGTTTACAATTTAACGCAACAAGAGGCCAGTGAGTCTTTAGATGTTGTGATAGTATGATTTATATTTTTGCATCTCATTGTCCGATTTTAATTGATTCTAATGCTAACCATTATTTCATGTAAGGCAAGTATTTTGATTCTCTCGATTTGCCTTATGTATTATTAACTATTTCTAGAGGTCTCACAACTCTTTTCTCAAAAAAATATCATCCTCGATATTTTTAAATCAAAATAAGTCTGGATATAGCTGTCTCATATCAAAAAATTTTTCCTAAGTAGCCTCTCTGGCAGTCATGTTCTTCCATTGTACCTTGACCATCAAAATCTATATGCTCATTAATTTTTTCACATATATGCCAGAATCCTATCTGGCTCTTTCCTATGGTGTAGGTTTAGATGAACCTCAACATCATTAGCATATAATTTCTTCCCAGAATTAGATATCCACTTTCTGAAAGAAGATACATGAAATATATTGTATATATTTGACATATAATAAGGCAACAACAACCTATAAGCACTCTATCACCTAAAAAGACCTAATGTTCCTTGAACTTAGCTTGTTAGTTCTCACAAATCTACTGACACCTTTTATAGGATGATTTTGATATAAACAAAATCGCCAACCTAAAATTCCATTAGCATGTATTTTTTATCATAATACTTCTTCCTCTTATGATGTGTAGCTCTAAATCTTTCTCTGATCAGATGAATCTTTGTTATAGTGTCATCCATAAAAGTTGATCTTATCACCTATCTGTCACCTATCTCTATCAAAGTCAAAGGGGTTTTACACTTCCTACTGTACAAGACTTCATAAGGAGCCATATCTATAATAGATTATTGTATGCAAATTATATAAGAGAAATATGATTCGCACAACTATCACCAAAGTCCATAACATAGAGTCTCAAAAGATCCTTCAGTATATGAATAATCCTTTCAGACTATTCGTCTATATGCAGTTGAAAAGACATACTAAAATGCAATTTTATACCCAGTCCCTACTAAATACCTCTCCATAACTTGGAGATAGATTGATAGTCATGATCAAATACAATCACCTTCAGCACACCATGTAATCTAATAATATATTTGGCATATATCTGTGTTAACTTGTCAACCAAATCAGTCTGTTAGACCAGAATAAAATGTGCTGACTTCATCATCAATTAACTATAACCCAAATGACATCATACCCCTATCTTGATCTAGAAAAACCCATAGCAAAGTCCATCTTCATCTCCTTCCATTTCCACTCAAGGATAGGTAACGACTATAAAAAATTGCTCGGTTGCTGATGCTCTTCCTTCACTAACTAACAGGCCTCATATTTTGAAATAAACTCTGCTACATCCTTTTTTAATCCAGGCCACCAAAGCATACATTTCAAGTCTTCATATATTTTACTACTTCTTGGATGAATAGTATAGCCTCAATAATATACCTCATATAAAATCTCAACTCTTAGATCACCAATAGATGGAACCCATAATCTACCTTTATAAAAAATGATACCAAAATCAGATATAGAGAGTTCAGGTCTCTTACCAGCCTTAATATGATCACTCAAGATTAGATACTCTATATCTAATTTTTGAGCTTCTTAAATTTTTTCATATATAGTAGGCTGAATAATCATCTCAGCTAGTAAATACAGAGCTATATCAGTGGATAACATCTCTATCTCTAGCTTCTCCAAATCTAAAATAAGAAGATCAATAGAAGTAAAAAGTAAACGAGAAGTACCTGATGACTTCCTACTCAAAGCATCTATAGCCACATTCATCTTATCAGGCTGACACTAAATAGATAAATCATAATCCTTGAAAACCTCTAACCACCTTTTTTGCATCAAATTTAGATCCTTTTGAATAAAAATGTACTTCAAGCAATAAACATATCACATTTGACTTTCGTATAAGTACTTCCTCTAAATCTTCAATGCAAATATAATAATCTTGACCAATCAGAAATAGCCTGAATCTTTTGGGGATCTACTAAAATGCCTATACTGCTCACAATGTTTTACATAAATGAAATGTTATTCAACCAAAACTCATACTTTGAGAACTTAGTATATAATTGATGATGCCTCAAAATCCTTAGAGCAGACCTCAAGTGTGTGGTATGCTCCTCCTCGGATATGAAATAAATCAGAATATTATCTATAAAAATTATAACAAACTGATCTAGATACTTCCTGAAAATTGTTTATCAAATCCATAAAGACTACTGAGGCATTAGTCACTCTAAATGACATGACTTAAAACTCATAATACTCGTACCTCATGCTAAATATAATCTTCACCACATTGTCTGTTCTTATTTTTAGCTAATGATAACCAAATCACAAATTGATCTTAGAAAATACTAAACATCTAGCTAGCTAATCAAACAATTCCTCAATCCTAAACAAAGGATACTTATTTTTATAGTTAACTTATTCATATCTCTCTAGTCGATGCACATCCATAAGGTATCATCCTTCTTCTTGATAAATAATACAAGTACTCCCCATGGAGATATACTAAGACGGACAAAGCCTTGATCCACCAACTAGTGAAGCTGCACCTTCAACTCCTAAAGCTCCTTAGGCGACATTCGATATAGAGCTCTAGAGATTGGAGCAGTACCCAAAAAAATATCTATACAAAATTCCACCTCTCTGTCTGGCAATAAAGTCATTAACTCCTCGGGGAAGACATCTGAAGACTCCCAAACTATAAGGACATTATCCACAAATGTAAAAGAGAGCCTCACATCTCTAATAGATGCTAAAAATATTGAGCTTCTTTTCCTTCAAAGCCTATCCACTTCTAGAGCCAAAGTCAAACAAGAAAGAATACCTATGATTCCCTAAATACAAAGCTCTCACCATTCTGATAGAAAGTCACTTTCCTTTTCAGACAATCAATCTAAGCCCTATACTGACTCGTCCAATCCATCCCCAAAATATCATTGAATGAAAAAATAGGCAATAGAGTCAAATCATATCTTCAAATTTGATTTAAAAACTCTAAATCACACAAATAAATTCTACTAGTTACCATTCCATCTCCCATTGGCAAATCAATTTCACCGGAACATTCTAAACAAGAGTAAATAGAAAGATGAGAAAACTTTAAATCATAAAACAATTTTATTGAACTTTTATTTTCCTTTTCATTTTCTTAACAAATTTTAGGATGAGAAAATTACAGAGAAAAGAGAGGGAAGTAGAGAGAAAACTTAGGTTTTGGAGATCATAGAGTCATTTTTGTTAGTCAGCCTAGCTGAGAAATTTACTCGTCTCAAGGTATACTATGTTTTGCCTATTTCAATTTTCAATAATTTAATATCCTTGATTTTTTTTTGATCAAATTTATATTTTCATTATTGAAAAATGAGGATAACTTTATTTTAGTCAAAATTTCACTATGTAACTTTTTATATGTTATAGAGATTGAGATTATAAATATTTTAAGTATATTCTAAAAATTTTTTGCTTAGTGATTTTTAAAAAGTAATAATTTTTTATCAAAATTTTATTTTGACATATAAAAATAATACTTTAGTTCAATTAAAGCTTCACAATGTTGTTAGACATAATCTCTGATAATTTGGTTAAGTTTTAAAACTATGAATTTTTACTCATAAGTGTTTTTATTGTCTACCGTTAAGGCATTTTAATAATTTATGAATTTAATCCAATCATGCTTTAATTAATGAAATACAATAAAAAAATATGAAAAGAAATGTGATGTGATGTTATGCTAATAGTAGTGGGCGATCGAGGTGACATTCTGTTATGGCGGTAGCAGTGGGCGACCGAGGTGAGATTCTATTATGATGGTGTTAGTGGGTGGCTGAGGTGAGATTCTATTATGCCGGCACTAGTGGACGACCAAGGTTGGATTCGTTCACATTTAAATTTGGGAATGTTTCCATTTACATTTAAATTCAGTTTATTATTATTTAGTTTAAGCTTTTCTAGTTTGTTATTATAAATAGAGTTTCCTTCTTTATGAGTTTGTTTAGATGTGGAATAGAAATATTTTATTATTATAATTGCCTATAAATAGACTTTAAAATATGGAAAATTCACCCAAAATTTTTTCTCTTTTTCACCCCTTCCTACCTTCCATAATATTTCAACACATTAAGTGTCAATTTTGGCACCAGTAGTAGGAACCAAAGCTAGCCAATCCTTTGCCACTATTTTTCCTATTGAATTTACAAAGGAGGTTATCACTATTCCTGGCAGGCGAGTGAACCATCTAAGTGTTCAATCCTTATGAGTAGCTTAGAACAATCAACATTTCAAGGCATAATTAATGCCCATCAGCAACATCATGGACTCAAAGTTAGCAAAATGGTCTGTTGGGTTAGCCTTGTCCCTATAGGACTCTAGGTGAGGCATCTTAAATTTTAAAGGTGATATTGGGTCATGCACTGAAATCTAAATTGGAATAATTGTATCATTCTTTCTTTCTAACTAGTTAATCACTTTTAACTAGAGCTTACAAACTTCATATAAACAGTGAAAAGAAATGTATTTATATTCATCAATATGTACAAGTTTATGTTACCTACCATCAAGGCATTTTGATAATTTCTGAATTTAGTCCAATCATTCTTTAATTAAAGAAATACATAAAAAAATATTAAAAAATGTGATGTGATGTGATGCTAGCAGAAGCAGGCGACCGAGGTGGGATTCTGTTATGGTGGTGCTAATGGGCAATCGAGGTGGGATTTTGTTATGTCGGCGTCAGTGGATGACCAAGGTGAAATTCTATTATACCTGCGCTAATGAGAGACTGAGGTTGGATTCGTTCACATTTAAATTTGGGAATGTTTCCATTAACATTTAAATTTAGTTTATTATTATTTAGCTTGAGCTTTTCTAGTTTGTTATTATAAATAGAGTTTCTTTCTTTATGAGTTTGTTTAAATGTGGAATAGAATTCTTTTTCAATTGTAATTGCTTATAAATAGACTTTCACCCAAAAGTTTTTCTCTTTTTCAGCCCTTCTTACCTTCCATAATCTTTCAACACGTTAAGTCTCAATTTCATCACTGGTAGTAGGAACCAAAGCTAGCCAGTCCTTTGCCAGTGTTTTTCCTATTGAATTTTATGAAGGAGGTTATCACTTTTCCTGGCAAGTGAGTGAACCATCTAAGTGTTCAATCCTTATGAGTCGCTAAAAACAATCAACATTTCAAGGCATAATTAATGCCCATCAGTAACATCATGGACTCAAAGTTAGCAAAATGGTCGGTTGGGTTAGCCCTACCCTTATAAGACTCTAGGTAAGGCATCTTAAATTTTAAAGGTGATCTTGTGTCACGCACTGAGATCTAAATTGGAAGAATTGTATCATTCTTTCTTTCTAACTAGTCAATAACTTTTAACCAGAGCTTACAAATTTCATATAAACAGTGAAAAGAAATAAATTTATATTTATCAATATGTATAAGTTTATGTTGCCTACCGTTAAAGCATTTTGATAACTTCTGAATTTAGTCCAACCATGCTTTAATTAATGAAATATATCAAATAATATGAAAAGAAATGCGATGTGATGTTATGCCAGCAGTAGTGGGCAACTGTGGTGGGATTCAATTATGATGGTGCCAATGAGCGACTGAGGTGGGATTCTGTTATGCCGGTGCTAGTGGGCGACCGAGGTTAGATTCTATTATGCCGGTGCTAGTAGGTGACCGAGGTTGGATTCATTCACATTTAAATTTGGGAATGTTTCCATTAACATTTAAATTCAGTTTATTATTATTTAGTTTGAGTTTTTCTAGTTTGTTATTATAAATAGAGTTTCTTTCATTATGAGTTTTTTTAGATGTGGAATAGAATACTTTTTAAATTGTAATTGCTTATAAATAGACTTAAAAATGTGAAAAATTCATCCAAAAGTTTTTCTTTTTTTCAGCCCTTCTTATCTTCCATAATCTACGGTAATAGGAACCAAAACTAGCCAGCCCTTTGCCATTGTTTTTCCTATTGAATTTTATGAAGGAGGTTATCACTTTCCTGGAAGGTGAGTGAACCATCTAAGTGTTCAATTCTTATGAGTTGTTGAGAATAATCAACATTTCAAGGGATAATTAATGCCCATCAGCAACATCATGGACTCAAAGTTAGCAAAATGGTATGTTGGGTTAGCCCTACCCCTATAGGACTCTAGGTGAGGCATCTTAAATTTTAAAGGTGATCTTGTGTCATGCATTGAGATCTAAATTGGAAGATCATTCATTCTTTCTAACCAGTTAATCACTTTTAAGCAGAGCCTACAAATTTCATATAAGCAGTGAAAAGAAATGTATTTATATTCATCAATATGTATAATTGTTACAAGTACAACATAACTTGTATATAATAGATATGATTCAAAAGGATCAGTCTATTTTTACATATACATCATGATTACAAAATAAACTAAAATTTATCGAAAGAAAAACTATACATGTTGTCCAGAGCCTCATATCATAGGGTACTTACTCTTATTTGAAAACATATAAAATCACATAATGAGCATATAGCCCAACAAATAGTCAAAATCTTACAACTAAAATTAATGCAAGATAAAAGAGAACTAATATGTTGTGAATCATGTAAGAAAACTATACAACAATACCTATTATCTTATTTAATCAATTAGTCATCCTGTCTTTATCATTCAATCATTCACATTAGTCTATCAGTTATAACATTACTATTAGTAACCATATTCAGTAACAGTAATCAGTATCCATAATATTAGTATTAATAATAGTGATCAGTAATCAATACAATAATCAAATTAGTATCAGTACAGTATCCAAAATCAATAACATTAAGCAGTAATAGTAGGCAATATTAGTATTAGTAATTAATATCAATATTCTCTATATCGAATATTTAGATAATGGTATCTTGTATCTTATATCTTGTTCCTGCACTTATGACTCGCATATCAATTGACTCTTATGACTCTCAATCAATGAACTCTTTATTAACTCCAATCAATAATCATGTGGAATAGTCACCCCAACTCCTTAAAACTCCCATATTAGATTCCAGCTCCTTATGACTCTCAAATCAATGAATCGTATGGATCTTGAAGGTATCATGTGAAGTTATCATATATATTAGATAGCAATCAGTATATCATTTCTATCATATAAGTATCACATTCCATTATATATTGGTCATATCAATATTGCATTCCAATTCATATCAATCATTTCGATCCATTAGGCCATCATACATTACAATTTATCATATCAATTCACAGTACATCGCTTTTCAATCATTTTCAATATGCCTATTTCCAACTCCTTTCACATAAACATTCATATATACATTTTTAACTAGTGAAAATGTAATAAAATCATAGTAAATTATTAAGAATGGTCAAATATATAACATATCAAAAGTTACATAATAAAAGTATATAAAATACAAAGATAATGTATTGTTGGCAGATTCATGAGATAAAATTTGTTGAAATCAAAATAATTGAAAACAGAAGTAAGCGTTTAGTCACTTATTTCAAATAGAATAAAATTTGTAATAAGAACTATGAACAAAAATGACCAAAACCTAACTTTCTCTCCTCTTCCTCTTCCTTCTCTTCTTTACCTTCTCCCATTTCTTCTCAACCAAGCAATAAAGTGAGGGGGAGGGATGAGGATAGCAGAGATATTTATAATAAAATATATTTAAAAATAGATTAGTGGCATGGCATCACAGTGCTCTGACCCAGTGTCACACTGTCGCATGTTAATTTTAGAAACACTGTAGAATAGAGACTCAAATGATGCGGCGATGGCTTCTAGCGCCGCTGTGCTCTCAAGCCTAGTCCTGCAAAACTTGGAAATACATTGTCACTGTGCTGCACTTTAGAATTTCCATGGTTGCAAATAAATTTATTTTATACTTTTGGGTTGTTACATCTTCCCTATGTTATCTCTTTAGAAAAGGTGTTTGTCAGCTTCGTCTCATGAACCCTTCTCGTGTGCTGAGGTGGTAGATTGTACTCCTCATCACTTGTCATTATGTGAGTGGGATCAGCATTTGACATCAATAATAGTGCTTTGCTTTTCAACTTCCTACTGCAAACATCTGAGTTAGAAGATCCCTCATAGGTGCTCTCCCTTAGTATACACCTTGGTAGCCCAACTAAGGCATCCTGGATCATTTTGGTCAGCCTTTCCTCCATCTACATGAGACAATGATGACTAATATAGTTTAAGATTTCCATTTTCATTAATGGCTTGGGTTAGCTTGCTCTTCAAGTTATGTTTATCTTTTAGTCACTCGCATCAATCCATGATCTCTGCACTTTTTAGGATGTTGAATTCAAGTTTGTCTATGGGTGATCCCCGGCTTTATTAGCATGCAAGTTAAGGAGATTGGGACCTAAACATATGTGGTGAGTATAGAAAGAAGAAGATTTTTTTGGGAAAGTAATTTATTAGCTCAATAAGGCCTTTAGAATGTGTTAAAAATAAAAAAATGTGTCTCTTAACATTTTATTTATAAAGATTTGATTACAACATGAAAGGCTACAATGAAAAGATAAAAAGTATAATAATAAAAGATATCCAATATAGACTGCAGTGTACATGTGTCTTACTCTGATAGGCGCTTGTATGACTGCCACTTGTTGATTTAACTCCTAGCATCGGGGTGAGTTCCCTACTACTGAGTGCTTATGGGTGTGTTGATGAAGGAAAGTCTTTTAATGGGTCGAATACAAAGGACTTATGTTGACAAGTCTTTTGGTCATGCTAGCGACTAATTTGATGGAGTCTTCAGGCTGCTTGGATATGAGTGGCAAGTCTTCTTGAGTTGCGGTGTAGTGGATTCTGTGATTGGCTGAGTATGTAGAAGCGAGCATGGATCATCTTAGAACGATCCTCCCTTGTTTTTGAGTTGATGAATTCTATTGATGGCTCATCGCTCAAGGTGACAACTAATTGCTTTGAAAGCATGCTTCCAGTAGGTGGGTTTTGTCCTCCAAATCTTGAGAGCCCAACACGAATCTAAGGTGTTTTCTTGATAGCCAACTTCCATCAATTTGCCTTGCTGAGTTGAGAACAATTAATTGAGCATAATCAAATTATCAAATAGAAGTGGAATGTCCTTTATTTTGTAAAATAGTAATTATAGTTTTAAATCATAATATTTACTAGCTTCTAACATAAAATAAGATTTGTGATTGATTGTTAATTTTAGTTTCCTCATATTGTTTATTGGACTACAATCATTGACAAAATGTTGTGTTCCATTTGTCTTATACTTATAACAATTAATTTATTTTTTTCGTTATTTTCTAATTCAAAATAAGAAAAAAAATCTATATATTTATCTTTCTCGACTAACCAAGAAATTAACTTAGGCATAATAAGATTTCTTGTGCATATATCTCAATATAAAGTTACTCTCCATATCACTCTTTCACCAAATTGTTGTGGTTCTAAATTCAATATATTTAGAATTTGTTTAATTTGATGAATTCTAAATACATTAAAATGAGAAACTTCACCTGCAATCATGGCCAAATACCACCAGCAATATCATTATTGGTCTTCGTCGTCGCCGCTATTAGCTTATCACATTCATCAACCTTTGTAGTTGCGCCATCCCACCACTTATCCACCATCGTTGGTCATGGTTGTATTTCAAATATTAGTTCCACTTTGCCGGTAACCAAAAAAAAAACTCATAAACTTCTTTTACAAGCGGCTAACAACTACAAAATTTTTCATATAAATGCTTTTAGTTTATATTATATTTAAAACACTCATAAATTTCAAATTCCTCCAATATAATAGAATTATTGGAATAAGTTGTTGTCATATATACTATCTATGGTAAATATATATAGTATTTATTCTTGTAATATTTTTGCATTATTGATAATATTATGTTTTATATATTTCCTTTATTGCTTTTTTTCTTGCCTATTTATAGATAAATTTATATTAGTATGAAAGCAATCAAATAAAAATTTAGCCTTTTATGATTTATATTACTATAAGAAACAACAGCCACTCTAATGATAGAAATTGGCAGAGCACAACTGTGGAATCTAGTATTTTGTATTGGCAACCTTGACGCCTAATTTTGTTCGATTAAAGCTCGTTTGTGATCGTTTAACTAACTAAACAAATAAACTTGAACAACATCTTAAATACTCGATCCTTAAATAAACAAGCTTGAACACTAATGTATTCAGTTCATTTATGTTCACGAACAACATCATTTGAAGTTCATGAACAAGCTCAACATTAAGCTCGATTCGTGTTCGATTCAGCTTTCGTGAATAAGTTTGATAAAAACTTGATTAATATTTAATTATAAAATTGATAAATATACATCATATAAATATCAACATGCTTTATTTTATATGATGTATTTGTTTTGATAGTGTGTTTTATAGGATAAATTTAATTTCATGAACAAGAGACATTTCATATTTGTCTCTATTTGCTAAATTGTTTGTTTAAGATGTTCATGAACAAATTTAAGATTTGTTTCTTCAATAGTTTGTTTGTTAAATATGTTCACGAACATTGCTCGTTAAGGCTTGTTTGTTTAAAGCTCGATAAGCACTAAACGAACCAAATATGAACTGAACATGAGCCAAACATGAACACTCTTAAATTAAACGAACCAAACAACACAAATAATAGAACTCGAATCAAACACGAACCAAACTTGAACATGCTAATAATAAATGAACTCAAACATGAACACAAACATACTCGGCTCGGCTTGGTTCGTTTGTAGCCCTAAAGAAAAGTAAGAGCTGGACTACATGTAGTATATTCATAAGAAAATAGTTACATAATTTATTGATCATTTTTTTTGTCAAAATGAATTTTAAAAGTATTGTATTTATTTTGAGATATGTGTAATATACATTTTTAATTGAATTTTTTATATGTTGCACTAATTTTAAAGCAATTTTAAGCGTGGAGGATCAATTTACATAATAGAATTAGCTTTATTTTTATAAAAAAGAAGACCTAACAATTCTATGATTTAACATGAAAGAATATGCTTTAGGTTTTGTTCGGAATAGTTTTCTTACTAATTTTCATAATTAACTTTCTTAAAAAAAATTTTACTCTGGCTACAATATCATATCACAGGCCTAAACAGAGGCCGCTCCCAAATGGCTTGCTTTCTCTCGACCCAAACGACCTGCTTCGTTTTCCCCTTTACTCCTCTCTCGCGACTCGCGACCTTGAGCACGGCTTACATTTTCACTTTCGCTCCTCTCTCGTCATGTTATTTGCATTCTTAATTTTTATCTTAGAGCTCCTCTTGGCTCCAGTAATGAGACGGCAAACGACACTATTTTAATGTATTCTAACATTTCATATGAGATGGTAACCCGCCGAAAAATTGACCGCTGGAAAATTGGCCGTCGGAAAATCCCCAGAAAATTGACTGCCGGAAAACCGCCGATAATGAGAGAGTTTTCTTTAGTGTTTAATTTAGATCTCCTCTGAATAAAATTTCTGGCTCCGTCATTATCCGTTGGAAATATGTAATTTAGAATGATAAATTTAACTTCAGCAATCCCAAGACCCTTATTTCTTTTCTTCCAAACTTTGGATAGTGCTGCATTATTCGGTATGAAAAAAAATAATAATAATAATAATTAAATATTATTGCGCCCTTCAATGAAAAAAGAAAGCCGCATTCCCTGCTGTTGTTTAATAGGACACACGCCTGCTTCTTATGGTATAAAAACAAACAGGACGATCAATAGGAAATCTTATGGGATTGAGATAATGTAGCCAATGGCTAACGGCTGCATGTTTGACTCCAGAGCCAACCTTCATGAAGAGATCGATGCGAATGAAAATTGGCATCACCAACCAATTCAAGTAAAGGTTGGTAAAGCACACGGCATAGTTGGGTGAATGCATCTTTTCTTCAAGTCTATGCCATTAGGGTGTCAATATTTGATTTGACTCAAAAAATTTTGGTTCGGCTCAACCTGTTTGGCAAACGGGTTGGGTTCGGATTTAATATTCTAATCCTTTTTTAAAATCGAGTCGGTACCGGGTGACGTGGCACATTTTTATTGGGCTCCAGACTTTAGCTATGTCCGATATCCGTATAGAATAATTTCTCCCACTGGCTGGATGGGTTTCTTTATTTTTTACTTTTTTTACTTTTTTTATAAATGTTTTTGTGTATATATAATCTCACATTGCTAAAGCCTATTCTACTCCCAAATCTCGCCTCAGCTGCATGACTGATGAGAATCTGTGTTAGTACCTAATCTGTGTGAGTACCCCTCTCTCTCTCTCTCTCTCTCTCTCTCTCTCTCTCTCTCTCTCGGATGCTTTACCCATAGCTTTAAATGCTGCCTGCACTTCGCTGGCCTCTATAGCAATCGGCTCCAAGTCAGTCCCCAGTTGCAGGCCTCGGCAGCGACTTAAGGCGGTTTCAAAATTTCTTTTTCTTCAGCCTATGATTGCTTAGAAAGCTTTAATGTCTCATTAGTATTAAAATTTGTCCGAAGGAATAATAAGCAATCGTTGAGTTGTTTCTTTTATTATAATGTGTAGGTTTCTGATTTGAGTCATGAAAACATCTCTGCAGATACAGTGTTTTAGCCTATCTGTAAGTCAAAGCAAGAGCTTGTGAAATAGCCTCCGCCAACCGCTGTGTAGATTTCGACGCCGGCGAACATTGCGTAAGTTAAAAGTAGAGCTCCTGCAAAGTTAAATCCATCAACTGCCTGCATCTGCTAAATCCTCCCCACTCCACAAAGATCTATGCTATCGTCATCTTCATCGCCATCGTTTTCTTTATTACTACCATCACCTACATCATCTATTTACTATGGAATTACTCCATTGTTGCCCCTCCCCTTCAGCCAAAACATAATGCCGAGACTGGGATTGGCAAGGCTAGGCTCAAGGCCTGGCCTACGCTCACCTATGTTGAAGCCAAGAGTCTGGATCCAAGAGTCTTGAAGACATTACTAATAATAAACAGTTATAAAAGATTTTTTAAGGCTGAAGCTCTCGGTCCTTATAAAGGCATTAATCTTACTAGATTCACTTAGACTTTTCTGAGTTTTTAATGTTAAAATTGATGTGAACGATTGAACGAGCAATTTTTCTTCTTTTATGATTTTATCTTTCTATTATGAATGTATGATTTCATTGTCTTCAAAAAATTTGTGGTGTACAAGCATTTTATTTATTATATTTTACTTTATGTTACTTGTATTGCATATCAATTATTTGATATTAATTTATTATATCATCTGATTCAACTCTGATCGAGACATCGAATCATGAACCTCTATATTATTTGGTTCCAACCCGATTCTCGAAACGGGTCAGAAATTTGAACCTGGACCTGAACCGGCCCAAACCAGGGTCGATCCGACCTGACACGCTGACCCGGGCGCAAAGCAGGCGAGCAAGGGCAGGGTCAGTGAGCTGCAGGGCGCGGGCTTGTGCAAGGGGTGCGCGGTCGCACGCCCGATGCGAGCACTTGGCAGTGCACACGTGGGCAGGGCGCAGGGTTGAGCGCAAGGGCTCGAGGCAGGCCATAGGTACGAGGTAGGCCCTAGTGCGGTTGGAATGCGGGATGACATGAGAAACACGCGGGAGGGTTGGTCTGGGGTTGTGGATCCGAGTCATTTTCGGGCCAAATTCAGGTTTTCGTGTCAACCCGAATCCGACTCGATTTTAAAAAAAGGTTAAAATATTGAACCCAAACCCGACCCGTTTGCCAAACAGGTTGAGCCAAACCAAAAATTTTTCGAGTCAAATCAAATATTGACACCCTAGTGGCAAAGACTTGAAGATAAGATGCATTCACCCAACTATGCCGTGTGCTTTACCAACCTTTACTTGAATTGGTTGGTGATGGCAATTTTTTCGGGAGGTGGGATTCACGTAAAAAGGCCTTATAGTTATTTAGAAGGGTTGCTTTCATTCGCATCGATCTCTTCATTAACGTTGGCTCCGGAGTCAAACATGCAGCCGTTAGCCATTGGCTACGTTATCTCAATCCCATAAGATTTGCTGTTGATCGTCCTGTTTGTTTTTATCCCATAAGAAGCAGGCGTATTTCCTATTAAACAACTGCAGGGAATGAAATAAAAAGGATGACTTGAGACTTATTACCAATAAAAAAAGCACTTTTTTTTTCTTTTTTTTTTTTTTACATTCATACCAATTAATACAAATTCATACACATATCACATATGTAAGACTCAAACACAAGACCTCTTAATTAGTAGCCAAATAGGGGTGTCGAAATTGGTATTCGGGTTAAGTTCGAATCGAATCCGGAATTGACCCGAGTCCAATTTAGCTGACTTGAACTCAACCTGGCTTTGTAAATGGGTCAAAAATCTGAACCCGAGCAGATTGCGACCCGAATGTATGGGTTACTAGGTTGACCAAAACCGATCCGCAAACTCGCGGCTGCAAAAGCGCCAGCACGAGCTTGAGATGCGCGATTGTGACCCAAACTGGCGAGGGCGCGGGTGCGAGCGGCCTGGCGAGACTGTGCGAGAGCGCGGGTGCGAGCAGCCGAGCAGGCCAACGCGTGGGTCCGAGCGGCTGAGTTGGCGAGCCCATGGGTGTGTAGCGAACTCGCGGGTGAGTTGTGCGCGATGTAGGGCGAGTGAGTTGTGTTGTGTGAGTCAATTTGAGTTGATCCCGGGTTATCAAGTTGATCGGACCTGGAGCTCGACCCATTTCTTTATCGGGTTGACCCAAATCAAGATTTTTCGAGTCGGGTTTGATTCGAGTTTTCGGCTCGTGTCTCTAATTGACACCTTATAACCAAAATTTCCAACTAATAGACCAAAGAGAATTGTGTAATAAGCACATAATCTAATTGTGGATCAAATGAGATGTAGTTACCTACCTAATAAACTTTCTAAACATTATAGGTGATATGTTCAGCTCTTTAATTGCAACAACAATTTTTATAATATGTATTTATTTTCAGATATAGTAAAAAAAATTAATCAAAGATGCCAATAAAATAAGACCGGACAATATTAGTATTTTATTAAAATTTAATACTAATATGAAAGCAGGTTAAATGATTTTTTCAAGCTCATCATAATATTTTTTTATGATAATCTGACATCAAAGTACACTTTTAGAAGATGGGATATTTTTTAAAAATTACAAGCATTTTTCTATCAAGGTAGGAAATAAAATAAAAAATATTTACCTAAAAAGCAGAAGATATTTGTTATCTTCCCGAAAATTTAATTCTTTACTATTTAAATATTTTTTAAATATCTTCATTAGTTATAGCCTACTGAATTTTTTTTTTTTTTTGCAGGTTTTTAAAAGTTCCGTTAATGGAAATGTAGAGCTGCATTATTCGATGGTGGAGTTATGATAGTGCAACAAAATTTTAATATAAATTTTGATCATTCTAGTATATTAATATTTTTTTTAGAAAAATTAGGGCGAAGCCCGTAAATTGATATACCAAAAAGAAAAAAACTTACAAAAAGCAGCCAACAAAAGCAACTAAAGAATGAAAAACAGAGAAAGAAAAACTCAAAAACTGATGAGGCCAAAAAACAGAAAGGACTCAGGAACCAAGGAGCCCGTCGAGGAAAGGCAAACACATCAGTGCAAGAAGCTCAACTGTCCCATAGATGCCGTAAGAAATAGAGAATGTGGTCACCCCGGTTGCCAAAGGAGCGCAGCTCAAGCAGAAAAATAGGGTGCAGAAGAAAACATGCCAGGCCAAAGTGTAATACCGCAGGAGCTGGTGCAGATGGCCATCTAGAGGGCACCGGGCAGGTTCCAATCATCATTGTCCCAAAAAATTTGGCAAATCTCCTCCACCATCAAAGCATGAAGGGAACGCGGCATGGAGCACAGCATATAATTTCCATTTAGAAACTTTGTAAGAAATAGCCGAATTAATCTTCTTACACAACTCATAATGAGAAACATGAGTCCCCGCAAATCTTCGTTCGTTTCGTTCCCTCCATATGAAATAGATAGCACAGCAAATGAAAAAATAACAAAAAAATTTCCCGGTCGAATTGTAAATGCTTATATCCTCCAAAAACTCAAAAAGCTGCAGTAAAGAGGGTCTAAACAAGAAATTGTTCAAAACCGGGAGGAGGGAGGAGATAACCGCAAAAGAAAAATCGCAAGAGAAGAACATGCGAGCACAGCTTTCCTCTTCCCGCATACAGAGGGGCAAGTAGGGTGTATGAAAATGTTTCTTTTGGCAAGAGCATCAGCAGATTTTAACCCATTCGGGAGCAAAAGCCAAGTATAAGAAGAGTATCTAAGTGCAGCCCGCTTATGCCACGCATATTTAAACCACTTTACATTTTGCAAGCCCTCAAAATAACACAGCCTAAAAGTCTTAAAAGTAGGTTTGTCAATATCTCTCCAAATTAAAGAAGCAGAGGAGGAGCCTGAAATAGGTATAGCAGAAATGATTTGTCTTACCCAAGAAGGAAAGCAATCCGGTAGGCGCCAGGAATCCCCATAAACATAATTTCAAACACAGTCAGGTAAACCTTGCAAAGGGGGCATGAGATCAGCCAGCATCTTCCCGTCCACCCAAGGGTCCCAGAAAAAGGATAAAGAACAACTTTCAGCAACAATATTAAACTTAATTGAATCTATAATTTTGCCAGCCACTTGATGAATGAATTTCTAGAATTTAGAAGTTTTAGAAGGAGGAGCCTTCCAAGGGGAGGTGTATTTGAACTTGAACCAGTCAAAAATCAAGGAATTTGAATTATACATTCTCCAAATGAAGGAGCAGCCAAAACCATGAGATAGGGAGGGAATATTTGAAATCCTGAGACCACCAAAACAGGCAAGCAGGCAAGTGTTGTGCCAAGATACCAGATGAAGCCTTTTGCCCTCAATGGGACCATGATAAAGAAATCCTGAACATAATCGGTCTATAAATCTAGTGCAGGATTTAGGTATTATCGCACCCCTAATCCAATAAGCAAGCGTATTGGCAATGCTAAATCTTAAGAATTGAATGCGACCTGCAAAAGAAAGAAATTTTACTTTCCAACCAGCAAGTATAGTAGAAATTCTACTCAGTAGAGGTTGGAAGTGAGCAGAATTAATCCTTTTGGTAGAGATAGGAAGACACAAATATTTAAATGAGTGTTCAGTTGGAGTAAAGCCAAGAATGTTCATGATATCAGTAGCAGCAAGAGTGTTCTTAGAGAACAAAATGGAACACTTGGCATTGTTGATGTGGAGGCCTGATGCCAAAGCAAAGTCATTTAAAAACTTTGATAACTCCAAGGCATTGGAAGTAGAGGCTACCCCAAAAACTAACACATCATCCGCATATAGAATGTGGTTAAGGGAGGAAGAGGTACAAGGAATACCCAAAAAAGGCGTGGTATCCAAAGAACAGGAGAAAGCATCCATAACAATAGCAAATAAAAGGGGGGAAAAGGGGCAACCTTGTCTCAAACCAGCAGTGGAAGTGAAAAACCCCTCAAGAGCACTGTTAATACAAACAGAGAGTGGGACATCATAAACACAACTTCTTATCCAAGAGATGAACTTATCCGGGAAACCTTTCACCCGCAATCTGGAGATGAGAAAATCCCAAAAGACAGAGTCAAAAGCTTTAAGGATATACAATTTATCACAGAAGAACTTCATGGAGAAAGATCTATTAAAATCATTTAATATCTCATTACCCAAAATAATGTTGTTAGTGGAGATTCTAGTAGGAATAAAACCGGCTTGACTTTTGTGAGTGATGTTGGGCATGACGCATCTTAAACGGTTGGCAAGAATCTTTGCAATAATCTTGTAAAAGACATTACAAAGAGAAATCAGACGGTAGTCAGAGATGTTGTATACGTGATGATGCTTGGGGATAAGAGTGATAGCAGTGGCTTTAGCACACTTTGGAAGATGACCAACAACGAAGAAATTTTTAACATTAATCACATAGAAGCCAATAACATCCCAAGATCTCTTATAGAACTAAAAGGTGAAACCATCAGGCCCCGGGAAAGAATCGGAGGGACCAGCAAAAACCACATGTTTAATCTCAATGTCAGTGACAGGGGCCACTAAAGGATCAAGAAGGTGAGTGGGGATAGAGTCTCCACAGGCAAAAGTGATCTCATGAAAATCAGATCGTTCTAGAGGATTATAAAGTTTTTTGAAATGCTTAACAATGGCTTTGGCAATCTCTGGAGGATAAGAGAAATGACCCTCATCAGTAGAAATTTCTTTGATCCTGGAAAAATTAGCTCTGGTTTTAATGCGGGCATACAAAAATCCCAAGTCATCTTCCCCATTTTGTAACCACTTTGCCTTAGCCCTTTGGGTGATCCAGGAGCTCCAAGCCCCATGAAATAAGAAAATGTTGGCATTAATATCTTTCAGCAAGGCATTTAGGTGGCAATCTAGAGGATTACATTGAATGAGATCCAAATAATCCTTTTGCTTTTTACAAAGATCCACAAGTCTAGCTTTGATGAAGTGATCATTAGCCCAATTCTTCATTTTTAGATGCAACTTGAGAGCTCTAAGCTTGCCATACATGTTAGAAATAGGACTACCATCATGATGAGTGGCAAAAGAAGAGATAAGAGCATCCCAGAAACCATTCATATTGATCCAAAAAAATTTAAATTGAAATCTACTAGCAGATAGAGAGTTGCCATTTGATTTAAGCAGTAAAGGAGAGTGGTCAGAACAATTAGGTGGGGCCACCTTGTAGTAAGAAAAAGGAAAGCACTCAAGCCATTTTTGATTTACCAGCATTCTATCCAGCTTAATGTTAATAGGGTTATCCACACGCCCATTGAACCAAGAGTATCTCAAACTAGTTGACTTTAAATCAGTAGTACCAGATTTAAACACCCAACCATTGAATTCTTCCATTCTGCTATAATGAGCCGGGGCACCACCTGATTTGTCTTTAGGATCTCTAAAACAGTTGAAATCACCCATAACAATCCAAGGGGTGGAGATAGAGTCAACAAGAGCCAAAAGCTTGTTCCACAAAAGGGTTCTATCATTAGGGGTATTAGCAGTATAAACAACCGAAAGAAGGATAGGGTAGAAACTCCAAAGAGGAGAGTACCATGGATCAATTGAGGGTTGGAAAGAATTGGGGTGAAAGTGATTGATGAGGGGTTTCACTTCAACCAGATCCTCCTAGGAGAAGAGGAGCTGGCATTATTACAACTGTGCTCATTGGAGAAGACTTGATGGGTGTTGATGAACCAAGGGTCAATAAGGGAAGAAGGGGAAACTTTAGCTTCAAGTATGCAAATCATGTTAAGATGATGAGAAGCAATCAAATTCTTACATGCTAGAACTTTATCAGGTTTGTTAAACCACGAATGTTCCAGCAGCCAATAGAAGGTGTAATCATTTAGACTTGGAAGGGTGTTGTGCCTTCTTAGCACCTTTTGCTCTTATGGATTTGGCATGTTGGAATTTTTTAGAAAGACTCATGTTAGGGATGCCATCAGGTTGAGGCCTAGATGAGGCACCCTCAACCTGTAAACCGGGGTCTAACTAATCGTCCAACTGTAAGATAGAGAACTTGTTGGGGGAAGTAGTGACAGTAGAAATATGTCGGTTTCTTTCAAAGGAAGAAATGAGGGCACTTTGAGGGGAGTTTGTGTGGTTGATTTCAGTGGAGGAGATAGGATTTTGTTTAGATGATGAGTCATCATCAAGGGGCAAATTTAAGTTTGGGATAGGATCCTCAATATGAGTAATCTCCATAGGGATATGGGGAGGAGGGAGCGTTTGAAGGATTTCACGGGAAGTGACATGGACAGAGGAGGGATCGAAAGTAGGAATGTTGTCGGTGGCATTAGAGGGATTGATAGTTGGGGTTGGTATGCTGGCGTTGGCTAAGATAACAGATGAGGGAAGGAGAGTCGGTGTCTTCAGGGGTAGGTTAGGGTGAGGCTGAGCAGTCCGAGCATGACTGGTGCTCCTCCCCCTGTTATGAGGCCTAATGGGGGGTTTCGGTGGGGGGTTTTATGACAGCGGTTAGAGGGGTGGACAAGGGATCCACATCCAGTACACGGCACAGGTTTCCAGTCATATAGGACCTTCAAAGACATTTCATCCCCGTCCATAGAAATCGAGATTTCATCCAGAAAAGAAGATTCATTGCTAACCATAACACAGACCCGGGCAAATGTTAAACAGGTTTTCCTCACTATGAGGGCGTCCACCGCCAAAGGATGACCGATAAAACTGGCAATTTTATAGATGCCCAAAGGGTTCCAAACAGCTAACGGAAGGTCAACAATCTTAATCCAAATAGGAATAGAGTTGCATTCATCCCTCTCAGGTTTAAATTTTGGAGTCCACTTTTGAAGGATAAATGGTCTCCCAAAGAAGAACCACGGGCCACCCATCCAAGCAACCTCAAAATCTTCAGAAGAAGAAAATTTAAAAAGGAAAAATCCATCGTTGAGAGATAAAAGTTCAACTGAACCTTTGATAGACCAAACCTTCTTGATCACATTTTGTAGGCTCAGGTATGTCGGACGAGGACCTACCGAGTATCCCACCAGAGAAAGGCTCCAATCTGGCACACCAAGATCCAGATCGTCCGTAGAGAAGGGAACCCTAGCCGAAGGGTTGATGAAGGAAACGGTGAAATTGCTAGCAACCAGATCATGATTGGTGAGGTTTGAAATAAAGTTGAGGGGAGATGGGCTAGAGGCTGAGGGAGCCACTGAACCAAGGGGGGGATATCTATTTGGTAAGAGGAGGATGCCAGGCGGAGTGGAAGTGGGCTCTTCCTCACGAAGGAGGAGGAGCAAGAGAAGCAGGAGGCACAAAACTAAGGATGCGGCGAAACCCTAGCAGAGTGCACAAAACTGGTTACTAATATTTATTTTTAACAAATTATTAAATTCTATATTCTTTTAATTGTATTATATACAAATTCACCATTTTCTTTTTTTACTTTTAAAATTGAAGTGTTAGTTTTATTAAAAATAATAATAATATAAAAATAAATTGAAGGTTGCATCCTCCTCTCAACAATAGGCATTTACAATTATTATTAAATTCTATATTTTTTAATTGTAAATGCGTATTATTGAGAGGCGGATGCAATCTTCAATTTATTTTTATATTATTATTATTTTTAATAAAACTAACACTTCAATTTTAGAAGTTAAAAAAAAAGGTGGATTTGTATATAATACAATTAAAAGAATATAAAATATAATAATTTATTAAAAATAAATATTAATATACTAGAATGGAGCCAGTCGCTATAGAGGCCAACCACCGGCCTTTGCTCCCACTGGCCGGATTGATTTTTTATTTTTTTTATTTTTTTACTTTTTTTAATATAAATTTTTTTGTGTATATAATCTCTTATTGCTAAAGCCTATTCTACTCCCAAATCTCGCCTCAGCTGTATGATTGATGAGAATCCGTGTGAGTACCTCTCTCTCTCTCTATCTGTCTTGTCGACTTTGAGGAGGAGGGGGAGGGGGAGGATAAGGCATTGAGGCTCCTACAAGAGTGTGAGCATTTATTTCATGCAACATGTGTGGATCCTTGGCTACGGCGGCAACGGACTTGTCCAATGTGCCGATCATTGGTGGTGAATGGGGCCATGCAGATGCCTTCAATCGAGTTGATTTCAATTGAGATCGAACCGGCTTAGATATGTAAGGATATGATAAATTAATTGATTGAATGATTCTTTTCTTTGTGGGCGTGCAAAACTTCATGAAACAAGATATTATTCTTTAAAAAAAAACCTAACTAAAATGCATGAAATTATGTTTTGTTTTGCAGATATATATATATATATAAATATATATTGCCATTAAACACTTTTTAATTCAAACCAAGTAACCAAATTACCGGCCTTGAAGACATTACTAATAATAAACAGTTATAAAAGATTTATTAAGTCTGAAGCTCTCAGTCCTTATAAAGGCATTAATCATATTAGATTCACTTAGACTTTTCTGAGTTTTTAATGTTAAAATTGATGTGAATGATTGAACGAGCAATTTTACTTGTTTTATGATTTTATCTTTCTATCATGGATGTATGATTTCATTGTCTTCAAAAAATTTATGGTGTACAAGCATATCAATTATTTGATATTAATTTATTATATCATATGATTCAACTTTGATCGAGGCACCGAATCATGAACCTCTGCATTATCTGGTTCCAACCCGATTCTCGAAACGGGTCAAAAATTTGAATCCGGACCTGAACCGCCCCAAACCAGGGTCGATCCGACCTGACACGCTGACCCGGGGGCATAGCAGGCGAGCAAGGGCAGGGTCAACGAGCTGCAGGGCGCGGGCTCGTGCAAGGGGTGCGCGGTGGCACGCCCGATGCGAGCCACTTGGCAGTGCACACGTGGGCAGGGCGCAGGGTTGAGCGCAGGGGATCGAGGCAGGTCATAGGTACGAGGTAGGCCCTAGTGTGGTTGGAATGCAGGATGACATGAGAAACACGCGGACTGGTTGGTCTGGGGTTGTGGATCCGAGTCATTTTCGGGTCAAATTTAAGTTTTCATGTCAATCCGAATCGGACTTGATTTTAAAAAAGGGTGAAAATATTGAACCGGAATCCGACCCGTTTGCCAAACAGGTTGAGCCGAACCAAAAATTTTTCGAGTCAAATCAAATATTGACACTCTAGTGGCAAAGACTTGAAGATAAGATGCATTCACCCAACTATGCCGCGTGCTTTACCAACCTTTACTTGAATTGGTTGGTGATGCCAATTTTGTCGGGAGGTGGGATTCACGTAAAAAGGCCTTATAGTTATTTAGAAGGGTTGCTTTCATTCGCATCGATCTCTTCATTAACGTTGGCTCCGGAGTCAAACATGCAGCCGTTAGCCATTGGCTACGTTATCTCAATCCCATAAGATTTGCTGTTGATCGTCCTGTTTGTTTTTATCCCATAAGAAGCAGGCGTATTTCCTATTAAAACAACTGCAGGGAATGAAATAAAAGGATGACTTGAGACTTATTACCAATAAAAAAAGCACTTTTTTTTTTTTTTTTACATTCATACCAATTAATACAAATTCATACACATATCACATATGTAAGACTCAAACACAAGACCTCTTAATTAGTAGCCAAATAGGGGTGTCAAAATTGGTATTCGGGTTAAGTTCGAATCGAACCCGGAATTGACCCGAGTCCAATTTAGCTGACTTGAACTCAACCTGGCTTTGTAAATGGGTCAAAAATCTGAACCCGAGCAGATTGCGACCCGAATGTATGGGTTACTAGGTTGACCAAAACCGATCCGCAAACTCGCGGCTGCAAAAGCGCAAGCACGAGCTTGAGATGCGCGATTGTGACCCAAACTGGCGAGGGCGCGGGTGCGAGCGGCCTGGCGAGACTGTGCGAGAGCACGGGTGCAAGCAGCCGAGCAGGCCAACGCGTGGGTCCGAGCGGCTGAGTTGGCGAGCCCATGGGTGTGTAGCGAACTCGCGGGTGCGGGCTGCCCGAGCGATGTAGGGCGGGTGAGTTGTGCGCGATGTAGGGCGAGTGAGTTGTGTTGTGTGAGTCAATTTGAGTTGATCCCGGGTTATCAAGTTGATCGGACCCGGAGCTCGACCCATTTCTTTATCGGGTTGACCCAAATCAAGATTTTCGAGTCAGGTTTGATTCGAGTTTTCGGCTCGTGTCTCTAATTGACACCTTATAACCAAAACTTCCAACTAATAGACCAAAGAGAATTGTGTAATAAGCACATAATCTAATTGTGGATCAAATGAGATGTAGTTACCTACCTAATAAACTTTCTAAACATTATAGGTGATATGTTCAGCTCTTTAATTGGAACAACAATTTTTATAATATGTATTTATTTTCAGATATAGTAAAAAAAATTAATCAAAGATGCCAATAAAATAAGACCGAACAATATTAGTATTTTATTAAAATTTAATACTAATATGAAAGCAGGTTAAATGATTTTTTCAAGCTCATCATAATATTTTTTTATGATAATCTGACATCAAAGTACACTTTTAGAAGATGGGATATTTTTTAAAAATTACAAGCATTTTTCTATCAAGGTAGGAAATAAAATAAAAAATATTTACCTAAAAAGCAGAAGATATTTGTTATCTTCCCGAAAATTTAATTCTTTACTATTTAAATATTTTTTAAATATCTTCATTAGTTATAGCCTACTGAATTTTTATTTTTTTTTGCAGGTTTTTAAAAGTTCCGTTAATGGAAATGTAGAGCTGCATTATTCGATGGTGGAATTATGATAGTGCAACAAAATTTTAATATAAATTTTGATCATTCTAGTATATTAATATTTTTTTTAGAAAAATTGGGGCGAAGCTCGTAAATTGATATACCAAAAAGAAAAGGCTTACAAAAAGCACCCAACAAAAGCAACTAAAGAATGAAAAATAGAGAAAGAAAGACTCAAAAACTGATGAGGCCAAAAAACAGAAAGGACTCAGGAACCAAGGAACCCGTCGAGGAAAGGCAAACACATCAGTGCAAGAAGCTCAACTGTCCCATAGATGTCGTAAGAAATAGAGAATGTGGTCACCCCGGTTGCCAAAAGAGCGCAGCTCAAGCAGAAAAACAGGATGCATAAGAAAACATGCCAGGCCAAAGTGTAAGACCGCAGGAGCTGGTGCAGATGGCCATCCAGAGGGCACCGGACAGGTTCCAATCATCATTGTCCTAAAAAATTCGGCAAATCTCCTCCACCATCAAAGCATGAAGGGAACGCGGCATGGAGCACAGTATATAATTTCCATTTAGAAACTTTGTAAGAAATAGCCGAATTAATCTTCTTACACAACTCATAATGAGAAACATGAGTCCCCGCAAATCTTCGTTCGTTTTGTTCCCTCCATATGAAATAGATAGCACAACAAATGACAAAATAACAAAAACAATTTCCGGTCGAATTGTAAATGCTAATATCCTCCAAAAACTCAAAAAGCTGCAATAAAGAGGGTCTAAACAAGAAATTGTTCAAAACCGGGAGGAGGTAGGAGATAACCGCAAAAGAAAATCGCAAGAGAAGAACATGCGAGCACAGCTTTCCTCTTCCCGCATACAGAGGGGGCAAGTAGGGTGTATGAAAATGTTTCTTTTGGCAAGAGCATCAGCAGATTTTAACCCATTCCGGAGCAAAAGCCAAGTATAAGAAGAGTATCTAAGTGCAGCCCGCTTATGCCACACATATTTAAACCACTTTACATTTTGCAAGCCCTCAAAATAACGCAGCCTAAAAGTCTTAAAAGAAGGTTTGTCAATATCTCTCCAAATTAAAGAAGCAGAGGAGGAGCCCGAAATAGGTATAGCAGAAATGATTTGTCTCACCCAAGAAGGAAAGCAATCCGGTAGGCGTCAGGAATCCCCATAAACATAATTCCAAACACAGTCAGGTAAACCTTGCAAAGGGGGCATGAGATCAGCCAGCTTCTTCCCGTCCACCCAAGGGTCCCAGAAAAAGGATAAAGAACAACCTTCAGCAACAATATTAAACTTAATTGAATCTATAATTTTGCCATCCACTTGATGTATGAATTTCCAGAATTTAGAAGTTTTAGAAGGAGGAGCCTTCCAAGGGGAGGTGTATTTGAACTTGAACCAGTAAAAAATCATGGAATTTGATATATACATTCTCTAAATGAAGGAGCAGCCAAAACCATGAGATAGGGAGGAATATTTGAAATCCTGAGACCACCAAAATAGGCAGGCAGGCAAGTGTTGTGCCAAGATACCAGATGAAGCCTTTTGCCCTCAATGGAACCATGATAAAGAAATCCTGAACATAATCGGCCTATAAATCTAGTGCAGGATTTAGGTATTATCGCACCCCTAATCCAATAAGCAAGTGTATTGGCAATGGTAAATCTTAAGAATTGAATGCGACCTGCAAAAGAAAGAAATTTTACTTTCCAACCAGCAAGTGGAGTAGAAATTCTACTTAGTAGAGGTTGGAAGTGAGCAGAATTAAGCCTTTTGGTAGAGATAGGAAGACCCAAATATTTAAATGAGTGTTCGGTTGGAGTAAAGCCAAGAATGTTCATGATATCAGTAGCAGCAGGAGTGTTCTTAGAGAACAAAATGGAACACTTGGCATTGTTGATGTGGAGGCCTGATGCCAAAGCAAAGTCATTTAAAAACTTTGATAACTCCAAGGCATTCGAAGTAGAGGCTATCCCAAAAACTAACACATCATCCGCATATAGAAGGTGGTTAAGGGAGGAAGAGGCACAAGGAATACCCAAAAAAGGCATGGTATCCAAAGAATAGGAGAAAGCATCCATAACAATAGCAAATAAAAGGGGGGACAAGGGGCAACCTTGTCTCAAACCAGCAGTGGAAGTGAAAAACCCCTCAAGAGCACCGTTAATACAAACAGAGAATGGGACATCGTAAACACAACTTCTTATCCAAGAGATGAACTTATTCGGGAAACCTTTCACCCGCAATCTGGAGATGAGAAAATCCCAAAAGACAGAGTCAAAAGCTTTACGGATATACAATTTATCACAGAAGAACTTCATGGAGGAAGATCTATTAAAATCATTTAATATCTCATTAGCCAAAATAATGTTGTCAGTGGAGATTCTAGTAGGAATAAAACCGGCTTGACTTTTGTGAGTGATGTTGGGCATGACGAATCTTAAATGGTTAGCAAGAATCTTTGCAATAATCTTGTAAAAGACATTACAAAGAGAAATCAGATGGTAGTCAGAGATGTTGTCTGCGTGATTATGCTTGGGGATAAGAGTGATAGCAGTGGCTTTAGTACACTTTGGAAGGTGACCAACAACGAAGAAATTTTTAACAGCATTAATCACATAGAAGCCAATAACATCCCAAGATCTCTTATAGAACTCAAAGGTGAAACCATCAGGCCCTGGGGAAGAATTGGAGGGACCAGCAAAAACCACTTGTTTAATCTCAATGTCCGTGACAGGGGCCACTAAAGGATCAAGAAGGTGAGTGGGGATAGAGTCTCCATAGGCAAAAGTGATCTCATGAAAATCAGATTGTTCTGGAGGATTATAAAGTTTTTTGAAATGCTTAACAATGGCTTTGGCAATCTCTGGAGGAGAAGAGAAATGACCCTCATCAGCAGAAATTTCTTTGATCCTGGAAAAATTAGCTCTGGTTTTAATGCGGTCATACAAAAACCCTAAGTCATCTTCCCCATTTTGTAACCACTTTGCCTTAGCCCTTTGGGTGATCCAGGAGCTCCAAGCCCAATGAAATAAGAAAATGTTGGCATTAATATCTTTCAGCAAGGCATTTAGATGGAAATCCAGAGGATTGCATTGAATGAGATCCAAATAATCCTTTTGCTTTTTACAAAGATCCACAAGTCTAGCTTTGATGAAGTGATCATTAGCCCAATTCTTCATTTTTAGATGCAACTTGAGAGCTCTAAGCTTGCCATACAGGTTAGAAATAGGACTACCATCATGATGAGTGGCAAAAGAAGAGATAAGAGCATCCCAGAAACCATTTATATTAATCCAAAAATTTCTAAATTGAAATCTGCTAGCAGATAGAGAGTTGCCATTTGATTTAAGTAGTAAAAGAGAGTGGTCAGAACAATTAGGAGGGGCCACCTTGTAGTAAGAAAAAGGAAAGCTCTCAAGCCATTTTTGATTTACCAGCATTCTATCCAGCTTAATGTTAATAGGGTCATCCACACGCCCATTGAACCAAGAGTATCTCAAACTAGTTGACTTTAAATCAGTAGTACCAGATTTAAACACCCAACAATTGAATTCTTCCATTCTACTATAATGAGCCGGGGCACCACCTGATTTGTCTTTAGGATCTCTAAAACAGTTGAAATCACCCATAACAATCCAAGGGGTGGGGATAGAGTCAACAAGAGCCAAAAGCTTGTTCCACAAAGGGGTTCTATCATTAGGGGTATTAGCAGTATAAACAACCGAAAGAAGGATAGGGTAGAAGCTCCAAAGAGGAGAGTACCATGGATCAATTGAGGGTTGGAAAGAATTGGGGTGAAAGTGATTGATGAGGGATTCCACTTCAACCAGATCCTCCTAGGAGAAGAGGAGCTGGCATTATTACAACTGTGCTCATTGGAGAAGACTTGATGGGTGTTGATGAACCAAGGGTCAATAAGGGAAGAAGGGGAAACTTTAGCTTCAAGTATGCAAATCATGTTAAGATGATGAGAAGTAATCAAATTCTTACATGCTAGAACATTATCAGGTTTGTTAAAACCACGAATGTTCCAGCAGCCAGTAGAAGGTGTAATCATTTAGACTTGGAAGGGTGTTGTGCCTTCTTAGCACCTTTTGCTCTTGTGGATTTGGCATGTTGGGATTTTTGAGAAAGACTCATGTTAGGGATGCCATCAGGTTGAGGCCTAGATGAGGCACCCTCAACTTATAAACCGGGGTCCAACTAATCGTCCAACTGTAAGATAGAGAACTTGTTGGGGGAAGTAGTGACAGTAGAAATATGTCGGTTTCTTTCAAAGGAAGAAATGAGGGCACTTTGAGGGGAGTTTATGTGGTTGATTTCAGTGGAGGAGATAGGATTTTTTTCAGATGATGAGGCATCATCAAGGGGCGAATTTAAGTTTGGGATAGGATCCTCAATATGAGTAATCTCCATAGGGATATGGGGAGGAAGGAGCGTTTGAAGGATTTCACGGGAAGTGACATGGACAGAGGAGGGATCAGAAGTAGGAATGTTGTCGGTGGCATTAGAGGGATTGATAGTTGGGGTTGGTATGCTGGCGTTGGCTAAGATAACAGATGAGGGAAGGAGAGCCGGTGTCTTCGGGGGTAGGTTAGAGTGAGGCTGAGCAGTCCGAGCATGACTGGTGCTCCTCCCCCTATTATGAGGCCTAATGGGGGGTTTCGGTGGGGGGTTTTATGATAGCGGTTAGAGGGGTGGACAAGGGATCCACATCTAGTACACGGCACAGGTTTCCAGTCATATAGGACCTTCAAAGACATTTCATCCCCGTCCATAGAAATCAGGATTTCATTCAGAAAAGAAGATTCATTGCTAACCATAACACAGACCCAGGCAAACGTTAAACAGGTTTTCCTCACTATGAGGGCGTCCACCGCCAAAGATGACCGATAAAACTGGCAATTTTAGAGATGCCCAAAGGGTTCCAATTAGCTAGCGGAAGGTCAACAATCTTAATCCAAATAGGAATAGAGTTGCATTCATCCCTCTTAGGTTTAAATTTTGGAGTCCACTTTTGAAGGATAAACGGTCTCCCAAAGAAGAATCACGGGCCACCCATCCAAGCAACCTCAAAATCTTCTGAAGAAGAAAATTTAGAAAGGAAAAATCCATCGTTGAGAGATAAAAGTTCAACTGAACCTTTGATAGACCAAACCTTCTTGATCACATTTTGTAGGCTCAGGTATGTTGGACGAGGACCTACCGAGTATCCCACTAGAGAAAGGCTCCAATCCAGCACACCAAGATCCAGATCTTCCGTAGAGAAGGGAACCCTAGCCGAAGGGTTGATGAATGAAACGGTGAAATTGCTAGCAACCGGATCATGATTGGTGAGGTTCGAAATAAAGTTGAGGGGAGATGGGCCAGAGGCCGAGGGAGCCACTGAACCAGGGGGGGAATCTATTTGGTAAGAGGAGGATGCTAGATGAAGTGGAAGTGGGCTCCTCACGAAGGAGGAGGAGCAAAAGAAGCAGGAGGTACAAAACTAAGGATGCGACGAAACCCTAGTTGAGCGCACAAAACTGGTTACTAATATTTATTTTTAACAAATTATTAAATTCTATATTCTTTTAATTGTATTATATACAAATTCACCATTTTCTTTTTTTTACTTTTAAAATTGAAGTGTTAGTTTTATTAAAAATAATAATAATATAAAAATAAATTGAAGGTTGCATCCTCCTCTCAACAATACGCATTTACAATTATTATTAAATTCTATATTTTTTAATTGTAAATGCGTATTATTGAGAGGCGGATGCAATCTTCAATTTATTTTTATATTATTATTATTTTTAATAAAACTAACACTTCAATTTTAAAAGTTAAAAAAAGGTGGATTTGTATATAATACAATTAAAAGAATATAAAATATAATAATTTATTAAAAATAAATATTAATATACTAGAATGGAGCCAGTCGCTATAGAGGCCAACCACCGGCCTCTACTCCCACTGGCCAGATTGATTTTTTATTTTTTTTATTTTTTTACTTTTTTTTATAAATTTTTTTGTGTATATAATCTCATATTGCTAAAGCCTATTCTACTCCCAAATCTCGCCTCAGCTGTATGATTGATGAGAATCCGTGTGAGTACCTCTCTCTCTCTCTCTCTCTCTCTCTCTCTCTCTCTCTCTCTCTCTATCTGTCTTGTCGACTTTGAGGAGGAGGGGGAGGGGGGAGGATAAGGCATTGAGGCTCCTACAAGAGTGAGCATTTATTTCACGCAACATGTGTGGATCCTTGGCTACGGCGGCGACGGACTTGTCCAGTGTGCCGATCGTTGGTGGTGAATGGGGCCATTTAGATGCCTTCAATCGAGTTGATTTCAATTGAGATCAAACCGGCTTAGATATATAAGGATATGATAAATTAATTGATTGAATGATTCTTTTCTTTGTGGGCGTGCAAAACTTCATGAATCAAGATATTATTCTTTAAAAAAAAAAAACCTAACTAAAATGCATGAAATTATGTTTGTTTTGCAGATATATATATATATAAATATATATTGCCATTAAACACTTTTTAATTCAAACCAAGTAACCAAATTACCGGCCTTGAAGACATTACTAATAATAAACAGTTATAAAAGATTTATTAAGTCTAAAGCTCTCTGTCCTTATAAAGGCATTAATCTTATTAGATTCGCTTAGACTTTTCTGAGTTTTTAATGTTAAAATTGATGTGAATGATTGAACGAGCAATTTTACTTGTTTTACGATTTTATCTTCATATCATGAATGTATGATTTCATTGTCTTCAAAAAATTTATAGTGTACATGCATTTTATTTATTATATTTTACCCTTATGTTACTTATATTGCATATCAATTATTTGATATTAATTTATTCATCTGATTCAACTCTGATCGAGGCATCGAATCATGAACCTCTACTTTATAGGGTTCATCATTCGGCTCGATTTTCACAACCTTGCCTTTTGCAACTCCCAAAGCTCTTTAATATTTGATCTAAAGACATACCGATGAGGATTGCATACTCATAACAAAGGAAGGAGATTGCAAGCTCGCTATGGGAACTCTTCACTGGCATCACCTCTCTCTCTCTCTCTCTTTCTCTACTGTGATTATGCTCTGTCGAGAAGGTTCTTATACTGCTCCTATGATATGCTCTGTCACAGTTTCAAATGTAGAACAACTTTCACACCAAGGAAATAATATATGCCTCAAAATCCTTCACGCAGTACCATTAATCAAGAAGAGTCACACAATATTATATAATAGCGTCAATGTTATCAAAAAATAATAAGATAATTAAGGTGCTTGCATAAGGCTATAGATGACTCTGCGAAGTTTGCATAGGATGGTATGTGTCAATGAGATGTAGGGGAGAACCCTCAAATAAATGGCTTAGGAGAAAGGCATTTTAACATCTAGAGAACTACTCCTTGACAACAGAACTAAAGATGTCATGATAGTGAATTCCTGACTATTGGTATCAGCTTTTAGCAATCAACTAAGGCTTCGTTTGGGACAACTTTCGTACTGCTTTCTAAAACGACTTTTTAGTACAAAAAATTCAAATTCAAAATTTTTTTTACTAGAAAGTTGTTTTAGAAAGCAAGAGAAAAGCCGTCCAAACGAGGCCTAAGTGTTGTGCCTATCAATAAACTCATCAAATATACTTTATCCCAAAAAAATCCACTTCCAACCAATCAATTTCTGAGTAGAGGCAGGAAACACATTCCCAAGCTTCATTTTTAACAAGACCATCATATTTGCTTGACATGACCTAATGCCAATTATGATATGAGTGCTTGACTTATTGTGATAGGCAAAATCAGGTAATTTGTTTAGTTTGGTTGTGAAAGTTAGTTTTTTAAATTAATATGTGATTTTTTTTTTTTTGGCTCAAATTGTCATCTGGTGAGTGTTGTTGGGCTAGAAGGGAGGTTGGGATGGTAGTGTTGTTGATATGGATGTTCTCAACTTAGTTGCAGAGGGAGGTGGGGTTTTGAGGTGCCTGGAGTTAGTCAAGTGAGTGATGGCAAATAGACAAGTCGATCAGGTAGTGTTATGAAATGGCTTGATTGATTTAGAGGTTGTGCATGGTGTCATAATTGAGGAAAATGGTATGGATGTTGTGTATAGAGGGAAACCTAGGGGAGGATGACAAACATGGGAAGGACACAAGGACATCACAAGTAAATTATTTATTTAAAAATGCTGACATAGGGAGAGAGGAGCAAAAGAAATTATATGCCACAAAGTTGACATCATGAGAAAACAAATTTTGGATGTGGTGGTGTCAAGACAAAAGACATACACTTTGAGTGAGGGAATAGCCAATAAAGACACAAGATTTGAAGTGAGAGCAAAGTTTATTTGTTGCACAATGAACCCATGGGTAGCATAGCTAACCGATAACACAATTTAGAGTAGATGGAAGATGGGCCAAAGAGTTTTTCAAATGGAGAAGAGAGTCAGAGTGTGGGGGTGGCAGATGATTTATGAGGAAAACTATCGTGGCAAATGCATGGGTTTAATATCTTAGTGGAACAGACATGGGATAAAAGAGAGAGACATACCAATTTTGACAATATATTGATGATATCTTTTGAAGTATCCATTATGTTTATGCGTATGTGATGGACTAAAAAGAGATGTCATTGATGAAGAGAAATGTGGCACGAGCTTGATACTCTTCACCATTGTTTAAGCATAAGATGAGAATTTATAATCAATGTATTTTTCCACCAAGGCTTTGAAAGTAATGAAGATGTTATAAACATAAAATTTTTATTCGAGAGTGTAGTTCCATATGTATTTTATACAATGATCAATAAAAGTGATATAATATTTGAAATTAGCATAGAATTACAAGATTGGGGTCCATGCATTTAAGAACATTATTTCAATGCTTAAAAGATTCAATAGTAGCATGCATTAGAATTAAGAAATTAGACCTAACTAGAATTGAAACCATGTTTTTAAGAATTAAAATTGACAAATGGCTTAATTTATAATGCCACTCGTACGAAGAATGCATGATAGTAGAAAAAGCAATGACCGAAGGGCGTTAGAGAGAGAACATTAGACATTCATACACACCATATTTAATTTGCCCCGTTGAAAAGACTGCCTAAGTATGCATTTATTTTTTATTAAAAACACCCATTAAAAATTGAATAGATATATCATATATGATTGATTGTACAAAACTTATATATGAAAATGATGTTAGTTTCATGCAAAGCATGCATGTGATATTATTCAAGGAAAATTTATGAGAGATGAATGGTAAAGAGGTGGAATCATTGTAGGTCATGAGTGAACTCATGCCAATTATAACACATCATGGCCTTCGCACAAACTATAAGGTGAGAGATTGCTTTTGTCAATGGTGATGTGATACAATAATAGAGGTGAGTGAGAGAGATTGAGAAGAAACATGCAATGGAGAAGAGAATTCAAGGAGATATGATAATAGTGGGGGCTAGAATATTAATGCTCGAATATCGCATGAGATCTTGAATAAATGATTGAACATTTTTCATTGAATCAACAAAATATATTACAAGATACAAATTTTAGGCTTTATTTAGATCACTTTTTTTCTACTTTCTAAAGTAGCTTTTAAGAACAAAAATATTTTGAAAGCAGCAAAAAAATAGTGGTCAAAAGCTGTCACAAATGAAGCCTTAATTTAAATAAGTTATAATAATCCTATCATAAATCAATCTAAGCCAATTAAATGCATCTAAAATAATTAAAGAGAATATCGAACAAATAAAGAAACTAAAATAAATATAATTAATGCATTTATTCTTTTATAGAATTTACTACAAAATTTTTAGATGAAATTTTAGATTAAAAAAATAATTATAGAGTTTTCTAACATCTCTAAAGTATGCATTCAACATTTGAAAAATTAGCACAATATCTATTGTCATTTATAATTGAAGAAATTATTTTGTGTGGAGTACGGACGTAGAACTACATCCGGACTCAGCATGTAATAATTCCTCATATAATTGATTAGAAAAGAATCCCAAGCCTGAGCCTCAACAACAAATCATGACAGTTCAAAAAACGGGCCAATTTTCGAAAGGAGCTTGGCGTAGATTTAATTTAGGAGAAGCAGCGTGGATGGGCAAAAATTTAGAAAGCAGCAAATACGCCATAACATTTGGCGTAGTGAAGAATACGCCGAATAGATTGGCGTATTCTTCCAAATATGAATAGTTTGTATTTATGTCCTAAATAATCACTAATTTTATTTCTATTTATTTTAGTTGTCCTTTAATCTAAAATGAAAATTAACATTAATCATAATATATCATTCATTAATAAATAGTTTTATAATACAAATATTACTTAACTATACTTTTTAATAATATTAATGCATTATAATACAATATATTAAAATTTAATATTAAGAAAAGTACATTTAGTAAATATATTTTAAAATTATAATTATTATTTTAATATCTTTTAATATCTCTAGAATTTTTTTTACTTTCAAATATGACATAAATTCAATTATATTTAATTAATTTATCAAATATGAACAATAATAAACAAAAGATTGAAAGAAAATTGTTTGTTCAATTATATTTAATATTTTTTGTAAATTAATTCACAAAAGATTTAACAATTTTCTATTGATATAAATATTTCTTCATTACACTTTCATTAATATTAATACATTTTAATATAGTAAATTAAATTTAACGTATAACAGAAATTAAATAATAAGCATTTTGTCTTTTAACATTTTAATTAGATAATTATCATAATGTATATAACTGATTAAAAGTTAAATATCAATTACAACTTCTACATGATTGAATTATATATAATTATTTATTTTTGGATAACATTATATATTATTTCTAAACTAATATAACATAATTAAAAATACCCTGTCACATAGTTTATACACGACTAAAACCTTAGTAATAGGATTTCATTTTACTTTTTGAATCGAGTTGCTTATAATCAATATTTATAAGTTATTGGAATTATTCATAAAACACATTTTTTATTTAATAGTTTAGTCTTATTATTTATAAAGTATATAATTAATAAAATTTTATAATATATAAACATTATTAAATTTTAAAAGTAGAGCTTTACAATAATTTATTAGATTCAATGTGTACTGATTAGTTAATATTTTAACTTGTTTATTACATAATAATCAAAATTCATAAACAAAATAAAAAGTTATTTATCAATTACAAATTATTTTTGATATAATTATTTTACAGCTAATATATCATAATTAAAAAAACAGAAAACTTAAAATTTGGTGGAAAATTACTTTACCTTTTTCTTAATCTATTATTAATTTTCTAGAATTATTTCTATTTTATTTTGATGTTATTTAGGATTTATAAAACTATAGTTTATATTTTAACCTTCATAAATTTAAAAATTTATTTTCATTATATTTTCAAATCTTTTTGCATGCATTTAGAAAAGAGTTCTAAAATTTTAAACTTAGGTTTATCATAATTGAAGGGATTTAATGTAGACTAATTAGTTTGTATTTCTTTCCAAAATAATCACTAATTTTATTTCTATTTATTTTAGTTGTCCTTTAATCTAAAATGAAAGTTAACATTAATCATAATATATCATTCATTAATAAAAAATTTTATATTACAAAATTTACTTAACTATACTTCTCAATATTATTAATGCATTATAAGACAATATATTTAATATTAAGAAAAGTGCATTTTGTATATATATATATATATATATATATATATATATATATATATATATATATATATATATATATATATATATATATATATATATATATCATATATAAAATTAATTATTAAAAAATTTTCATAATTTAATAAACATAAATTAATAAAAAATTGTCAAGTTATTAATCAAATAAAATTTAGTACTATTTAATATTATATTCTTATTTATTTATCATTATAATCTTAAATATATTATATCATATTAAGCTTACTGTAATCATTCATTTTTTCAAAATATCAAATATTCTTTGTAAAATATGACAGAACTATATTTTCAAATTAAAGTAATTAATAATTATTATTTTAATATCTCTACAATAATTTAAAATTACAAATATGACATAACTTCAATTAAATTTTATCAATTTATCAATTTCAAACATTAATACACAAAAGATTTAAGGAAAATTGTTTGTTCAATAATATTTAATATTTTCGTAAATTAATATTACCATAACTTATCTATTTCTATTTCAACTTATAGGATAATTTGAGATATAATGTTAGAGATCTAATGATAGAGAAAAAAATTTAGATTAATATTGTATATAAGGAATTTATGTTAGTTTAATTTTAAAATAAATTTTGATACATTTAAACACCATAGGGTATCTTCATATAATTATTTATTGCTTTCTTGTGCTTTTTCATAGCTTTTAAAAAATTAATGTAATCAAAATATACGTTTTTCCTACCAAAATAGTTGAGTTGCTTTACCCACAGTACTATTCAACCAATTTTATAAAATATTGTACTCCTCTCAAACATGCCATAAATTATTTTACTTAATTCATAAATTAAATCATCTAAACTATCAAATGCATAAGCTATCAATTCCATAATATTTCATATATTTTTGGGCCATATGCTAAGAAAATTAATATTTCATATTTTACAAAAAAATGTTAAAATTATTCAACATTGCAATCAACATTACCTATAAAAAATGAGACCTTTTGCTCTTAAAAAATTTAGATCTACTAATTTTTCTTGCATTTCTGATTTGCTATATGATAATAAAAGAACAGTTGATATTACTAAAAAATTATTTATATATAAATCTACATTGCAATCAACTCTTCTTCCACAATTTCTAACAAGCAAAAAAAAATTACAACATAATTGCTTCAAAGAATTCAGGATATAATTGTTCTTTTTTAATACACACTACAAATACAAAAAAATATATTCATATGTAAATAACATTTCAAACAATGATAATATTTTTAGAACTAACATTATATGCTTGTAAATAAATAATAACTTTGCAATCAGGTGTCACTAAATGATAAGATTTAGCCTTGGTAACCTCAAAACAATACCATTTAAAATTTACTTATCACATAAACATACTTTGTAAGAACCAGCATAATTTATCTTCTAAGTACAACAAAAATCAAAACAACAGATGTGAATATAAAAGAAAATATAACAAAAAAACTGTCAAAACTTCTATCACATAGTTTCACTAATCATATAAACTAACAAAATTAACAGCTTTCAAAAAAAAAAAAAAAATACCAACTGCCTAACCTTCTGTATCCCGAGAGCTCTTCAGAATGTGAGATTTCTATGATACATTGGGGGCTATTTATAAGCCTAAAATCTGCCTCTGCTTGCATTTCTTTTCGCACGCCAAGCCGAATTTCTGGATCTGGTCCCCGCACCGGACGCGTATTTTGCAGATCTGGTCCCCGCTTCGGACAAAAATCGGAAAACCGTGAAGAATGCGCCGATCAATCTGGCGCATTCTTAAGAATGCGCCAACATTTCTGGCGCATTCTTAAGAATGCGCCGACGACTCTGGCGCATTCTTTGGAATGCGCGTATAGTTCTGGCGCATTCCGTTATTACGTCATTTGGTTTAGCGTTTAGACTGAATGCGCCTAACGCTTTGGCTGGTTTGCTGTTTTTTAAATTTTTAGCTGATTACGCTTCTAATGCTAAATTCCGGATATTTGCTGCTGCTTCTTAAAATTTTGCCAAAATTAAATATAAGATGAAAAACCTTTCTTCCATGAGACCTCGAAACTTTAAAAATTGCTAAAATAGATGCATCTTATATAGTATTTAGAGGAATCTTCAAACAATAAAAACCTAACTCTTTTGAAGAAATTTTAGTATGACACTATCTAATAAGCAAAACTCTAAATGTTCAAGAGAAAATTAACCGAGAAGCAGAAGACTAAAGATAGAAGACAAATCTCTTGAAGACAAATGGGAAGCCCTAATAAATTGTATCAGAAGTCAAATAAGTTGTGAAGATTACACCAACAATAATTGAAGCCAACTAAAAGAAGAAGCAAGAATCAAGCAAAAGAATGCCTTTGTAAAAAGAAAAAGAATTACTTTCCAAAAAGGAAGAACAAGCCACTCTACTCTCCAAATTCTCATCATCCTTTCATGTTATTCCATTTGCTTCAAGCTCTAAATTGGGTATCACTTTCAAACAAAATATAGAAGCTTTGCTTTCTCTGTCATGCTCCACCCTTAGCCGAATCCCTCTTTGTCAACTTCAATCTCTTATTTGCATTCCAAAACTAGGGGATTCTCTCACCTTTTTTCGGGTCTAACCATCCATTAAGTAAGTAAATATCAAAATTGCGAAGATCGGACCAAACAACATACCGAACGAAGAAGAGGAGATATAACATCTTGGTAAATATAACATCCCACCTCTAGATAGTGAGATAACTTACTTATCAATTTATAAATGGAGTATTCAAATCAAGTGAATGTTTTATAGCATGTGTAAAATATTAATTTCAATTACTTATCTCAACAAGAAGAAAGATATCAAAACCCCTCTGACATAGCAATAATTGAACAAAATATAAAGCAACAGCAAAATGAAATGACATGATTCAAGTTTTAGGCTTGCATCATGTTCAACACAGAATTCACTGTAGCCACCCAGATGAGGTGAAAACTACTTGGGCTTATTCAGCAAGATAATATAGCAGATATGTATGATGTACGTGAACTTACAAGTTAAGCATCGAAAAGGTAATCCCAGCAAAAAATTGAAATCTGCTTGTAAAGAAATCTAGTTCTAAGTTTACTGGAAAGTAGGTAGCTTTACTGGTCGGGTCCCCTTCACAAAAAAGATAAGAATCCAAATTCTGATGATCTTAAATCTAATAACTTTAAGAATATACGAGTCCAATTTCTTCGCTTTTGAAAACACTAATAATCAAAAACCTTTTTCTTTACATAACCAAAACCAAATTCTTTGGATATTCTTTTCATTTGAGTCTATGAAAATAGTATCCAGCTCGCTGAAAAACATATAGCTAGGGGTGTCAATTCGAGTCAACGGGTCGGGTTCGGGACGAACCCGACTTGACCTGGGCATAAACGGGTCAACATGAACCCGACCCGTTTAGCTAAAAGGGTATAAAAATTGAACCCGTACCCGACCCGTACCGGTTGCAAGTTGACCCTACCCAACCCGACCCGCCGATTTCTTCCCAGCGCAGGCAAGAGCATCTCAGGCGAGTGCAGGGGGCAGGTGACGTAGGTCCTCTTCTATGGCATGTTTCGGCGTACTTTTGAACCTCCTCCGCTCCGGCGACCACCCAACATCTCCGAAAAGCTCCAACCCTCCAATACCGCGAGGCCCTCTTCTAAGGCCTCCTCGACCATGTCCGCTCCGCCCGATGGGGCCCGTTCGACGGAAATAGCATCCACCTCGCCGCATCTGTTGCTGGTGGAGCTCCCAGCGATGGCATTGCCGTCCGTGCTAGCCTCGATGGAGGCTGTTGCATCGCCCACGCCCACGGATGCGTCCAGTTGCATTGCGGCGAGCCGGCCAGGTCGTGACTCGTGAGAGTCTGAGAGAGCGGGTTCGGGTGGGGCTACAGTGAATCGATTATTTGGGTCAAAACAGGTCGACCCTTGGGTTTTCGGGTCAACCGAAACCCAACCCATTTTTTAAACAAGTCAGAAATCTGAACCCGGACCCGACCCGTCTCACAAACGGGTTGACCTGAACCCAGATTTTTTCTGGTTGGGTCCGGGTCAGATTTCGGGTCGTGTCAACTTTTGACACCCCTATAGGTAGCAAGCTCCATAGGATTCAAAGCACGGTCGAACAAAATTTCAAACCAAAAATGACAGTATGAGTAAAACTATGGCATACAGTAGATAAGTTTAAAAGTGATTCCCTTCAAAAATGATTTGCAACACACCAAATTTGATATAAATTTTAAATAGAAAACTAATCTTTAAAGATGATACGAAACAAATACTTGAAAAACACAGAAGGATGCGTTTGGATTGAAGGAAACTAGAGGAAATAAAATGCCATAAACCTATCTGTGGCTCCATTATGCTTGTCTTCTTTGATTTAAGGTTTTCGATTGCTCATTATTTTCATTGCACATTTTTCTCTACACCCACACAGACATAAATAATAAGAAAGTTTCAACGAAAAAATTAATTGCAAATTGAAGTGCTAAATTTTAATATTTATTTTCATTGCACATTTTTCTTTGCACCCACATAGACATAAATAATAATAAAGTTTTCAACGAACACCTGAACTACAAATTGAAGTGCTAAATGTGGTCATAGATGGAAGATGACTCAGAATTAGGTTTATTAATCCGACTAATAAGATGAATTGTTTATATAATTCAAAGCAAAGGAAATTGAAGATTTACATGTCACACGTTCCTAATTGTCACAACAACTTACTTTCTTTATTATTTCAACAACTTTTTTTCCGATGTAAACAAGAAACATTAAAATAGAAGTGATAACAAAATGATCAAAATAATGTGAGAATTAGAAACACATAAACAAACAACATCAACAACATCAAGCCTTTATCCCACTACATGGGGTTGGCTACATGAATCATTTTTTCTCCATTGTGTCATGTTAAGAGTCAAATTCTCATTTAAATCTAATAAAAAAATGCCATTTCTAATATTTTCTAGCCAAGTCTTTTTAGGTCTACTTCTACCTTTCTTAACATGGGCCAAATCTAATACATCTACTCTCCTAACAGGGTCATCGGAAAGCCGCCGGTTTACATGACCAAACCAACTCTCTCTAATCTTATCTGTCACTAGAGCTACTCCAATCTTTTCACGAATATGCTCGTTTCGTATCCTGTCTCTAAGAGTAAATCCACTCATCCACCTGAGCATCCTCATCTCAACAACACTTAACTTAATATTATGCTTCTCTTTTAATGGCCAACATTCTGTGCCATAAAGCATTGTAGGTCTCACCACCATCTTATAAAATTTTCCTTTAAGCTTGAGTGGTACTTTTCTATCACACAACAAACCCGAAGCATTCCTCCACTTCAACCATCTAACTTGAATTATATTAATAATATCCCCATCTATTTCACCATCACTCTAAACAATAGACCCAAGATATCTAAAACAAGTACACCTATTAATGACTTGATCGCTCAAAGTCACAAACCCCCCACTAGAACTATTACTACTAAAATTATACTCCAAGTATACAGTTTTAGATCTACGACGAAAACCCTTAGACTCTAAGGTTGACCTCCATAATTCGTGTTTACCTTCAACTCCCTCTCTAGCCTTATCAACAAGAAGAATATCATTAGTAAAAAGCATACAACAGGGTACATCCTCTTGCAGATGCCTAGTAAGAACATCCATGACTAAAACAAAAAAGATAGGGGCTTAAGGCTGATCCTTGATGTAATCCAACTGAAATAGGAAAATACTTGGTCAAACCACCTTGTGTTTGAACACAAGTAACAGCTCCTGCATACATTTTTCTAATAACTTGAATATACACATTATTAACCCCTTTCTTTTCTAGAACTCTCCATAGCACTTCTCTTGAAACATTATTATATGCTTTCTCTAAAACAAAGAGCCAAGTTAATTTAATTTAAACAAATCAGAGTTTTGATATATCAATTCTAATTAAAATCAAGACTAGTAAACAAATCGATATGAAATTATGGAGATGAAATAGAACAATGAATGAAATTAACAAAATAAAAATCAACGTTCGCACCGATAGCAGATAAATTCCTCTGGAATTAGGTATTCACATTTGTATCGTACTCAAAGAAATCTCACAACAAATTTATAAGATTTAAACAACAAAGAAATTTTACTCAAATCAAATTATTAATTATTTGCCTCAGAATAACTATTTATAATGATCATCTTCTAGGCTAATAGATATGTTTAGCACAAAATTCAGCTTAATTTGATTCCAAATTTAAATTAAAATCCCAAAAAATAATAATTAGCACAAGATTCATTATCTTGTATGCATCATATTTTACTACATTATCTATCATTTATATGCAAGATTTGCTTGAAGAATTTTACCAAAAGCTTCCTCTTCACAATGGCAATTATAAATTTAATGAAAAAATCCATAGAAGATAAATGAAATTCAAAGATGGTAGTAAAACTACCATCCATCTAAATTCAAAATAAAATCAACTAGTAGCACATTAGAAATTAACTATGCAACGAATTGGCTTAAATGCTTATAAAGTTTAGAAATCCCAAAAATTTATAAAATTAAAAATAAAAGCCTTGAATTCTTCTCTTCTTCCATCTCTTTCTTCTATCATTCAGTCAATCATATACATTCACTTCTTCCAAAAGTTGTTATTGGTAATCCAATTGTGTCAATTACGGATGATGCATGGATACTAAAGCTATCTTGTAATTGGAAAGATAGACCTAGAGGAGATGATTCATATATATTTCTATAGAAAATTCAACCCTTGGAATTATCTATAGCATATTCATTAAAAAAATATATTAAGTATTGTAATTACTCTTGCATAATCCATCATCTATATGTCAGATTTGCATGAAGAAATTTGCTGAAAACTTGCTCTTAACAATGAATATTGTAACTGTACTGAAGATGTTGATATAACTAAAATAAAAAGCTTACTCCTACACGCATTATAGAAGAAGCCTCGAGCGGTCAAGATTCAAATAATTTTTCCTTCAGTAGGGCTACAACAGGTGAGGGAGAGAGTTTTGGAGCTGCAGATGGAATGCAAGTATGTGCTCTCTCCTTTTCTTTCTCGTAGTTTTAATATAGGAAAGAGTATGGGCTGCTCTTGGTGAGTTTGCCTAGCTTTGAATAGATGCCAGAGATTGGTCTAATGGAATACAAGATTGACGCAGAAAAGTTTTTTCTAGTGAATGTTCGTTTCAAATCGTTTTGGAAGCTACTGGATTAAGATCTGTTACGCCGGTTCACTTGGAACCGGCCCAACCGGCCCAAAGGGGGCCGGTCCAGCTAACCTACAGGAGGCGGAACCAGTCCGCCTCCTCTCATGTTTTCCGCCCAATGGGGTGGGTCCCACCTCCCTAATCAAATTCAAACCATATAGGAGGGGGCGGCTAGGGCTTTGGGAGGGAAATTAATTAGGAAAGCTCTTGTATTAGAAGGGGGAGAGGTTTAGGAAGGAGGTTATGTTATGTTTGAAGAGAATTAGGGTTCCTTGGAGGCTTGGGCTCTAGACAACTTTGTCTAGAGATTTTGGAGAGTTAATCTTCCTCTCGGATTGAAGATTATTGTATCGTTGTTGTTTTTTATCCATCATCTAGTTGAATACAATGCTTGCTTGATTTTCCCACAAGTTTTTCTCTCTTATTTCCACTGTTTTCCTACTGTTTTGGCTGTTTTCCTGCTGTAGACAGCCATATTGCTGCTGTTGGAACTCCGATTTGGATTAGGTTTGCTTGCGAACTCAATATTCCCTTCGGGTTACTTGCAGACTCAAGTATTTCCTATCAAATTGGTATCAGAGCATCATTTTTGGGACCATCGACGGCTGAAATCCAGAAATTTCAGCAAACTTTTGGGCATCCGGAAGAGAACTCCTTGTGATTTGTGAAGGAAAAATGGCCGGGAAGAAGGTGGAAGTCTTGGAAGGCGAAATCGGACAACTGAAATCAGATTTGGAAGGAAAATTTTTTGACTTTCAAAATCAAATCACATCCAACAATGAAAGGTTGGAAGGAAAGTTCACCGTGGTGGAGGAGATGTTGAAGAAACTAATGGAGATGAAGACAAACCCGGCGACATCAGAAGTAAGAGAGGCCATCGACAGCCATGGCATAGGAGGAAATCCGAACCCGTCTCGGGGGAAGAAAAATCCGGAGGTGGAGATCATTGAGGGGGAATACGACATGCCGCCTCTAGAACCACTCTCTAGAGAGGAGATGAGCCAAGGGTACGAACGAAGGGGTGCTGATTTTGTGGGGAGAAGGGAAGAAATACATCGCAGGGGTGCTGATTTTGAAGGGAGAAGAGGGGAATATGAGGAAGGGTTTGGGTACAATCGTCGGAGGGACGATCGGGACACTTGGGGAGCACCTCCCCTTCGAGGAATGGGAGGTTATGGAGGATACCGAGGGTACGGAGGAGATCCAAAGGTAAGGAAGCTGAAGATGCCCATCTTTGAGGGCGAGGACGGTCATGGCTGGATTTATAAGGTGGAGCGATATTTTACCGTCAACGGGTTGACGGAGGAGGAGATATTGACAGCGGCAGGACTGTGCTTGGAGGGGAAGGCACTGGCGTGGTACCAGTGGCGAGACATGAGGCGACCGATTCAAAGCTGGAGGGAGTTCAAGGACTGTCTGTTAGAGCGTTTCCGAACCAGTAGGGGAGGAGATTTCTACTAGCAGTTCTTTGCCCTGACGCAAGAGGGGACGGTGGCAGATTTCCGTGACCGATTTGAGTACCTAGCTAGCAGATTGGATCGCCTTTCTGAGACCGTGCTCGAGGGGAACTTCATGAAGGGGCTCAAACCCGAGATTAGAGCAGCTGTTAGAGTGATGAGACCACACGACCTGGGGGAGGCCATGGAGTTGGCACAGCTGGTCGAGGATCAGAAGCATCTGGAGAGGGGGGCTCGAGGCAACAGTTTCAGGGGGTCCTACAGGATGACGACCACCTTTCTAGCTCCCAAAGGAGCCGCACCGGGAGGTTCACGAGATGTACCGAGGGAGAAGTCTGGAGGAGGAGGGCCTGGGGGAAATTTTAAGAAACTGACTGAAAAGGAGATACATGAGAAGAGGGCCAAGGGGTTGTGTTTTCGGTGTGATGAGAAGTACATGCCAGGGCATAGGTGTAAGGACCGAACTCTTCAGGTTCTCACCGTCTGTGATGATGAGGAAACTGAAGAGGGAGGAGAGAGCGGGATAGTGGATGAGGACGAAGAGAAGCTGCATTTGGACCTGGCTGAGGTTTCCATGAACTCAGTGGTCGGATTCACTACGAATCATACCATGAAAGTGAAGGGGGAGATAGAGGACAGAACAGTAGTGGTGTTGATTGATAGTGGGGCCACCCACAATTTTATTTCCACTCAGGTCGTCGACCAATTGGGCATGAAATTGGTGGATACCGGTAATTACGGGGTGATGATGGGTACGGGGAAGGTGGAGAAAGGCCAGGAGATTTGCAGAGGAGTGCTACTGACCATTCAGGGGATCCAGGTGAGAGAAGATTTTCTTCCACTGGAACTTGGGAGTACAGATATCATACTTGGGATGAAGTGGTTACAGACTTTGGGAGACACCAAAGTGAATTGGGGGGCACTCACGATAGAGTTGACGATTGATGGGAGAAAGGTGGTGATTAAGGGAGATGCGGGGCTATCCAAATCCATAGTTTCTCTTAAAACTATGGTGAGGGACATACAGTCGGCGGGTGGAGGATACTTGGTGGAGCTACACAGTTTGGATGGAGCTAGATTGGAAGGAGGGGACATACCTCACTCCGTACAGCCTTTGATTCAGCAGTTCTATGAGGTATTTCAGCCGCCTCAGGGATTGCCACCGTAGAGGGAGCAGGAGCACGCCATCATTCTGAAGGAAGGAGTATCACCCATCAGCGTACGACCTTATCGCTACCCCCAGTTTTAGAAAGATGAGATCGAAAAGCTGATTAGAGAGATGTTGGAGGCCAGCATCATCAGACCGAGCGTCAGCCCTTTCTCTAGTCCAGTACTATTGGTGAAGAAAAAAGACGGTAGTTGGCGTTTCTGTGTGGACTATAGGGCACTCAACAAGGAAACTGTACCGGATAAGTTTCATATCCCCGTGATTGATGAGCTGTTAGATGAATTGAGTGGGACAGTGATCTTCAGCAAGATAGACTTAAAATCAGGATACCATCAGATCCGGATGAAGAAGGAGGATGTGCCTAAACCTGCCTTTCGAACTCATGAGGGACACTATGAGTTCCTGGTGATGCCCTTTGGCCTCACCAATGCTCCAGCCACCTTTCAGGCACTGATGAATAAGGTTTTCAAACCTTATCTACGATGATTTGTACTGGTATTCTTCGATGACATTCTAGTCTACAGCAGAACAGAAGAAGAACATTGGGAGCATCTAAAAAAGGTATTAGAAGTGCTGCAGGAGCACCAGTTGAGGGCTAACTTGAAGAAGTGCTATTTTGCACAGGCCAGTGTAGAGTATTTGGGCCACGTGGTATCGAAGGAAGGAGTCGCAGCAGATCAGTCTAAAATTGAGGCCATGTTAAAGTGGCCAGTGCCAAGAAATCTAAAGGAGTTGAGGGGATTTCTAGGACTGACAGGTTACTACAGGAGGTTTGTCAAGGGATATAGCACCATAGCATGGCCACTCACGGAGCAGCTAAAGAAGGATGGGTTCTTATGGGGGGAGGCAGCCACATCAGCATTTGAGAGTTTGAAGAAGGCTATGACTACGGCGCCGGTTCTAGCCTTGCCAGATTTCACCTAGACCTTCATAGTGGAGACGGATGCCTCTGGGTATGAATTGGGGGCCGTACTTATGCAGAGTCGTAGGCCCATTGCCTATTTCAGCCAGGTGTTGACTGCTCGAGCCAGGTTGAAGTCAGTTTATGAGAGAGAATTAATGGCCATCATTTTGGCCATCCAGAAGTGGCGACCTTACCTACTTGGGAGACATTTCATCATCAGGACAGATCAGCGGAGTTTGAAATACCTACTGGAGCAGCGAATGGTTACGGAGGAGCATCAGAGGTGGCTGTCCAAGTTGCTGGGGTATGATTTTGAGATTCAGTATAGACCAGGAGTGGAGAATAAGGCAGCTGATGCCTTGTCCAGGTGTATGGGGGAGCTGCATACAATGACGCTATCTGTTCCTTTGATGCTTGATTGGGAGGCCATCAGAGAAGAAAGTGCTAGGGATGAGGCACTGGGGAAGATCAGGACAGAATTGCTGAAGGAAGAGGGTAGCCACCCAGGGTACTCATTGGAGGGGAACAAACTGCTGTATCAGGGGAGGTTTGTGATGCCCCGGACCTCGATCCACATCTCGAACTTGCTCCAGGAGTTTCATGGAAGCTCGATGGGGGGCCATTTAGGCGTGCAGAAGACATACAGAAGGCTAGCTGCGGAGCTGTATTGGAAGGGGATGCGTAAAGATATAGAAGAGATGGTAGCCAGATGTGATATCTGTCAAAGAAACAAATACATGGCTATGTCACCAGGGGGACTACTACAGCCGTTGGCTCTACCAGAACGTGAATGGGAGGAGATATCCATGGACTTCATAGATGGGCTGCCCCGTTCAGAGTTCACGGTGATTTTAGTGGTGGTGGACAGATTGAGCAAGTATGCTCATTTCATCCCTCTCCGACACCCTTACACAGCGGTGACAGTGGCTTCAATTTTCATCAGAGAAGTGGTCAGGTTGCATGGAGTGCCAGAAGTGATAGTATCAGATAGAGACAAGGTGTTCCTCAGTCACTTTTGGAGGGAGTTGTTCAGGTTACAAGGGACAGTTCTGAAGAGGAGCACAGCTTATCATCCACAGACAGATGGCCAAACGGAAGTAGTCAACAGGAGTCTGGAGACTTACCTGAGGTGCTTTGTGTCAGAGACACCTAAGCTATGGGCCAAGTGGCTATCATGGGCAGAGTACTGGTACAACACATCATTTCATTCTGCTTCACAGATGACCCCATTCAAGGTATTGTATGGACGGGATCCCCCCCACCTGGTGCACTTTGGGAGTGGCAGTACTCCAGTTTCTTCAGTTGAGGAGTATTTGGAGGAGAGGGATAGGGTGCTAGAAGAGTTGAAGAGGCATCTACTGAGAGCTCAACAAATTATGAAGAAACAGGCTAATGGGCATAGGAAGGACATCCAGTTTGAAGTGGGGGAGAGGGTGTTCTTGAAGCTCCGACCCTATAGACAGAAGACAGTCGCTAACAGGAGGAATGAGAAGCTGGCTCCAAGGTACTTTGGGCCTTATGAAGTGCTGGAGAAGATCGGAGCAGTAGCATATCGGCTGAAACTACCACCCACGATGACTATACATCCAGTTTTTCATGTATCACAGTTGAGAAAGGCCATTGGGGAGTACACGGCCAACCCTGAGTTACCACCGACACTTACTGAGGATTTGGAGGTGGTTCTGGAACCCTTAGAACTGATGGGGGTTCGCCAGAAAGAGGAGGGGACGAAGGAAGTGTTGATCAAGTGGAAGAATCTTCCGGACTACGAGGCCACGTGGGAGCCATACGAGAGGGTGAAACATCAGTTTCCAGATTTCCACCTTGAGGACAAGGTGATTCTTTGGGAGGGCGGTATTGTTACGCCGGTTCACTTGGAACCGACCCAACCGGCCCAAAGGGGGCCGGTCTAGCTAACCTACAGGAGGCGGAACCAGTCCGCCTCCTCTCATGTTTTCCACCCAATGGGGTGGGTCCCACCTCCCTAATCAAATTCAAACCACATAGGAGGGGGCGGCTAGGGCTTTGGGAGGGAAATTAATTAGAAAAGCTCTTGTATTAGAAGGGGGAGAGGTTAAGGAAGGAGGTTATGTTATGTTTGAAGAGAATTAGGGTTCCTTGGAGGCTTGGGCTCTAGACAACTTTGTCTAGAGATTTTGGAGAGTTAATCTTCCTCTCGAATTGAAAATTATTGTATCGTTGTTGTTTTTTATCCATCATCTAGTTGAATACAATGCTTGCTTGATTTTCCCACAAGTTTTTCTCTCTTATTTCCACTGTTTTCCTACTGTTTTGGTTGTTTTCCTGCTGTAGACAGCCATATTGCTGCTGTTGGAACTCCGATTTGGATTAGGTTTGGTTGCGAACTCAAGTTTTCCCTTCGGGTTACTTGCGGACTCAAGTATTTCCTATCAAGATCTTATCCTTGTTGGGCTACTTTTGACACTTTGTTAATGTAGCTTTAAACAAATTAGAATTAACCCAAAGCAACATTAAGATTTTTGTTAATCACGTGGAAGAGTTATAAGCCATAGTTTCCTTTGGATTAATCTGGACTTGCCTAATTGAGCTCATTTGAGTGTGAATGGGGTCCAAAACTGATGCCGACATTAATGATTGAGGTCATGGAAAGGGCTAACGCAACGCGCCAAAGTTCGTCGTAGTTCATCGTTAGCAACAAGTTTAGCAGAGAATGAGAGAAGGCTTAACAGAAAGTTTTAAGATGTGATAGTTTTTAGTGAATTTAAAGCCTCAGGTGGTATTTGAATAAATAATGATTTTTATATGTAAATTGTAGATATTTTAGTAGTATTGATACATCATCAAAACTTTTGTGAAACTTTCAGTTGATATTTGTAATCTGGTCGTCTTCAATGGCTAGTCAGACCATTGTACTTTACTCAAATTCTAGTGGAATCACTTTCAACTAAGCTAGGCCCCGTGGTTTTTTCCCTTTTCCGAGTTTTCCACATAAAAAATATTGTGTTCTCTGTGTATGAGCTGGATATTCGTGCAACGCTAAGACGTAGAATTATAACTTTATGGCCGCGTATATTCTAGCCCGCAACAAGTATGCATATAAATTCCTCTTTACATTAATTTGAACAGTGTTCACCCACTAAAGCAATATGATCCCGTTTGTAGACATCAATGTGACATTATGTTACGTAGATCTTGGAAAAAAAATTGCCATCCACTTCCCAATATAATGTTCATGCTTCAGAACATCTATAGAAGATAATTATAGATGGAAAAATGAGAATAATGAGAGATGATGGTATTCATTGCATTGTTGCAACTTTGATAAATATATGTACAGAAGTTTGCAACTCTAAAAGAGGCTGAGGTATAGCCTCGAAAGAAGAACATGCTAGAAATATTGATGAATTTGGAGCAAACAGATACCTTGAAGGTGGCTAAAGAACCCTCTAGACTTTAGTGGAATTTTTTTTTGGGGACATTTAGGCCAATCAAGGCAAACTCACACACACATAGCATACACAAAGACTTAAACCCAAGACCTCTTACTTGGTAGACTAAGTTCTCAACCAACGGGCCAAGATGAGCTGTGTACTTTAGTGGCTACCTCGAGATGTGTGAAAATGACTTAAGAATATCCTAATTGGGTTATTTTATTCACATTTTCCTTCATATTTTAAATGTTAGGAATTTTAATAAGCACATTCTAGCTCATTGTTGGTCATAATTAATTTCTTCTTTAAGGAACTTGCTTCCTTAGGATTATAAGCTTTGAACTTTCATTACTAGTCTTAGCCTTTCTCTTCATAGTGTTTGGAACTAGAAAATCACCATCTTAAACTTTAATTGAAGCAAACTATATTTGTTGTTGAAAGTATATCCTTGTTTTTTCTCTTGGTTTATTTTACCATAGGAATATGATGGAGGGTAAAAAGAGAATCAATTGAATATCCTTCATATTCATAAGATTTTAAAGATTTAATAACATATATTTATTTAAGAAAAAACTAAAAAGAAATTACAATTTGATTAAATAGGAAAAAATTTTATCTTATTATATTAACCTATATTTTATTATAGTGTTGTAATATTCTATCCATCCTCCTTGCTCCCCAACCAAAGATCTTATATATGACTATAATCTTGTTATATATGCTTCCCAATAGAACAAAGCTCACAAATTCAAATCTAGATTATAAAAGAAAGTGTATAGATACACATATATTAAAATGAATAGAACAACTTCATAGTAATCACATATAAAATATTAAATAAATATTTGCTTGTTCAACTTCTTTATGTAATACTCTAAAGATAACCTCAATTCATTCAAACTCAATAATGTTATCCAAGTATTATAGATTAGTACTCTATAAAGTTGGGAAAATACATATATTTGATGATGGAATTAATACTGAGCTTACAAATTATGTAAATGATTAGACATTTATATCACTATTATTATGCATTAAGCAGTACAATTTAATAAAGACATACAACTAAACTATTTAAAAGACATTTGTTTATAATAATGATACATAAAACATGTACTTGCAGTATTCATATACTTAAATATACACAAGTTGTAAGCCTACTTGGTAATAAATAGGTTAGATTTTATACAACAAGATTATCATAGCTATACTATTAAGCATTTTCTTGCATAAAGTAATTAGACATACTAAAATTAAAAGACATACAACTAAAGAAAAATATAAGATGTATGTACATGGCTTCTTTGAATGATATTTTGTCGATGTCAACATATATAACTAAGTAGGACCAAACTTAGGAAAATAATTTGAACAAAATTAGAGTAGGGTCAAACAAATTCTTAAATGCAAAATATTTACAATCAATAGAAGATATTTTAAGTGTTAAAATCATGCTAATTTGCTTGAATACAAAAAAAAATGTAGAAAAGTTAACAAATCTATAAAATTAAGGCTTCACTGTTTGAAATGGGCGGCAAAGGAACCATTGAAAAAAATGGTCTTACTAGAGGAAGCATTGGGTTGCACCAACAATAGAAATGTGATGAAGATGATGAAAAAATGCAATGCAAGCAAACAAGTAGAGAGAAAAATGTAAAGGAATATAGAATTTTAGGTTTTAAGAAAGGTTAACAAAGTATTTCACCTAAATTTATTTATGTTAAAACTGCTATAAATAAAAAAGTCATTCTCATACAAATTAAATCGAATTAGAGTAGTTGTAGAGACCAGAGACTAGCAGAGTTCTCACATGTTTTGACAAACACATGGAAAAAATATAAAATCATCTTAATATAATTTATATCAGGGTATTCGAAATTTTTTTTTAATAACATACCATCTCAAATGTTGGTCATAGCTAATGTGATTTACAAGAGCAAACAACTCTTGATTCTCATAATGCTTTACCTGTTTGCTCTCGGCTAAACTTCAAATAAACATCTAATGAGTCCTTATAAACCTCTAACTATGATGTTCATGTTTACTAATTTGATTTGTCATTTGACTCTAAAACTAGAGATCTTTTTGATCTATCATTTTACTCTACAACTTGAGAACTTTGTGAATTAGCATTGTTGAGCAAAGCTTAGATTTGGCTAATAATTCATACAATGATACTTTATTACCTAACCTAGTAGTCTCATGACTTATTTATTCTGATATGTCAATTTTACCATTTTGTCAATTTTTATCATAGATTGCTCGAATGTTTCTTTTATTATAATAGAATACAATATTATTATTAAAATTGTATTCACACACAAGCTTTCCCCTTCGTCAAGTAAGAGAGATAGGAATGCTTTAGCATACAAGCAGGAAAAGGGGGGATTTTTTATTTTTAAGGAATGATAAGGATAAAGCTCAAGTTCATGAATAAAAAGTTAAATCTATTAAAAGATGAAAAATAAAATAATAAAAGAAAAAAAAGCTACAGAGAACTTATACACCTTAAGTATAACTACTAAAATGCAGAGCAAAGTGGAGTACATAGTTTCCTACCAAAAAATATAATTTATTATATATACCAACCAAAAAGAATAAAAAATTTAAGTTGGCCTCAGAGAATAAGATGCATGTCATACATTTTTTTATCCGTAACATAAAATGTAAAGTGGTAGTAAGCTGAATCAAAAGGGGGCACAAATGTAAAGTTTCACTTTCTTTTCATTATCCTCATGTTGTGTAAGCATTGTTGTCCAAGAAGAGAGAGGAAGAGAAAAAAGGAACCCTTGAAATGACATTATGGGGTGGTTAAAAAAGAAAAAAAACAAGAAATAGAGAGTTAAGCTGCTAAACAATAGATGCATGATCCCTCATAAAAAGAATCGAAATGTATGAGATGCAACTTAAATAGAACAAATTTAAGAATCCTTGATACCAAAAAAAGGATTAAGGATAATGAAAGCCCTCATTCATCATATGCCATAAAGCTTCAAAATCTATAGCCTACAACTTAAATAGAACAAATCTAAGAATCCACAATACCAAAAAAAAAAAAAAAAGATTAAGGGTGACAAAATTCCTCATCCATCATATGCCCATTTTTCCAATTTACAAGCCTTCTTTGCACATCTTGAGTTCATGAGGTCATAAACTTCCACCTTTTCAAATTGCAAGCCACAAAATTTTTTTTATTGAGTCGTTAGTGAATTCTTGCAACTACAATCATTGGATCATTTGATATTATTAGTAGAATTCAAGTTGGATGGTTGAAGGGGAGGAATGCATCAGGCTTGTTGTGTGATAGAAAAGTCCCCCTCAAACTTAAGGGAAAATTCTATAAGATGGTGGTTAGACCTGCAATGCTTTATGATGGAGAATGTTGGCCATTAAAAGAGAAGCATAATATTTAGTTAAGTGTTGTAGAGATGAGGATACTCGGGTGGATGAGTGGCTTTAGTCTTGAAGACAGGATACATAATGATCATATACATGAAAAGGTTGGAGTAGCTCCAGTGGAAGATAAGGTTAGACAGAGTCGCCTTAGATGGGTTGGTCACATAAAACAACGGCATGCCAATGACCTGGTTAGAAAAGTAGATGTATTAGATTTTACTTATGCTAAGAAAGGTAGAGGTAGACCTAAAAAGACTTGGTTAGAAAATATTAGAAATGACCATTCTTTATAGATTTAAATGAGAATTTAACATTCAACAGGGCACAATGGAGAAAAAAGGATTCATGTTGCCAACCACATAGAGCGATAAAGGATTGATGTTATTGTTGTTGTATTAGCATACTAATTAATTAAAATAAAAAATATTTTACTTTCTTAAATTGAAAATAAGAGAATTTTGAAATGCTAATATTTTTCCTAAGTTCCTTATAGTCTAACATGTCTTTCTCTAAAACTCGTAAGGTTTTGACTTATGATTACTTTAAACCTAAAATCTAATAAAAATCCTAAAAAAAACTTGGAGAATATTCCCAAGAAGTATTCCCCTTTCTTCCTCTCCAACTCAGTTTCGAGCTAAAGCTTGGGTTTGCAAAGGTTAACTAGTCTAATGCTGACATGAAGTGATTTCTTCTCATTCACTTAACCAAATTGAGTGATTTCAATTTGGTAAGTTTAAGAGAGTCATGGATTTCAACCCTATGTGCATTTTTATGCTTGCCATTGAGCCTAACCCTGAGAAGACCAAAATAATAAAGAGCTAGTTTGAGTTTTAATTTTATAGTTGTGTGAGAAAGAAGGCTTATTGAGATAGATCTCTCACTTTTAGTGAGGTAAGGATCATTAAACCCTCTTTGGGAGTTGCCTGAATTGGTTAAGATCAAAGGGTAGTCACCACCATTTGAGGCATTGGTGTAGCTTGATTAATTGCTCAAACTAAGTGGTTAAAACTGGTTTGGAAGAGCTCAGTAAGTTTTTGGGAGCTCACTGAGGGTAAATGAAGTGTCTCCTTATGATGGTAAAGGCTACTTCCTCTTAAAACTAAGTGCTTAAGCACCAAACCGTGGTTTCTTGCTATTGCTCCCTCATCTAATGCCACTTGACTTTGGAATATAGCTTGGGACTTGCTACAAGTCTTAAGAAGTGCGGATCAATATTTATCTGGGCTTAGAAATAGAGAATTCATATTTGCCAGATGTACTTAGAGCTCATCCTCTTTTATCAAGGTTTAACCTATGATTGGCCATGGGTCAAATGATTTAGTTGAGGTAAATTTAATTGAGGAGTTATTAGCTCACATCAGCTTTTAAATGGAAAGTTAATTCCAATTAATTTGGTGATTTGGATAGGGTCAAATTGGATTAATTCTAATTGGTCTCATATGGCTAGATTGACTTATTTGGATAGGTCTGTCGAGTTGAACCAAGTTAGGGTTGCCTTCCTAACCTCCTTGGCTAAACTCACCATCTAATATTTTTATTACTTTTCGTGATTTGGTTTGGATAAATCACTTTGGAAGGTAAGTATTCCCATTAATGCAGAAATTTGACATGAGTCCCTTAGGATTTTATAACTATCATGCCTCTAATATTTAGAATTTAATGACCCTTAAGATTTATAAAATCTAAATTTTAATAGAGTTAAATTATATTTTCCATCAAACAACCAACATTATTTATCAATTTTGAGATTTATCTTAGAAAAAATGAAATTTAATAGAGAGGCAGAAATTTTTTTTCTTTTTGCGATAGAGAGAATAAATCACAATGAAAATGTAAATTAATGTGATAGCTTTTGCTCAAAGTCTCGAGGCTGAGAGAATTATTCTCAACCAATAAGCTCTAACTCAAGAAGTGCAAGTGAGTCAAGTTGACCCATGAGCAGGGGTAGGACCATGTGGAGCTCCCCCCCCCCCTCCTTTTTTTAATTTAATTTTGATTTATAGAAGGGAAGTTTCAAAATTTTTGCCCCCTCTGAAAAAAAAAATTCCTTAATATGCACGTTCTTCCCCTACACCGCATTTCCCTCTCGTTCTAGGTATGTCGTTCTCTCATTGTTCGTTCACTGCACATGACATCGCCACTTGTTCGGCTAGTCCATCCACCACCAACCTCCTCTCCTCCACCATCTTCTCCTACTACTCATTCAACTTCTACACCCTCTCGATCACCTGTTCTAGGAACTAAACCTCTATCCTCTTCTCCACCATCGATATCTCCTTCCTTTGCTTTGGTTGTGAAACCTCCAAGTTTTTCTCCCTCTCCATCTTTGAAGATCAAGCATCCTTCCTCGTCTTCATCTCCCGCTTCAGTGACTAAGACTCTATCCTCGATCCTCTTCTCCCTCCTTTACTCCGACTGCTATCTCTCCATCTTCTTCTCCTTACCCTACCCCATCTTCTTCTTCTCTTACTATTTCCTTGCTTCATTATCTATTCCATCCCATACAAAATCAACATTGCTTTCTTTCGATTTCACCTGCAACCCCAACAGTTGTACCGGAAGCATCAGGGTTTTCATCTCCACCTTCTTCTTTAACTCCAGGCAGCTATGGTGGTGGGGTTCCCATGACACCTACAAGCTTCTCCAAGTAGACCTCAACCGCAATGCCCTCCTCAGCTCGAACTCAGTAAGTTTGAAGACTATGTTATGCGATATTTACTTTGTTCTTAGGCGATGTTGTTCTGTTTTAATTTTTCCCTTCATTTTGTTAAATTGGTGATCATATAATGGACCTTGAGTGCAATTTGTTCTTCCCCTTTTATTAATAAAAAACAAAAATGAACTTATTGACTTTTTTATAATTACATTAAGTTCTTTTATTTATAATTAAATTAATTTCATTAACATCAGTTGCTAAAAGTTTTAAAAATTTTGACATAAATAACAACAGAGACATTGATCCACTTCAAAAGCAAATGTTATAAATAACAAAAGTATGAGTTAATCAATCATTGGCATAATAAACAAATTGCTGCCTCATATAAAAAAATCATTATTTTCATATGTTATAAAAAAATGTATCATATTCATTTTGAATGTCGCATTGGGGATTTTATCAATCATGTCACTGTTAACTTTGATGAGCTCTCAACTGCTCTAATGTTAGGTCAGTATTTGATATTGTCTTTAGGTTTGATTGTTGACTATTTATTATCTTGTAGACTTTGACAAGTTCTTCTATCATTTTAAGTCAATTTTGTAGTAAATTTTCTCCTTTTATTTGTTATGATTACAATGATGTTAAATTGTAATTTGGTACATTCTAGGAGTAATAGTCAAAATTTATCAAATTTTCTCCCCCTATGCGCCTTCATTAGTAGTAATAGTAAACAAATGAGGAGATAGGGAACAATCTTAATATATCCATATGGTAGAATAGAAGAATCATTAAAATAACACATTAATATTTATAAAGTAAACATCCATGGTGAAAGCTTGAATTCATTTAATGTATTTATAAAAAATCTCTTATTTTGCTTCCTTTGAAAAGAGAGGTTGGTTTCACCACTACCCATGAGCCTACTCAAGCTTGGCTCAAAAAAAAGATCATGAGCTAGGTTTGATAAGCTAACGAGCCAAGTTTAAACTAGCCTCAAGCTCACAAGCTGACTTGATTAAAAAATATTAAAATTTAGAAGCTTAAATATATAATTCATGGTTTTGAAAACTGGACCGGACCGACCGGTTCAACCATGAACCGGTCCTATGGCCGGTTCGATCCTCTTGAAAACCGGTTTAGCATCAAACTCGTGAGAACTGGTTTGAATCATCGGTTCAACCGACTGATTGTTGAACTAGTTCCGGTTCTTAAGAACTAGCCAGTTCAATCCGTAATATATTTAAATAATTTAATTTAATATAAAATATTTTATTAAATATTAAATTAATTTAAATATAATATATTTTATTTAATAATATAATTCTAAAAATTTTATAGTATTATGTATTAAATACTAGTTAATTATACCCACTTGATTCCATCACCCTTTATGGGCTCTTAACTTATAGATACAAGAAAATGCATATAAACAACACAATATAAAGCTCCAAAGTGATGTGACACTAAACAACTAGTAGTTTCTATAATATGTGCATGGTGGATGCTTCCATGAGAATTTTTTGGAAAACTTTTGTATAGAATATTCAAATAAAAAATGATTATAATAATATTTAAAGTTCTTAAATTTATAATTATTTGTGTATTTATATTTATTCAAATAAAAAATAATTATTTATAATTTTTAAAGTTCTAAAACTTCTCTCTAAATATGAAATTAAATGATATTAAGAAAAATAAAAAATCTAAAATAAATAATGTTGTATGACTTTATAAATATAATTTTGTAATATGAAATTTATAGATGTAAATTATATCTAAATATATAACATAAATTAGTTATTATTTATATTAAATTTATATATTTATATATAAACTAAATTTCTATTAAATATGCATTAAAATCAAAGATTAGAGATATTTAAATTTAAATTTAGTAATTATTTAAATTTAAATATTTAATATAAATATAATAATTATTTATATTTAATTTTAAAATTATGTAATATATTATATATGTATGAATTTTATTTATTTTTTAGTCTCAAAATTCTTAGAATTATGAAATTTTTAATGTTAGATTGCCATCATTATTATGTTAATTTTATTAATTTTTAATAATATTATTAGTTATTACATCATCCGGTTCAAGCATGAACCTCTCCTTTTTTCGGTTTGTTGTTCGGTCCAATTTTCATAATTTTGATAAAATTATTCTATATATATATATATCATTATTTTATATCAAGTAATTATTTATTATATTTCTAATATGTTATCTTTATTATATTATTATAATAATTATTTGAATCATAATTATATAATTTTTTTTTTAAATTAGAGCTCAAATTTAATTAATTCATTAAGCTACAATTAAAAAAAAAAATGACTATCCCATCCGTACTCATTTACTTGTTTACCTCATCAGCCCCATCGGTACAAAGGGTACCGAAAAAAGCGCTTAAGGATTTCTAAAACCCTATTTGTGGTTTAGGGCTTGGGGCCTTAGGCTCTTCTCCACTCCGCCGCCTTTTTTCGCCTTGATACTCTTTCGCCGCCGCCTCTCTTGTTCTGTTCTCTGCTGGACTCCATTTTCCCAGCAATCTCTGTTACTCCTCTGGCTGTTCTACACATTCAAAACCTCTCTTTATTTTTCCTTACCCTAGAACTCAAGTGCTGTTGATTTCGATATGAACTTGAGAAGAGCCGTAACGCCTTTTCTCCGTGGTTTGTCTACGAGTAAAGGAAGTTGGAGATGCACGACCGGATCCTGGTGCGAGTTCGAGCTTTCCGGATTCTCAGAGACCAGCAAAAGTTATATAAGGTTTTCCTGTCGAAAGATTTGTTTTCTCCTCATTGTGGATATTTCTTTTAAATTCCAGTTTATGTCCAAAGAGGAGGAAGAGAAGGCCGGCCCCTGACTTTTGTAGGTGATTCGGGGGACGCCCGGAATCTGTCATTAAATTTGCAACAGCGAAAATATGCCCTGCCATTGTCTGTGTATCTGGCGAAAATGGTATTCATGCTTATGGCCGAAGCTTTCAACTATGGAAGATATTGTTCTATCTATTATTTATTTTTCCTTGTTGCTTGTAGGAATTGGAGGGTCTGGCATCGTGATAGATTCCAAAGGCACGATCTTGACCCTTGCTCGTAATATTTTTTCACTGTATTCCAGAAGTAAGGTTAGCTTTTTGCACTACTCATTTGATTTCATTAATAATCAATTAGTCGAAGTATTTTAAAGAGATGCTTGGGTCTGGTTGGTTAAAAGAAAATTTTGTTTTTTTTTTTGCTCCTTAATCACTTTTTCTTATGTCAATTGTTCCATACCTGTTTGATTCCACACAAGCACTTTTCTTCTTCCGCTTAATAACACAATGCCATTTTTCTTTAAATGCCCTTCGCTGATGTAGCAACAACAAGAATAATGCTTGCAGTCTATAGCCGAGCAATGAGGTTTAAACAAAAATTTCCCCAAATACGAACCTCTTAGTTGCTTTTTTTTGGTTTTTTTTTTAAATTCTTGATCATAAACTAACATTGCTTAGCAGAATTACTTTTTTTTAATTACTCATACTATCTTAGAATGCAAAATAGAAGTTTGATCCCTTATTGTTTTTACATATTGTTCGTTGTATTGGTAACAGACGAATGTTCAACATTGTTTCTCTTTGAATTTCAATGTTTGATCTTAACATTTACACTACATAGCATGATTTATTTTCCAGTGAATTAGTCATCATATTCTAGTATTTAAGGATGCTTGATTCATATCCTTCACTCTACATATTGCTCATCGTAAACCCTTTACTTTTCCTGCACATATCACACCATCTTTTACACTGACATCTAATACCCCTTTATCATCACAAGCCTATTGACCTCGTATTTGGCAAGGCAAAATCATCTGGCGATTCCTTCTTGATAATCAAAATTGAACTGTATTTTGATTAATTGAGGTCGATTTGATCACATGAATTAAATTTAACAACGTCTAATCAACTCGCTCGATTCGCACACTCGATCCCTTCGACGACAACAACAACAACAACAACAACAAGCCTTTGTCCCACTACGTGGGGTCGGCAACATGAATCCTTTTTCTCCATTGTGTCCGGTTCAAAGTCAAATTCTTGTTTAAATCTAATAGAGAAAGGTCATTTCTAATATTTTCTAACCAAGTCTTTTTAGGTCTACCTCTACCTTTCTTAACATAAGTCAAATCTAATACCTCTACTTTCCTAACTGGGTCATCGGAAGGCCGCCGTTTTATGTGACCAAACCATCTAAGGCGACTCTCTCTAATCTTATCCTCCACTGGAGCTACTCCAACCTTTTCACGTATATGCTCATTTCGTATCCTGTCTCTAAGAGTAAATCCACTCATCCACCTAAGCATCCTCATCTCCGCAACACATAACTTAGTATTGTGCTTCTCTTTTAATGGCCAACATTCTGCACCATAAAGCATTGCAGGTCTCACCACCATCTTATAGAATTTTCCCTTAAGTTTAAGGGGGACTTTTCTATCACACAACAAGCCCGATGCATTCGACCTCAATAAAAAATAAGAAGGGAAGGGTAGGATGATAATTAGCTTTCATTAGAAGTTTCTAGGGTATAAGTGGGGCACTCACACGGTCAATCCCTTTGACCGAACCAGATGCATCGACTCCCTCTCTCTCTCTCATTCGAATAGACCTAACACAAGAAGCTCCCGATCGGCCCTCTCTCGCAGGTAAGAACTCCTTCGGCCTTCACACAAGCCCCTCTTCCTTTCCTCTCTCACACGCAAGAGGCGCAGCTCCCGACCAGCTTCCCCTTCCTCATGCACGAGCCGAGCACCTCTCGCATGTGGGTATCATCATCTTCTTCTTTTTCTTTCTCTTTCTGGTCTTTAAAATCTGATACTATATTGATAAGTAGATGCACATACTAATTGATAGAGGTAGTGCACACAATTTCATTCAATCATTAGTTGCTAACAGGTTGGGTTTAAACACTTTTCCCTACCAAATCTTTAAACATCTTCATACGGAATGGGTATTTGTTGTATTGTGAACAAAAATCTAATATGTTTCCTTATCTTTACATGGTCATCAATTCACTTTCAAGTTGTTTGAATTGGCCATTTAGGATGCAAATATTTTTTAAGGAATGTAGTGGTTACAATCTTTAGGGCCTATCTTTTATGATTATAAAAATCATACAATGTATATTTCTTTTAATAATAAGTCCATTTTACCATAGGTTGAACCATGACTTTGTCCACAACCTGTCACTTTCCATCATCTTCAAACTTTATTACATCCTTGTTTTGTTGCATTTTTTTTGTCACAGGCTTCTAAATCTTCTTTCAACATGCCACCACCTAAGCATGATTTTGCTTCCGTCATATCGAAATTGCAACCCACATTATCACCACAGTTGCATCATGTTTTAGAAGAGTTTTTCTCTATTTTTGATACCACAACTCATTTACATCCATATAGTGGAATTGATCATTGCATTCTGTTGGAGAGCATTGCTTAGCCAAGAAATATCCAACCTTATATGTATCCTCATTCTCAAAAGAATGCTATTGAAAAAATGGTCAAGGAAATGTCTGACAATAATATAATTCGTGAGAGCCACGTTCTATTATGTTGCCCATTAAACCTTGTCAATAAGAAAGATGGTAGTTGGTGCTTTTATGTCGCCTGCTGGGCATTAAATGCCATCACATATAAAGTTTAGTTTTTTATTCCTATGATTAAGGTGTTTCAAGATGAGTTAAAAGGTTGCTTCCATATGTTCCAAGTTAAAAGGTCTCTTCAATATATTCCACAAATGAGAACACATTAGCAACATGAAAATCGATTTAAAAGTTTCTTTCCAGCGGCCTCTTTTAATCAAGAGATAAACCGATTTGGCTATTTAAGGTCGATTTAACATGTTGATTGTACAATATCGCCTTTTCATGTGGCTTGTGCTAGATGCAGGAAAGAGGAAAATGAGTTATAGGCTTTTCCATGCCATGATTTGGCTTGTTCAAATGCTTGCTATTTTTTTTATAGTAATGTTGCCCAAATCCATAATAATATGACTTTGCAAAAATGAAGTCCCCATTATTGGGCAATTAGTTGACTCAGATGCTCACCTACTTATCATATTTTTTCAAAACCTATTTAAAGTTGGGTTAACACAATATTTACTTATTTAATCATCAAGTTAAAGGAAAGAATTTTTTTTTTGGGAAAGAAAATTTCATTAGATTTTATTTTAATTTTTTTAGGTCTCTTAGAAAGTGCTTTTAATAAAAATTTATATGATAAAATATGAGAATTTCAGCTTAAAAAAATAATAAATATGAAAGTTTCATCAAGTTAATTTGGATCTGTGGCTTATCATAAATAATAAAAATACTGTTATTTAATAAATATACATACGTAGGTGGTAAACAAACCGAGTTTGAGCAAGCTGGTAGTTTGATCATATTGAGCTTATTTGACTTTCTTTTTAATTGAATTTGACCAAGTTTTGAAATTATACATGAATATTTTGTACATTTTTATTTATTTTAATGTTGATGAGCTCATTTGATTTGAATTATTAAAAAATTTAAAATCTAATATTTTAATATAAAGTAAGCATTCACAAGTAAATAAATATATAAATTAATTTCATATTTATATTAATTAATTAAATTATCTAAAAAAATTCAAAATTTGTCATATATATAACTATATATTGTGCAAATAAAAAGAGCCAAATTTGATCGAATAAAAATATATTTGTGTTTCGTTCATTTACATACTTATTATTGTATGTATGAGAATTTAATTAATTAATTCATTAATTATATATATAATTTAATAAATTTGAATGCCTTTTACTATCTTTAAATAGGCATTTATCATCCATACCGGCAAAATAAAGTGAATTGGCAGCAATTCTGGGGTCAAAATAGTGAATAGCTCGGACTCGTTGCTCTCTTTCACTCATCTATCCATTTTGATGTTGTAGCTCGTTCGCCACATTCTCTTATGCACTCCTCCAGACAAGAAGCTTGTTAGCCCTTTGCTGTTCTTGCTCATTAAGGCTGTCAAAAATTAACATGACCCGAAACCCGACTCGGACCCGACCCAGAAAAATTCGGGTTCGGGTCAAACCGTATGTAAAACGGGTTGGGTCTGGGTTCAAATTTTTGACCTGTATGAAAAACAGGTCAAGTTCGGGTTGACCCGAAAACCCGCGGGTCGACTCGGCTAACTTGCGACCTTGACCTCAGGTCTACGGCAGGACCCGCCTACGTGAGTGCGACTGCGCCTTGGCCTCCTCCTGCCTACCCTGTGGTTCACTGCTGACTGCCCGGCGTGCCTGCATCCCACCTCCTCCGGCCTACGATAGGACCCGCCTCCGCTAGTCGACTCGCCAGGTGCTAGGCCGCCTCACTCCAAGTCCTTCATGACTCTGCCAGCCTCAACCTTGCCTCGCCTAGGCCCTACGCGCTTAACCAGTCGCCATTCACCCACGACGCGTCGACGCCCAAGCCCTAGATGACACGACTCAGCAATTGTGCAAATGGGTTTGCGGGTTGGGTCAACCCGGCAACCCATGCGCGTTGGGTCCAGGTTAGAAATCCTGACCCATTTAGCTAAACGAGTCGGGTTCGGGTCAACCCGTTTATGCCCTGGTCAAGTTGGGTTTGACCCGAACCTGACCCATTGACCTGAATTGACACCCCTATGTTAGATTGTTGTGGCTCATCTTCCAACTTGCTCTTGCTCTATAAAGCAAACTCATCCTCCCTCAGAAGCTTTCTTTATTTGTCTGGCTAATCATAATATTTTGTTTAAATCTCTAGTTCGTTGGTGAGTTTCTCCCTCTTTTTCCCTTTTGCATTTGTCAGGTGATTACAAACAGTTACTCACTTGGCCACCAAGATCTTCTAACCCCGTTGTCCTACTCTAGATGGCATGCTTGACCACTCTTATTATTGTTAATCGTACCGCTCTCTCTGCAATTGGTGTTGGCCTTATTTTTGTATAAGGTCGATTTCCCTGAGTTCATTCCTTAGTGCCTAGGTCTTCACAGTCTAGTATAGACGTGCCCATTAGCAGGATTCCCCTTAGGTGGATGCCTATTGACGTAGAATTGACTCAGCCCCATAATCTGATCCAAATTAAACTCAGCTCGACCCAATGCCAATTTTTTTCAAGCATGATAGTGTAATCGATGCGTCGTGGATCGATTCAAGTCAAATCGACGCACTATTGAGTCAAGTTGACTCAAATCAAGTTTGATTTGAACAACAATAGCTTCGATTGACCCAATCTAGCTCATCGCGAGCCAATCGAGTTGAAATGACATTAGCCAGATTAAATAAATGAATTTAAAATTAGTTTAATTTAAAATATCAGCTAACTTCGCTTAAAAAAAAATGTCTTTAGGTCTAAGTCCGCTCTTACGGCATCCTATAGACATCTGGCATAAGTCTGTTCTTACGGCAGCCATCCTGTTTAAATCTAAAAAAATCTGTCTTTAGATCTACGTCCACTCTTACGGCAGCCATCATGTTTAAATTTTAAAATCTGTCGTTAGGTCTAAGTCCGCTCTTACGGCAGCCTATAGACATCTGGCATAAGTCCGCTCTTACGGCAGCCATTCTGTTTAAAAATAATTAATTGAACATCTAACATTTGAATTTATTTAAATTAAGATTAAAGCACTCTCATTATCCTTTTCAATTGAATCAAATTTTAAGTTAAAAGGGGCGGTTATGGCGTCTTTTTTACGATTCGGTTAGGACGGTTCTACTCCACGATCTCCTCTTCCCCCTATTCATTCGCACGATCCCTCTCCCTCTCCCTCTCATTCATAAGAACCGAATCCCCCAGCCCCGTCTCCTCTCTATTCGCTCAAACCCCCTCCTCGTCTCTCTATTCACACAACATAGGACCAAACGAAGAGCCCTAGCCGTCCGCCCCTCCTTCCTGTTGAATCACACGAGCATCAAGCCTCTCTCGCCTAGATTGGACGTCATGGTCATTGTTGCAACCCTTTCTGTATCAAATATGGCTCTTCTAGCACAATTACCATTAGTTCAGACTAATCATATTTGTTATTAGAGCATTAGCCTTAACATATAAGATTCAACATGGTCATGGTTAGATTGAGGATGGAGACAAAAATCTTAGAGGACCCTATGGAGACACAATCTCATGAAGTTTCATCCATTTGATCCATCCAACAATAAGATAAATTTAAGATAGTGGAAAGGGTTTCATCTACCTCTCAAATAAGGTGGCCAACGTCATGGTCATTGTTGCAACCCTTTCTGTATCAAATATGGCTCTTCTAGCACAATTACCATTAGTTCAGACTAATCATATTTGTTATTAGAGCATTAGCCTTAACATATAAGATTCAACATGGTCATGGTTAGATTGAGGATGGAGACAAAAATCTTAGAGGACCCTATGGAGACACAATCTCATGAAGTTTCATCCATTTGATCCATCCAACAATAAGATAAATTTAAGATAGTGGAAAGGGTTTCATCTACCTCTCAAATAAGGTGGCCAACGTCATGGTCATTGTTGCAACCCTTTCTGTATCAAATATGGCTCTTCTAGCACAATTACCATTAGTTCAAACTAATCATATAGAATAAAATAATCATTTGACATGAATTAAGAATTGAGAAATCCAACTTGTCTTTTCTGTTAATCATCTTTGTGCGGTCTCTATAAAGATATATGCTAATGCATGTTTTGAACATTAGCTTTTTGTCTAAACTGAAATCTTTAGAATATTGTTATTATTTGTGGCTTTTGGGAATAAAAAGAAAGAAAGAATATTCTAATATGATTTTAGTTGGTAAATCAACGCAATGCATCTGTTCTATTTGTTTTACTGATTTTTTGAACTGTATTTTCTATCAAGCAATTTTATGTTGCTCATTGAGTGTTTATTCATTGAGAAATGGTGTAGGTATTCCATAGGTGCGGTTAATATCGTGGCACACACAAGTGTTCTTGGCACAAATCAAATATGGCTGTTTTGGCTTTAGTGTACTGAATATTAGTTAGAATGGCAATTAGGTCAATATTTCCCCCTTTTTTATTTTGTAATTCTTCACTTTTAGTTGTTTCATAATGAACTTTATATAAAAAATTTCTTCAATATTGTGTCATTATCACTTTTAGTTGTTTCATAGTGTACTTTATATAAAAAATTTCTTCAATATTGTGTCATTATGTTATTATGTGATTTTATGCATCTATATCTTGGTGTTTATTTAAATGAGATGCCAACATTATAGTTTTGCAGTTGCTTTGATGGGTTTTGTTTGTTCCCTTTATACTCTCTTATGAATTAAGCTAATTGGCTTGGTAATAGTACATTTTCTCATGTTGAAGCAACATATGTGCAATCCATCCTAAAATAGTAGAAGATTGTTTGGATTTCAATAGATGCATGATTGGGGCATGAACTTATTTGAATATGCATCACATTTATGAATATCTTCATATATTTGCTTTTCATGTGAACGCTTAGAAAAACTCTTCTGGTTTATTTCTACTAGAAAATAAGCATTTTGTTTTTGGTGGAACTTGTCGGGTTTGTTTGCGAACGCTTTTTAAAAAGAAAAAAATCATATATGTTTGGCATTTTTAATTATTTTTTATTTTTACAAATAAATTAATTATTTTAAAATGCTCATAATAATTTAGATATTTGGATTGTTTTTAAAGATAATTATCACCATCAATATCATCACCTCATTGTTTGCTGCCTTTGGCTTACTCGAGAGCTCTACCACCACCGCATAAATAAATAAAAACATATTTTAAGATGCCAAACATGTTTTATTTCTGGAGAAAACAGAAGCAAAATTATAAAAAAAAAAGTGATCCAAACTACCCACAGTTTTTTATGATTATATTTATTTTTCTAGTTTTTTTTATGATTATATTTATTTTTCTTTGTTGGAGTTGTTATATTAACTTTATTATGCCCAAGGCCGAGCGCTTCCACCTTGAGTAATGGTGTGGCGTGGTATTCCACGGGAGAGGTTAATATTGTGGCACACAAATGTGTGTTGGGCATACATCAAATATGGCTTTCTTGGCCGCTTTGCTATGATAAGCAATTGTTAGGACCAGGGTTGAGCCAATATTTCTCATTTATTCACCCTTTTGCTTTCCTAACTGTTTTTCCTTGTTTAATCATCCTTTTGGTATGTCAATTTAATTGCAATATTAGATGAGCTTGTTTAATTTAACTGTTAATCTATCAGGTGACTAAAATTAATCTTTATATAATTAATCTTTTTTTTTGTCATTTTGGTATTCAATCTGTCATTATTTTTGCAATAGACAAGATTAATGGTTGCAGGGCTAGGGCATTTTGGAGAAATACCTATCGTACCTATCAAATCTTTTGAAAATCATCTTATGCAGAAAGCCAGAGATTGGTTAAGGCATTTTAAGAGGAAGTGAAAAGACTTTCCCTGGCATTTGAAGAACAGGTACGATTATTGGATATTGAATTTAAAACATTATTCCCATCAATGAAAAAAGAGAACTTCTATGTGCATTTAAAATAGTCATTTATGATGTTCTAATACTTCTTAATATTGAACTATGTTGTGACAAACACCATATAGAACACATGCACTTTTCGGATATATGCTTGATATATGTCGGACGTGTCATTTACCATTTCAATTAAAAAGAAAAAAAGAAAAAAAATAACTGACACATTTGCCTGACAAATATGTCATGGATAATAAATTGTAATTTTAAAATATATTATAAAATTACATAAATAATTTAAGTTATTTATTCTTTTTTATTTAAAAATGCATTATCTAAATAACTAAATTGCAATTTAACATTATTTTTATTTTCCTTATGTCACTCTATTTTTCCATGATTTTTTAAAAATATATTTTTATAATTTTTAAGAAAATAATAAATTTTAGTAATTTATAATGTTATGTGATTATTTATTTTTTTCAATTGAGTTAAAAGTATATAATAAATTTAAATATATTTCTCATTTTATGTGCAATGAAAATAAATGTATTATTATATGATATATTTCACTTTATTTTATTATATTTGTATAATTATTGTAATTTTTCTTAATGTTAAGATACAACATTATAATATCATGTATAATATGTGTTTGTTTTTTGTGTTTTCAATAATAAATGCTTCTTATATCAGCATATTATCCTATTGCAGAGATGTGATATTTTTATGTCAACACTGCTATTTTTTGTTAGAACTGTAACTATCAGTCACTACATTCACCTGTTGACCTCGTTTTTTTTTAATATTATCTTGATTTGCTCTCAAGCATGTTCAATCAAGTTGATTGGGCCTCGTCGAGCTCGAATCGACTCGAATTGAGTCGAATTAGACTCGACCACGTTCGATTAGCCCGCGTAGTTTGTTTTGATCGCGATGAGTTTGATCTGACCCAAATCAATCACAATTTGAGTTTAATTTTATTTATCTAAATTGACTAAGCTCAATTAAACCCAAATTGATTTAGTTTGAGCCAGGTTTAGCCCAAATAAGGTTGGATTAATTTCTATTCAGGCCCATTTGACTTTCGTAATAGTTTGAATCTTGTTCCTAAATCAAGAAATGGATCCAACGGCTCTAGTTCGATCGAATTCCTAAACCCGCTGTTGTCCTCGAGTTCAGTTGCGTGAGCTTCCCACTTCAGGATAGAGGCAAACTTCTTTTCGTAGGGGTCGAGGGTGGCAAAGCCCATTCGGTGTATGAAGATGGGATCGAGAAGGCGAGGCAGCGGGGGGCTCTCGCAACTCTCCCGAGGAATAACCCTTCGGCTTTCCCCCATTTGAGAGGGGATCCCCCCATTGGCAGATACCTAGCGCTCCAGCCCTTTCTTCCTCTCGCTCTCGGTTCGCAGGAGCTCCAAGCGAAACTCCCTCCCAACTCCCGTCTCTGACTGGTTCGCACGAAACTCCCCAAGGCGGAACCCCCTAGCCCCTTCTCTCTCTCTCGATCTCCCCCATTCGCAAACCCTACCCCCCATTTCTCTCCCTCATTCGCCCCACCCAAGAGCAAGACAGGAGAACTCCCGCTGGTTTCTGCCTCTCTCGTGTGGATCCGCCGAATCGGAGCCCTCCCCATCTTCCTCTGTGCGTGCGAGATGGACTGAGCCCGACCCCTTGCGCCTTTCCTGCTCCCGTCGGCTTTCACCTCCGTCGACTTGCTCTAGCCGCCAGCCTTTCTTGCAAGCAGGTGATTTCTTCTCCTTCTTCTTCCCCCCCTCCAAGATTTCTTCCATTCCATTTCCTCTTCTTCCTCCTCATTTTTCCCTTCTTCTTCTTCTTCTCTTCTTCTGATTCTTTCTCCTTATTTCCTACCCTTTGATGATTGAATAAATGTGATTTGCCTGAGCATAAATTATTTTACAAGTAGATAGTCAAGATGAAATATGTATGAGACAAGTTCTATGGAATGCATGATTTCCCTAGAATAGCATTCAGTGAGATAGTTTCATCTTCAAGCATAAAACAAGCAAAAAGATAACTTGGTTGTTTATGCTATTATCATCTTCTAAATGAGCCCTTTGACGCAATATGTTAAATGCGTTTTATGATTATGATGATTGGAGTTGTGTATTAAAGCTCATAATGTAGTAATTTAATAATCTCCTTTTTCATTTAATCTTCTTTGTATATACGATTTCTTGTGGGTTGGCAATATGACAGTTTGTTTATTTGAGTATAAAACTTACTATTAATGACAAAAAAAATGACTATGGCGATTTCGAACTTTTCACATTTCACTCATTCCTATCATAGTTCATGGCAAAATAAATATCGCTAAAATTTCATTAAGGTTTCGATGAAGGCATGAGTGATTTATTTTCAAAGAAATAATAGGCATGTTGGTGTGTTTAGACATATCTTTGAACCTCGACATGAATGCGTGTTGGTATTCCTATTATTCCATCCTTTTTTTTTACACTTCATTTGTTAGTGTGGTTGCAAGAATTTGTTGGAAAGGCCTTATGAGTATTTATACTATGGCATTCATTGCTGAAATCCTACAGCATTCATTGACAAGTCTATGAAAAGAGTTTTTTTTTTTGGGTTGTATTGGAAAGTTATATGCATTTTTTTTTATACAATGCTCGCATTTGAAATTAAAGACTTATTGATTGGTTGGAAAGCATGTATAGGTATTCGAGTCATAATATCATGTTGTTATTTTCATGTATGAAAAAATGTGTGTATAAATTTCTTGTGCTAGCGAACAAACCTGACATAGAGCGCAAAATAACTCGTAGAGAATTTGTAGGTCATTTATGCATATTTATGCCTTGAACATGTAGCTCATTATTAGCAATATGTGTGGGATGTCATGATGATTCTTGCCCATGCACATATATCTTTGGTGTATTTTAATGTCTTGAAAGGTGATGGGTGTTTGATAGAATTTGTGGAGGCATGAGCATTAAATCTAAAGAATGAGTGGAGATTGGCATTGGGTAAGCACTCTTGTCATTAATGGAAGTCTTATAGTTTGTTATTCAATTCAACAAAGACTGTGCGGAATGTATTGTTCATTGTCACGGATGTATAAAAAAAATGTTTGCATATAAAAATCATGATTATTTGAGAAGTTTGTTAGATATTGTTGTTCTCAATTTCTAAATTCTCATCGCATGATTGCTCCAATTTCTTTCCCATGATTAGGCAATTCTCTCTTATTCATGATTATATTTGTTTCTTAGATGCCATATGAATGCGTAATTATTGATAAGTTGGTGATGCATCATGATCGCTTACAATTAACACGGGAGAGAAATAAGTAGTCATATTACTTTTTAGATTTAATTTGTCATCCTTATCATAACTTATGATGAACAAGTGCTATCAAAACTTGGCAATATCATGTTGAAAACATATTTGATGGCAAGAAGTCATAATTATAGCGGCATGTATATATATATTTGCGAAGCCTCTCACGACATGCTTCATTTATTTGTGTTCAAATGAGTCTCACTTCATATTTTAATAATATGAGTAAATATATAGTTCATTGACAACGTTTATGTAATGTTCGCATGAGTATTCTTGAGTTTAAAGTTGCACTTACATAATCGATATCAAGCAAACGTAGAAGCTTGTAGTTACATTATATGACTTTGTTTGTTCTATGTTTCAATCATGGATATAACTGATTCAATATGAAGTTGCATAATTCATGTTAAGAATGAACATAAGTTTCATATGCTCTTACATTTTCTTCCTCTTTGATGAAAGTGGAAAGTTTGCTGAGAAATATTAATGTCTTGTGTAGTATCACTTATCACTTATGTTGTTGGAGCATTTTTTCTAATGGTTGGGCAAGGTGAACTAGCCTCAAAACCCTTCTCTTCTTATTTGCATTTAGTTCAAATTCGATTGAAATGAGATGATGAGATTTCTTTATGCTTTCTTGGGTTTGTTTGGGCTTTATGCGAAAATCATATTGACAATTACATTAGAATGTTTCTTGAACATTGGAAAACAAATTGGCATCAAATTATCTTTCTTTCCTTTTTCTTTCCAATAACGTGAGATTGACTTTGAACTGTTGGCAAAATGATGAATATTCAAGCACAAAGCGAGTTTATGAATTAGGATTAAAAGTCTTTCTTGGACACCTGATGGCATATAGTATGGAAATTGAAAATTTGTTGAGAAGCAATCATGTGTCTTATGTTTCAAATGTGAACTTTTCTATAGAATCGATTCGATGCTGTGTTGTAATGTTGGAAAATTCCATAACTTCCTCTATGTTGGAAAATCTCATAAATTGTTTTATAGTGGGAAGGTTTTATGGAGTGTTGTATGATAAAAAGCATCCATTTTGGTTATGTGTTGGAAAGTATTCATTGGGATTATCTTTTATATAAAAGTTGCTATTATGGATTTGGTGCGATGATGCTATTGACCTTCTCTTTTGGTGAATTTCATAAGTGTTTTGGAGGAGGACTTAGAAGTATTTGCAAGAACTGATTTTATGCATTTATAATTCATTGTGATGAAGGTGAATATAAGGTGACTTGTGTGGTCTTATATAGTAGTTTGAGAGAAAAGTTGCATTGCCTGTTTATATGTAGCATAAAATGTTTCTCATGAATTTTAGAGAATGTTTTGTGTTAAGAGGATTTATGATTGACTTTAGATTTACTTTGCGTTGAAAAGTGTTATGATAAGTTTCTTGAATGCTTTACAATGAGAGGTTTCATAAAACTTTCTTGTTGGAAAGCTTTATGGTCATACCCCACACCAAAAAAAGAGCATTCGATGTCCTGTATTGGAAAGACTTTTTATGGATTTCTTATGAAGAGAAGTTGGGTCACTTTGTTTATGAAGTTCTTACAATTGTTATTTTGGGATTGAAATTATTTTCTTTTATAAATGGTTTTGTGTTGGAGGTTCTTTAAGTCCCTTTTGGGATAAAGTGATATTTTTGAGAGCTCTTTAATGTCTTTTCTTTTTAGAATGAAGTGATATTTAGTATATGAATTGCCCTTCTCTTGTTAGTATTTATTTCTAAAGTTGAGCTTAGGTTGAATATGAAATGAAAGTTGCTTGTTCTTGTTTTAGTTTTGGGAGCTTGTTTTCCTCTTCGTTGCTTTGGGTTTCGTATAGGATATAGTTTGAGTCATTTAATCGTTTGAGTGCTTATTCTTGGAACGTGGGGACAGCAAAGGGCGCCAAAACACCTTCTTCTTTATTCGTATTATATTGAATTGGGGTGAAGGTCGTTTTAGAGGCATACTTGACTTCAAAGAGGTATGCCCAATAATAAAACGCCTACATTCCTTTTATTATTTTTGATTTTCATTCCTTCCTTTTTGACATTTCATCGCCTTTCTCTTTATTTCTCTTCTCTCTACTACTATTCTATTTATTATCTTATTTTATTTATAGATTCCTAAATTTATTGATATATGTACGAATGTCCAAAGGGTTAGAAAAGAGCTTCTTTTTGTCCCCTATAACACTAGTGACACCTAAGGACAAAAATTAAGGACCGAGTCTAAGATAACATAGACTTAGGGTGCATGCTCCTTATAGGATAGAGACACCAAAACATAAACTTAGTGACACATTTTCCTAGGCTTGTTGCGCCTTAATTCATTAATAATCAACAAATAAAAGCTCCCTTAATCATTAATAGATTACTTAATCTATCTTTCTTTTAATTTATAACAAACTAAAATTAACTTAATAAAGTTGGTTACTATTGGGTAACCCAGGCCTATGAGGCTATTAAGTTAGCCCCAAGGAGGTTGAAATAAACCTCACGGCCTCGGTGAGCAACAAAGGTAGTAATCAATCAAACACTAAAAATAAAAATCTTTAAAATTAATCTTAAAATATTAATACTTATACTTAAACTAAAATTTTTTCTTAACCTTCAACAAATTAAAACACAAGTAACTTTAGCTAAATCATCTTACATAGGATACACCCGAAATCACACAGCTTGTTACACACACCTAGGCTTGTTTGTTAGGACACGACTTCTAGTCCTAGGTTAGGCCGATGTTTTGTTTTATTATTTGATGTCAATTACTACTGCCAAGTTAGAGAACCCCTACATTATGTTATGTTTCAGCAATAACATCTGTTAGTCACATTTTTATTTACCTGCATTTATTTTCTGAATGGCATCTACGCTCATTTGTGTATTTTTCTTTTATCTTGTTTTGTGAGGTACATTGGGTCATGCATGATCAAGAATCAGTGAATGATTTGCTCGCTTAAATCTCTTAAGTGGCTGCGCCACAATCTTACAGGGTTGATAATCAGTGGATAGTCTGCTTGCTTGGAACTCTTAAGTGGCCGTGCCACGGTTAGGTATAATCCCTGCAACTTATAAAAAAAAACTCCTAATTGTATATCGAAACTGCTACACACCACACACATCTTGTTATTAGCTTTTAGTTTAATATATATTCTAGCATGTTTAGGTAGTTGGCCATAGGTTAGTGCACTAACGAAGCTTTGGCCCTATAGGCCAAAGCTTGTCCCCTTCTGTGAGCCCTAGAGACCCTTCTGGTCACCTTAGGCCTGAAGTGTAGGCCCACCTATTTATGCTATATGCATCGCAGTTTTTCCATACGAAGTGGGCACCGTTAGGATGTTCCTTTTTTTTTTCTATTTTGGGTGTGATACCCCCCCACCTTCTGTGAGCCTTAGAGACCATTAGGGTCATTTTAGGCCTGTAGTGTAGGCCACCTACTTGTGCCATGTGCATCGTTGTTTTCCCACACGAAGTGGGCACCGCTAGGATGATTCTCTATCGTTGTGTGATATGGGTACCTTGCGTGGAGGGTATCCTCGGTATGTTTATTTACTTTCTGTACTCTGGATGTCATGCATGCATCTTTATACAACTTACTCCACAGTGCACCTTGCCTACATACATGCATTGCATTAGTATTACTCAAATGAAAATATCACATTATCTTTCAGTAGTCTTTAGAATACTTTCACTTATGCATCTGTCTCATGCATCATATATGACGCTAGATAGATTCGTTTGCATATTACAGAGTCCCTGATTTAAACCTCTGAACTAAAAGTCCTTGATTCCTTAGGATAGAGCCTTCTTATCTTGCATACATATAGGACGATTTTGTGTTTAGGATGTTAGCTGGCAGCTCACTCCAGGCAAGCATAAGCCCAGATTGTACACCCCTCAATGTGTTTCTTTTCATCTTTGATGAATTCTGAGTCTGTCATTTCTCTTAGGATAGTAATCTGATTTTTGATCTTCTAAACTCAAAATTTTAATCATATCTCAACTCATCTGAAAATTCTAATCATCATTAAGGGTAAAGAGAAGAGTTTATCCTCTTGGAATATAACTTATGAACTTTTTCTGTGCACCAAATTAAGAAGAGAATAATACATCGTCCTTAATCGAGAGTTTTTTTAGGCTAAGGCTTAAGATGTAATTAACCACGGGGGCTTGCGCCCACGCGCCCGTGGGAAACCGATCCCCACATCAAATAAACCCGATTCAAGCTGATGTATCGAATGGGGGAAATCTCGTGACATTTTGGGTCATATATTATTATCCATCGAGGTGTGTAGGTGAAAGCCACTATCTTCCATGGTTAATCGTATATATGATCCCATCTGCTCTTCCATTGACCTGCTTGTGTAGAGTGTAAAGGCCTACGACCATTTTGTCCTACGGGATAGTGTGATCGTACCCTTTGCATTTTATCCCCCGCGAGCAGAATCCTTTCGGAGTCCGAAAGGACTCTACTTATATGGAACAGAATACAAAGGGTACGACCGCACTATCCCGTAGGACAAAACGATCGTAGGCCTTTACAGTCTACCCAAGTAGGCCAATGGAAGAGCAGATGGAGTCATACATACGATTAGCCATAGAGGATAGCGGCTTTCGCCTACACACCTCGATGGATAATGATATATATGACCCAAAATGTCACGAGATTTCCCCCATTCGATACATCAGCTCGAATGAGGTTTATTTGATGTGTGAATCGGTCTCCCATGGGCGCAAGACCCCCGTGGTTAATTACATCTTAGACCTTGGCCTAAGAAAACTCTCGATTAAGGATGATATATTATTCTCTTCTTAATTTGGTGCACAGAAAGAGTTTCTAAGTTCTATTCCAAGAGGATAAACTCTTCTCTTTACCCTTAATGACGACTAGACTTTTTCAGATGAGTAGAGATATTATTAAAATTTTGAGTTTAAAAGATCAAAAATTAGATTACTATCCTAAGAGAAATGACAGACTCAGAATTCATCAAAGATGAAAAGACACATTGAGGGGTGTACAATCTGGGCTTATGCTTGCCTGGAATGAGCTGCCAGCTAACATCCTAAACACAATCAATCGCCCTACATGTATGCAAGATAAGAAAGCTCTATCCTAAGGAATCAAGGACTTTTTAGTTCAGAGGTTTAAATCAGGAACTCTACAATATGCAACAGAATCTGCCTCGCGCTGTGTATGATGCATGAGACGGATGTATAAGTAAAAGTATTCTAAAGACTACTGAAAGATAATGTGACATTTTCATTTGAGTAATGCTAATGCAATGCATGTATGTAGGCAATGTGCACTGTGGAGTAAAGTGTATAAAAAATACATGCATGACATCCAGAGTACAGGAAATAAATAAACACACCAAGGATACCCTCCAGGTAAGGTATCCTCATCACATCACAATAGAAAATTATCCTAACGGTGCCCACTTCGTGTAGGAAAACAACGATGCCCATGGCACAAATAGGTGGCCTACACTACAGGCCTAAATGACCCTAATGGTCTCTAAGGCTCACAGAAGGTGGGGGGTATCATACCTAAAACAAAAGAAAAAAGGAAACATCCTAATGGTGCCCACTTCGTGTGGGAAAACTGCGATGCATATAGCACAAATAGGTGGGCCTACACTACAGGGCTAAGGTGATCATAAGGGTCTCTAGGGCTCACAGAAGGGGGCAAGCTTTGGCCTCTAACCTATGGCCAGCTACTTAAACATGCTAGAATATATATTAAACTAAAAGTTACTAACATGATGTGTGTGGTGTGCAGCAGTTTCGATACATAATTAGAAATTTTCTTTACAAGTTGCAGGGATTATACCTGACCGTGGCGCGACGACTTAAGAGTTCCAAGCAAACAAACTATCTATTGATTATCAATCCTGCAAGATTGTGGTGCAGCCACTTAAAAGCTTTAAGCGAGCAAATTATTTACTGATTCTTGATCATGCTTGACCCAATGTACCTCGCAAGACAAAATGAAAGAAAAATACACAAATGAGCGTAGATGTCATTCAGAAAATAAATGCATGTGAATAAAAAAATATATATATGACTAACAACAAATTTAATATTCATATTTATAAAACATATACATGTTATTGCTAAAACATAAAACAATGCAGGGGTTCTCTAACTTGGCAGGAGTAATTGGCTTCAAGTAATAAAACAGAACATCGGCCTAACCTAGAACTAGAAGTCGTGTCCTAACAAACAAGCCTTGGTGTGTGTAACAGGCTGTGTGATTTTGGATATGTCCTATGTAGGATGATTTAGCTAAAGCTGCTTGTGTTTTGATTTGTTGAAGGTTAAGGGGGAAACTTTAGTTTAAGCATAAATATTAATGTTTTAGGATTAATTTTAAAGATTTTATTTTTGATTGATTACTACCTTTGTTGCTCACCGAGGCTGTGAGGTTTATTTCACCCTCCTTGGGGCTAACTTAATAGCCTCGTAGGCCTGGGTTACTCAGTAGTAACCAACTTTGTTAATTTATTTTAGTTTGTTATAAATTAAAAGAAAGGTAGATTAATCAATCTATTATTAGTTAAGAGAGATTTTGTTGATTGATTATTAATGGATAAGGTACAACAAGCCTAGGAAAATGTGTCACTAAGTTTATGTTTTGGTGTCTCTATCCTATAAGGAGCATGCACCCTAAGTCTATGTTGTCTAATATTCGGTCCTTAATTTTTGTCCTTAGGTGTCACTAGTGTTATAGGGGACAAAAAGAAGTTCTTTTCTAACCATTTAGACATTCATACATATGTCAATAAATTTAGGAATCTATGAATAAAATAAGATAACAAGTAGAATAGTAGTAGAGAGAAGAGAAGTAAAGAGAAAGACGATAAAATGTCAAAAGGAATGAATAAAAAAAAATAATAATAAAGGAATGTAGGCGTCTCATTATTGGGCATACCTCTTTGAAGTCAAGTATGCCTCTAAAACGACCTCCATCCCAATTCGATATAATACGAATAGGGAAGAAGGTGTTTTTGGCGCCCTTTGCTATCCCCACATTCCAAACAAAACACTCGAGAAAATAACAAAGGGGAAATAAGCTCCCAAAACTAAAACCAAAATAAGCTTTCTTCTCAACCACCATATTCATTAAAACTCAATTTTAGAAGCAAGCACAAAGAGAAGACAACTCACATACAAAATATCATTTTATCCCAAAGGAGACTCAAAGAGCCCTCAACACAAAACCATGCATAAAAATAATTTCAATCCCAAAATAATAATTGTAAAACTCCATAAACAAAATGACCCAAATCCTCTTCATAAGAAATCCATAAAAAGTCTTCTCTCTGATACAAAACAATCGAGTGCTTTCACTTTTGGACGTGGGATAAACTCATGAAAATCTTCTAATAAGAAGATTTCATAAAACCTTCTATTATAAAACATTTACAAAGCATAGAGTAGAATATCTCGAGACAAAACGATTCGCAAAGCTTTTCCAACAAATACAACTCATAAAACTCTTCAACATAAAACAAGCCATATAATTTTTGATGCAAGGTGAATCATAAAGATTTTCAATGGAAAATGTCTCATAAAACTTTCCAACCATAAAGTAATTCATAGATCTTTCCAACAGATTCTATCAGCCATGCTATATGACATTAAAGATTTAAAACAGACTTTCAATTCGGATTCATGAACCAACTCTTATGCCGAATATACAACCATTTCTATGTGTCACACTCCACCAAACATGCTAAAGTTTCCAACACATGCCATTCTCCAAAATTATAGAGAACACTTCATACAATATGTAAAGGAGATGATGCAACTCCCATCTTAAGCAATCATATAAAACACTACTAGTCACCGTATACTTACCTTCATCGTAATGTATAACAAATGCATATAATAGTTTCTTACAAACACTCATAAATCCTCTTCCAAAACACTTATGCAACTCACCAAAAGAGAAGGTTAATAGCCTCATTGCATTAAATCCATAAGAACAACATAAACCCTACGAATGTTTTCCAACACATAAACCAAATGGATACTTTTTATCATACAACACTCCATAAAACCTTCCCACCATAAGACAATTTATGAGGTTTTCCAACATAGAGAAAGTTATGGAATTTTCCAACATGAGGAGAATCGTAAGAGCTTTTCAATATAAAATCACTCATAAGGCTTTCCAACAACTTCTAAAGTTTATCAACAAGTTTCCAACATTCACAAAAACACTTCAAGTAAATGCTCACTTTTTTTTATGAATATGAAGAGACACTTCTACCATATATCTCTCTCACAAAACATAACCTCAAACAATACAAATTACTTTCTCCAAAACTCAAATTGTCAAGCAACTAATGAAATGTAGAAAAGAAGCTTTTGAAAGTTATAAACGAAGTTCTTGAACACAAAATAACACATTTTCCCTTCTCCACACGATCACTTATATAAGGCAATCACAATCATAAGTTAGAAAGAAAGAATGCTTTATCTTCAAGTCTTAAAAGTAATGAACACACTACGAAAATTTCTACACATAGAACTTTACTAAGTACGTTTACATTAGTAAGAGCATAAGGAAGAGCCATTCACCAAGTAATCACGCGAGAGAATACCTCTTAAAAGTGTTGTTAAAACTCCAATGAAACATATGAACAATTATCACCAAATGTAAGTGTAGCATCAAAGCACATTCATATGTTTAAACTTCTCTAAGTATAACCATTGCTATCATTTAAAAGGCGAGAGATAGTGAAATAAAAGAGATATGAATAAGATAACACTTGCTTGCAAACTTGCAATACTTTCATGTAGTGAGCACCCCTAGAATGGAGTATGTGAAGCCCTCACACATCACACTAACTCCGCTTTGCAATAATTGTAGAAGAAACAACACGAAGCATATGAAATTTACTCATGCCGGCAAGGTAGATTTTCCAATGAAATTCATGAAATCCCCCTTTCTTTATCAATGAAGACCCCTATCAACTTTTAATGGGCATTTTCACAAATACCTTACATGCATACTCTGATAAAGAATAACATGGATTTCCATAACCTTCCATAATCTATACAAAAACTCACCAAGATTTTGAAATAGAGAAAGAAACGACTACAAAGTATATTATCATCCCTCTTTTTTTAGGACTTCATATCATTCTTTTGACCGTGACATACATGAAGCACATGAAAATATCTCAAAGGTAGTCAAAACTCCTACTATATGTCAGTTCTAGTTGCCAACACAAGTATGCATAAACATTGTTATTACCCTTGATATATGTATAAATCAACTCATCATCAATCAACGAGGCAAAAATACCAAAGTCAAACAACAAAGAATAGATCATCAAACTCACAGTAGCATGAACTAGAAATAGTCATTTTTCTAAGGCATTGTTAAAGATAACTTTAGAGCTTCATAAATGATGATCATGGATGAGCAAACCTCAAAATAAAAGCATCAAGAATCAGTGAATCATGAATGAGAGGTAGGAATATAAGGAAGAGATGGGCTAAACAGAGAAAGGGAAAGAGCAGAAATGAAAGAAGAAGAAGAAGAAAAGAGAGAGAAAGCAATGAAAGAGGAAGAGGAAGAAAAGGAAAGATAAAGGAGAGGTATACCTTGCAATCGAAGAGAGGCCAACGGCTGGGCTCGGGTCAAGTCGGCGTCGAGTTCAGACTTGGAGGCAGAGTCGGATGAGAGAGGGGTTCGTCGGGTTTGGCTACATGAGAGAGAGGAGGGGAGGCGGATTCCGCCTGGGTGCTCGCCCGAGTAGAGAGAAGGCGACGGAGGCAAGGGGGGTTGCGTCGCCTGGCCTTCACGAACCAGAGAGAGACCGAGAGAGGGAGAGGGTTTCGCCGGGGGCTCTTGCGAATCGAGAGCGAGAGGAGGAAAACGGGAGAGGGCTGGGGCGCTAGGCGTCGTGGGAGAGAATCAGTGGGAGCCCAACCGAATGCCCAGGGATTCTGAAGGCTTTGAAAGAAAACGGACGTCGAAGCCCGGAGTGGAAGCCCGCCCGTTCTCGCCATCTTGCTCCAGCTTTCGAAATTTCCTTGAGCAGCTTTGTCCGTCGCTCTATACCTGCCTCAACCACAGAAGTCTTCTGAATAGCGAGATTTCAGCTGAATCCTGGATCTCGCTCATTCGTAGCCGTAGATGTAATTACCGGATTTAGGCGGTGATTCGAATTAAGCCAAAAGTCAATTGAAACCTGGTTTGAATTAAAATGAGTTGATTCGACTCAGATTTGGGCTCAAACCGAACCCAATTTTGAGTCAAATCTGGGCTGAATAAGGTTCGAGTCGACTGGCTTAGTTAATATAACGAAATTACGCTCAAATTGGCGCCAACCCGGGTCGGATCGGTCTTGACGGGGCTGAGATAAATTGGTCGAGGCTAATTAAGCCTTGTCGAGTATAATTCGGCTCAATTCGAGTCGATTCGAGCCTAAGTTAGACTCGATGGAGTCCAACAAAGTCACTCGAAGGTGCTCGAGGGCAAATCAAAAATAAATAAAAAAAAGAAAATGAGGTCGTACCCTTTAAATATATTTCTCATTTTATGTGCAATGAAAATAAATGTATTATTATATGATATATTTCACTTTATTTTATTTGTATAATTATTGTAATTTTTCTTAATGTTAAGATACAACATTATAATATCATGTATAATATGTGTTTGTTTTTTGTGTTTTCAATAATAAATGCTTCTTATATCAGCATATTATCCTGTTGCAGAGATGTGATATATATCAGCATATTATCCTGTTGCAGAGATGTGATATTTTTATGTTAACACTGCTATTTTTTGTTAGAACTGTAACTATCAGTCACTACATTCACCTTTAGACTAAGAGGCAGTTCTTCCGCTATCAACTGCCTCTGCTTCTCTTATATCTAATTTCCTTAAAACTTGTTAGCCTACATTATTTTAAAGTTTTATTAGCATATATATATATATATATATATATATATATATATATATATGTGTGTGTGTGTGTTATATCTTATCTTTATAACTTATTTATGTTTGTATCATTAATATGTCCTTATTTATTAAAATTAGATTAACAAATATTTAAACTATGTATTTGTATGTGTGATACAATCAAATTATTTAGAATTTTGCGAAGTAATGATGTTGAAAGTTGATAATTTTTGTAGCTATTTTTATTTGGATTTTAAGGATTGAAGCCCAAATCTAGTGTTAGTAGGATTCGATCATAGGATTTTGATAGTAAATTCCAAGTTTTTTATTGACTAAATTAACTGGCACACACATATTATTAAAATTTTGATTGATAATATTGAGAAGAGAACATGATTGGAATATGTTTTTTTATAAATATATAATATTTGAATATAAATGTTGCATTTGAGGACCCACATTATTTTTCTACAAGGTCAACATATTATTGTATTTACGGTTATTATTTCTAACCCCTCTTCTTCATGCAGAGCCATAATGTGATTTTGCCTAAATACATGAGGTTGAGGTAGCAAGAGATAAGAAACTTAATGTGGATATTGAATTTTGTTGCACAGAGTTTGTTTTCTATTAACTATAAACTCATAATGACTCACTAACTCTCTACTTCAACTATTGTACTATCATCGTTCACCTCTTTAAATTGACTTGTCTTAGGGGGAAAAATAAGATAAAGAAGAATTTAGGTTTGAAAATAAATGATAAATTTTAAAATGAGCTTTGCAATATGATTTCTAAAATAAGAAAACTTTGTGAGAAATATAATTAAAATTAAATCTAAATATTTCAGCAAAAGTTGATAAAAATCTTATGCTAGAATGAGAAGAGAGGAGAAGGGAAGCAATACCTTAGATTTTAATAAACACAAAACAAATCAAAACTATTCACTTGATCAAAGTTTAAAATTGCGTAATTAGGCATTAAGACTTTTTTCATTCGTGAGGCAAGGCGTAAGTCCTAAAATTTAAATTGCGTAAAGTGAAAGTTAAGTTTAAAAGTGATTTTTTATATATACCTAAATAATATATTAAAAGATGAAATATTAACTTTCTATTGGTTTATGAATTAACAAATTGTCATATATATGAAATTAAAAATTACACGACGTAAAATGAGAAGTAATAAATTACCTGAAAAATTGAAATCTAAATTTCATGACCTGAACAGCATAAAATATAGGAATTGCTTTAAAAGTATCATATAACATCAAGTTCAACTCCAAATACTTTTTTCCTAGTTCCATACTCATCTACATGTTATTCTTAAATAAAACTGTGATAGTTGTCAACAAATCAGAAGTCATATGCACCATCATCATTGAGGGAATATTTATTTGAGTCATTGTTATAATAAATTGGTCTTTCCTTTGCCTCATCTTGTGAAGTCTAATGGCTCTCAATCTACTTCTTCATTTATTTTAGTCATCCTCTTCTTTTATAAATGTTTGTCATCAACATAAAAATGAGAGTAATGCTCTAAAATTTTTAGAGGAGGTGGTGGTGGTGTGCGGCTTCCAAGTGATCCCTAACAACGATTATAGCGGTGGTGGCTGCAGCGAAGTTGGTGAGTTGGAGGTTGAGGCAGTCGAAGCTCTTGCAGCTCGGGGGTGCATGAATGCATGATTTTTTTGGGGCTTTAGTTTAGGATTTAGATAAATTTTAATAAAAATATATATGAATAGGGTGAGGCGCACGCCCTACACCAGTGAGGTGAGGCATGCCTTAGCCAAGCTGGGGTGCATGCCTCATAAAGGCTCGATGCATAACCCTCGAGGTGTTTTTCACAGAAATTGTGTTGAGACAAATCTCATATTGAGCAATTTTAAATAATACACTAGATTAATTAAGGTTGGAAGTTCAAGTTTGATATTATGCTCAATAAGGCTGTAGTCCAAATAATATCTCTAGTTCACAATTTCAAGACTCAGTAGATATTCATCCTCATTCAATATTTTTGGGGATTCACTTGAAGAAAATTAAAATTCAATTGAGGGGTTGCCATTACAAATTCATCAGAAGTCCAACCATATAAAACTCATTCATAAAATATTCCTTGAGAAAATTCTCCAACTTGTGTGACGTATTATTATAAATACACCCACTCATTGGGGATTCATTTGTTGGCACCACATTTAGACTCAACAAATTCTCAATTGAGCTCCACCTTGGTCAATTTTTAAGTCTTAGTCGAATCGAGCCTATTTGGTTAGTTATACTCATACCTAGTTTTAATGTTATCATAAAGCTAATTTAATAGTTTGAATATTTTAAATAGATAAGAGCAGCTGTCATCAATACTTGACAGCCTCTTATCCATTGGCACACAAACCAATGAAGTTAATACATAATCCATACTAGAACTATGGAAGTGAGAAGAGAAAAAGAAATGAAAAGCTTGTATCGCCTCTCTTCTGTACTATAGGCCTCTCCTCTAGCTTGTTGCAACCCTACGAACGGAAAAGGATTTGAGTCTAGCCCACTTGGGGCTACTTTATATGCAACCATTGTATGATATAACCTTCCTTCTCTTCGCTATCTCATCTCTGTAGAGCCCTGAGGACGTCCTATAGAGATTTAGGGTAAGTTGGTTTAATCTTAGAGGAATCCATTTGGTTAGGAGTACACCCAATCCTACAAGATCAAGAGCTTCTACAGTCATTATATAAAAATAATTGTAGGCATTTCCCACTCGCCATCACCACTGGCACCACCTCTAGCATCAATGCACCCCCATGCAAGCAGTTGTGCCTACCACCAAGGCTGATCATCTCGCCCCTCGCCCTGCCTCCCCTGCCTGCAACCCCAGATGTAACCATGCGTAGCATAGGAGCACTCTTAAAGGGCAATGAGGAAGGAAACAAATGCATTCTACCAAATCTCAAATATGAGGTCCAACAACTTTGATTTGGCTAAATGAGATGGAGTCCAACCTAATATATACAATGATCCCATGTGATGATGCATGGTCCCCACTAGTAGTAGCCAACTAAATGACATCAACTACATTTGGGCCCAATATTCTCTGTAATGATAACTTCTACATTATTTGGATTTACCTCACCTCCAAGAAAAGAAAAAAAAAACATAGAGGCGCGTTAATGTGCCTTAAAAAAAGACCTATTATAACACATGAGCTATTGAAGCACCAAACATTTGTCATGTAAGTGGTCATGATATGTTAAACTACATTTCTTAGCGCCTCAATAAAGATTAATGGAACATCACTTTTAAATGATGTGATTAGCATCTAATGTGACACAACGTAATGACACATAAAGTAACTATCATATAGACGCCAATGATATTATCAAAACAACATTTAAATGCATCTTCAAAAGTGTTTCTTGCTTCAGCTGTATGTGTTTCAATAACTCCTATAATGACATATCAAATGAGAGTTTTGAATGCTATAGAAAGAGAAACATTGTACGTGCATACTAAGAGGAATGCAGACTGAGGAGGGGATAGAGGATGAGAGAGATCTGGGTATACTAGAGAAAGAGATAAAGAGAGAGTTGGGTTGAATGGTATTCGCTGTCTCACTGAACATATAACATGTATATGTTTACGTGTATCTTAGTATAATATAGAGAACTTCTTTTCATTTCATAAATTTGATAACTAAAATATAATTCCATTGAGAAATCGTAATTAATTCCATCATTTTTCCTGGTTGTAAGTAAAAGCGAATAGGATAGTTGAAGAGATGGAGGAAGAAGCATTTTACTTGAATATCTTCAAATGTGGGGTAAATAAGTCATCGACGTTTGTATCTGTGTTGTATCACATGGTTAGTTTGCAATTGCATCAAGTATTTGCAGCTATACCTTGCTTTTAGCAACCACCTTGAGGATAAAAAAATACAGACTGCCAAGACATGCTTGAAGACGCATGTGCAGGATGGAGAACATCCATTTATATGTGCAAGTACAATAGAAATCTCTCTACAATTTAGTAGAAAATATGGCATCTTAAATTACATCCCATCTATGTTCATTAATTTCAACTTGCTTTTTGAGAATGCTATTAGGCTAGAAATTGATAAACTGCACACTCCTGATAAATAATATGCTGGGAATAGCCAGAAAAAAATGAAAGAACCAGAGCAAAAACTTCTTAATCAATAATATGCCATCATAACTAAAAGATAATATTTTGAGCACTCTCTAGGATGGAGGAATCAAATGTCCAAACAATAAACTTTTCAATCACTCATTGTAAATTTCATGGAAATTGTGTACAAAAGAAACAAAATTGATGCTTACATAATTTGGAATGAGCTTTGGCTTGAAGGAAGGTTATGAAGTGCCATGCAACAGTCCTGGGAAAAAGTCCTGAAAATGATTACAGTACAAACATTTAAACAAAGCTTATGTTATATCATATTTTTCTGGAGCTTCTACTAATATTAAATTTCTGTATTCAACTCAAATGTCATCCAGATAGATCCTCAATTAAGTTAAGCAATGACTTATACTATTAAGGGTAAGGGTGACTAGAAAAATTAAGTTTCCATGAAGAATTAACTGTAATGTGAAAGCATTAGGTTGTTGATCTTACCAGATATTAATTTAATATGTCAATTGAAAGTCAGAGGGATAGATTTTGTTTTGAAGCTTGAAAGTGATGTTCATGAACTAGAATTAAGATATTTCTTTTTCTTGATCTAGAGGAAAACCTTATTACAGCTGAAATAATAACTAAACCTTGATCATTTATCAAAAATTGCAAGTGTAAGATTGATGATCCTACTTTTCAAGCTTCAGGATAATTCATCTTTAAGATTACAGGCAAATCTCAATTGAATGTTTTGGTGCTTTTGATGTGTATACATAATGATTACATCTACTGTAGCCACTTTAAGTTTCCTCTCCTTGCTCATATGATGTTAATGCTATGGCAATCAATTCTTATTAAGATTTATCTATTATTATCATTAATTTTTTTTTTTGTTGGTGCATGGTTTGTTCTGTTAATAAACTAAATTAAGGCTTTGTTTGGGACGACTTTCTTACTGCTTCTTAAAGTAATTTTTTAGTATAAAAAAATTTTAATTTTTGTATTAGAAAGCTGCTTGAAGCAGTAGGAAAGCCGTCCCAAACAAAGCCTTAGGATGAATCTTGCTTATTTTGGCAGTGTTTGATCGTGGTCTTTAGGAACCATTTGAACACATTAAGCATAGTGAAATATTTATACAACAAGGAAGAACTACCGTAACTCTGATTGCAATATCTCAACAGGAACCTCCATTTTTGTCTTCTGGTGAAGCTAGAGAGCAGGATTCAAGTGCATCGTTGACGCAGCTTTGGATACCGCTGCGTTCACCTACACCAAGAACGTTACGCATGCATACAGAGGTATTTCTCCAGTCACTATCATATTTAAGAAACTCATCACTCTCATGTATAGGAACCATCAAGACATTCACTCACAGTTTGCTTCAAGAAAGTTGTGATATATTACTAGAGAAGAAAATTTATTATGATATTATATTTTTAATAAAAAATAACCAAAATTAAAAATGACCTTCACTTACAAGTGATGTAGGTCAATACAATAGAAATCCTGATGATATTCTTGAAAGATCTAAATTCCAATTAAATAAAGCCTTCACAATGCTCATATGGCTTATTTCTTCCCATTTTGTTAAACCTTATTTCTACATATTCAGCATACTACAAAAGGCAAAATGACAAGCATTGTTTTACAATATAATCCTCTACTATTAAACTCTCATATCAACTTTTTATTACGCACATTAGATTTTAATTTTCACAAGAATCTAAAATTACAAAAATGAAATGTTCATGTAAAATGAGAAATTTTCTAAATTTAAGTTACAAAGCTAAAAGTGAAAAATTTACCTTTAATGGGATACATACACCAACAAGTAAGTGAATTGTTAAATGAACCATAATATCAAAAAATGAAAGTGAAACTTATGGGGGAAATACATTACATATTTAAAAATTTCACTTTTTTAATCAAATATGATATAGAGAATAATATATTTTTTTGAATATAGAAATTGTATTTTATAATGAATTCGAAGATAAAAATAGGTTTCTCCTACCTATATGTGTAATAATATGATTCATTTTATTATGGGGTATATGTTATGCACAAATTTTAATTAATTACATCCAAAAGAAGTCATCTGAATGTTCTCAATTAAATTAGTAGTAAATATTTTATGATTTTAAAGTTTACAAAAGAATATACTTTTAGAATTTTAAATTAGATAGATGCAATTTGAAACAATTCTTTTTAGTGATCAAAGGATGAAGAGTAGGGAGTATTGAATTCTAAGAATCTCAGAAGTATTCTAAACTAATCTATGTTTTAAAGGTTTAAATTTAATGTTTAAGATATTTATTTTTTAAAAAAATTTAATGTTTTTATTTCATTAACACAAGCTTGAGAAAATATCTTAAAAATAAGGACTTATGATGTAACAAATTAGAAACTATTATACTCAAATCCTAAAACATATGTAATAATTCAAAATTTTAAGTTTAAAGAAATGTAAGGAACTTATAATTTTCAACCTCTCCGAGGATTTAAGGTTGAATTCTATTGGACTTATAATCTCTTCTGAAAAGGGCTATTAGTTAAACCAATCAAATCATTTTAAAATTATGATGTCAAAGTCTTTATACAATGCAAAATAGACTAGGATGTTTTTATTTCAGTAAGTTAGATTTATAACTAGGCCACTGAAGCCTAACAATCTGACCAAGAAGGATATATTGATAAGAGAAAAATTATTCAATCTAAATTACATATTTTATGTTATTTGTGCTTTTAATCTTTATGTTTTTATCCAGGAAACAAGTAAAAATCATGAAAATAGAACTGGTGTCGTAGCGCCACAAAGCCAGTGCCATTGTGCCAAAGCTTATTCCAGTGATGTGACGTCACCCCTTCAGTGTTACAGCAGAGAGCTCTCAGAAAATCGACTGGATAGGTAGCACCCAGGCGCTATCCAGGTAGCGCCATATTGCCAGATAAAGCATATGGCAGCACAAAATTGCCCAGTACTGTTGCGGGAGACAGTTGAAATGGTGAACCAACATGCCGGTTCAACAGCGTTGCAACACCACCAAGCCAGCGTCGTGATGCTAGTTCAATTATTTAAAAATATATATAAATAGTAACCATAGTTTTCATGTTAAGGGGTTGGCACATTGTGGATTCTTATGTCTGTGTGAGTTAGTGCGAGGGGTTGTTCTTGAGAGTGAGTAGCTATTGTATATTTATTTTGAGTGTTGTACGCGTAGATCAGAGTAAATAAGTGCAAAGGAGTTTGTATCTTGGATCCATTTCTAATCTTGCTTCTACTATTTTTCTTGTGTTTAAGTTATAACTTGTTTGATTAGTGAAATAAAATATTTGTGTTGTGTTTCATCTTTTTCATTTGTAGCTAAATTTCTGTTTTGAATCTATGATTATTTAAAAGCTATGTATTGCATAAAATAGCTTTTATTTTTATAATGAATTCATGCTAATTTTAATGTCTCCAAGTTTCATTTAATTTGTGTTTAGGCCTAACATAAAGTTAATTAGCAATGTGATCTAGTTCCTCGATAGAAGAATAGAAGAACAATTAGAGGTAATAAAATGTAATCTTGTCAGAACAATCTATATGGTGGTTAGGATTATGAGATCTTAAAGAAATAGAAGCATTGTGGTTAGAAGAAATTCTAGTTAATACTTCAACAAGCTCGACAAAGATAAGGAATATTTATGCTCTAATTCACCGCAGCAATGTATAAAAAATCAATATATTGCAATCATGTGCTTCTAAAAAAATGTTATAGGCTCATAGCTTTATAAAATAGTAAATTTATCTTCTGCATTTGATTTTTTTTTTTAATTTACATATCCAAGTTTTCATTAGTGGCTAGATAAACATAGTAGTCCAATACTAAAGTGAATTTAGGAAAATTCAGGATTCCCCATGGGAATTATACTCTTTACATCATTATATTATTTGACACAACACTTGCACTTGCATAAAGCATGACTTACATCTTAGTAAATTAAACTATCTTTGGAAATCTCAATAGTAGTACCTAGCTCAAAATCTAATAGCTCAATTAGAGTCCAGTCAAGTTTTTGGCACCGTTGATGGGGAACAAATTATTTGAAATTTACTATCCTATTTTGTATTTTATATTTTGCTGAACAAACTGCTAGTTTAATTTAATTTTTTTCTTTTTTTAAAAATTACTTGCTTAGTGTTGCTTTGCTTTTTGATTAGTTTTTACTATCAGTGTTTTACATTCTCTACTGTGTTGCTTACTGTTGCATGCATAATGATAATAATCAGTACAACTTTTGTTTGACCTTAAAATTGAAAAGACCCTTAGAAAAATTAGAAAAAACTAAAAAATTACAAAAAGATTTTAAATTGGCTGAACCACTTTTAGAAAAAATGATCAACCTTGATCGCTCAGGGAATGTGTTAATCTTATGGTTGAAGGTATCCATCAAAGTATAAACATACTTAACATTCAAGCCAATAATTTTGGATTGAAACCCGCAATATTTCAAATGGTGTAAAACTCTCAGTTTGGGGGGACACTAATAGAAGATCTTAATCTGCATATAGCTAGTTTCCTTTAAGTATGTGCGACGTTCAAATATAATAGTGTTACTGATGATGTTGTTAGACTTTGGTTGTTCCCATTTTCACTTAGGGATAGGACTAAGATGTGGTTAAATTCATCACCCTTAGGATCAATTACAACTTGGAACAACTTAGCCCATAAATTTCAGCTACATGTTTTCCACCATCTAAAATTGCTAAGATTAGAAATGACATCATATCTTTTAACCAGTTAGATGGTGAGTCTATTTATGATTCAATGAAGAGATTTAAATAACTCCTTAGGAAATGTCCTTATCATGCCCTTCCTAATTGGTTAATCATTCAAATATTTTATAATGGCCTTATAGGTTCCCTTAGATCAATCATTGATGCTATTGTTGGTGGTTTTTTGATGTCAAAGCCCTTTGGCGAGGCAAATGCTTTGATTGAGAAGATGGCTACCAACAATTTTTAATAGCCATTTAAAAGAGTCCATCCTAGAAATATAGTTAGTGTTTATGAAGTAGATGTTTTATCAATCTTAACTGCACAAGTAGCAGCCAAATCTAAAAAAATTGGATAATATTGAAATCAAGTCGCCTTAAAATTTATCTCGACTGTAGAAGGAAAAAAAATCTTTGGAGCCTATAGTGACCATAATGTTTCCAGAGTAGAATCCCTTTATGCAATCAATAATAAAACCAATAACCCATTCTCAAACACCTTTTATCCTGGTTGAAGAAATCATACTAATTTTAATTGGAGTAATAATCAAAATGGTAATACTAATTAGAATTCTAATCAGCCAAATCAAATAGGAAAATGGAACCACCCTCTTTAAAATTTTACAAACCCAAGGCCTAATTATTCCTATGGATTTCAGAATTCGTGGCATACCAGAAAATCGTCTATATATGCTTTTATTAGCGTGATAGGATTGGAACCTGGTACGACGCCTATGGCGAAATGTGGGTTGCTTATAAGTACCCGTACGCGGGGAAATAAATGTGTTTTCAAACAGGTACCCTCGCCGACCTCATACACGCTTTTAGTAGCGTGGTGGGAATGAAGACATGGCCAAAGTGTCTAAGGACACCTATCATACATGCTTTTATTAGCGTGGTGGGAAGACCCAGACTCCTGAAATTTCCCCTAAATGGCGGAGACGCTGGGAGGCTGCCGAAATTCTGACTAAAGACACAAGGACTTGGACAAAATGGATGACTTGATTTGGACCATAGGGAACATAACTCAAAGCACTAAATCTTACTCAAACTAATAAAATGGAGCCATAAGTCATTAAATAATGAATAAGCAAATGCTAAATGAATTCGTGGAAAACATTGAAATGAATCTCAATACAAAAGCAGGGGACTTGTGGAGGAAGATATTCAAACATAATCAACATGTCAATAAGGATTAAGTGAGATATATAACAATATGCTTATGATCAACAATATAATCTTTGTGAAGATTAAGAAGTGACCACCTCAAATGGAAGGGAAATATTAATGACTAATGGTATCATATTCAACATTCATGTTACATTCCATCTTGTAAGCATGATCTCATTTCTAAATGACAAAGGATTGTGAAAGATATGACTTGATTACAAAGCCATGGCATGAACTCTTCGTAGCATGATAATGGACTAGTGGCATTGGATTCAATCCATTTCCAAGCAATGATCAATATGGGCATGTAAAGTTTGATCATAATTAAAGATAGACAAATGTTGCAAGCCATATAAAGACAACAATGATAGATTATGATTTATGTATCTATCATTCAAACAAGCACACCGCCCTCCTACAATCAAAGGGAGAAAATGAACTGCATACACAAGCTCCTACGAGCTATTGAAAAGCTCACCATATATACAACACACTGTCCACAAGTAAATACAGAATATGTGCAACAAATGTGGCAATGTCCCCTATGACGGCGAATATACATTCAACGTCAAACAGCTCGTAGATTTTTGTATCAACTCGCATATGAACAACAATAGCAATTACAACATATGATGATTGCAAAGACACTCTCATAGTCAAAATCAATCAAGCATTTAGCGAATACGTGAATCCCCTATGAGCAGAAGAGTTTGGTAGGTGACATGTGATGAATCCAAGTATACAATACATAATAAGCGGTGAATGCACTAGCTCTTGTGTGCTTATGGGCAAGACATACAAATGAACACACTAGTTTATGGGTGAATGATAGTTATAGATATGTTATGAGTCCGACAATTACCCATGAACATATTTAGAAAGATCACAACAACATATTATCATCAATATCAACAAGCATACAAGCACATTAAACCCGACAAAGAATGAAGCTCCTTACAAATGTACATAGGATAACATGCGAATGTCCACAGCACATTCGAGGTACCTACCAGTTGTTGTAGCAAAGATACTATAACACTTCCATGGCCAACGTTTGTTTAACATCCACCAAATATACCGACTCCCTACAAGCGAGGGCAGAGGACACGTAGTGAAGTGCAAATATCTACAAGGTTGCAGGAGACCCACCATACACACAGCATGTCATCTACAAGCAGAAATGCTTAAAGGACTATAACAAGTGCAAGTTCTTATGGGTCATTGTAGGAAACTTGTTGTATGTACAATGCACTATTTGCAAAAAGATATAAAAGACTTGCAGTGAATGCAAGTATCTACGAGCAAATAACAGTAGATTTATTAGTGTACAACAAGCTACCTGCAGAAAGCAACAAGTAGTGCACGACAGTCTACCTGTATAAAACAACAAACAACTCAATCCAGAAGCTGCTACAACACACCACCAGATCCGCAACATCTATACAAGCGGACAAAAGGCATTTACAAATATTCCAAGAATGCCCCCGCACACGCACTGTAGTATATACGCACTTAGGTACACAAAATTGCATGTGTAATCACATACTTGCATGGGCCCCAACAAGCGTGTTACGAGAAACATACGTGACATCTAGGGATGCTGCGCTGGTCAATAAATCTGAACACGATCCTCCTAAGAAGATAAATAGGAGTCGACAAGGTTCAGCAAATAATTATAAAATGCCCCCAAACACCTGTATGGGCCCCGGCGAGAGTGTTGTAGGAGTACACGTGACGTCTAGGGATGCTGCGCGGGTCAATAAATTTGAACCCGATCCTTCTGTCCAAGTCGATAGGAGTCGACAGGGTTCGAACCATCAAACAAATATACAGTTGCAGTGACTGATATATTTATTTTTGATACGTTCATATTAGGCCTTCAAGGTCTATAAAAATGAAAATTCATCAACAAAAGCACAAAGCCCATGAAATCCGATCCTCTATCTTGATGGAGTCGACAAGGCTCAACCCACAAATGGAAGTAACCCCACATGCCCCGATAACGGCCGTGTTGACAGAAAATCTCAACCGGAGGGGTTTCCAAATACTTAAAATATCTCCTACATTCCCAAATGCTTCTCAAACGCCCGTGAAACCCAAAACTCCAGAAAATCTCAAAAATCCTGAACTCCAAGATATTTAAAATTGAAATCCAACCATAAAATACTTAAAGCAAAATTCATCTACTCCTCGCAACAGTTTGTCGGGGTGGACAAATTAAAATTTACTTCAGCTCACATAAAGCTAATGCCTAGTCGAAAATATCACTAGGATCCATTCTCAAATAGTTTCCTGCTAGTAAGGATGTGGTACGCGTCCTATAACCAACGATTTTTCTGCCAAATGACATCTCAAGATAAACGGTTAAGACCTGGGGCCCTCTGAACTGAGTGGTTCTGCTGCCAAATGGCACCACAAAATAACGATTATGGCTAGAGCCAATACGTTCCTTATTGGCATCAAATCCTTGTGATATGAATCAATAGGATATAATTAATAGGGCACAAAGCCCTCTGTTAGCTAAGGTGGATTTAAATTTATCCCCTTAGATAAATACCCACCCTAGGTCTATAAGGTACCTTTGGACGATGCAACCCATGGCTGCCGACAAGGATCCTTCTGTCAGGTTGGGTCGACTACCTCCTCTGACTAAGTAGACCAGGGACCACGATGGCTCGGGACGACGGAACCATGGGATCTTAATCGGGTCCATCATCCATTCCCCCACCATTCGCTTTAAGTACAAGATGATGAAATTTCTAATTTTAAATATCAACCCTTCAAATTTCCGACACTCTTGAGCCCATGTTGCTACTATATGCCAGATAACACGTAGTTCTACATATCTGATTGACGATTAGCCTTAATCGAAAGTTCTCTCTCATGATCAGGAGCGGTAATAACTATAGGGGCTTGCGCCTATAGAAAACCAGAACTCATATCATAAAGTCCTCGCAAAATGAGGGCAAAATCTCTGGGTAGTGTCTTATCTACAAACTCATATGCCTTCCAAAATTTACCCTAGAACTTAATCCGTTAAAACTTCCCCGAAAAAGCATCGGGGAAGGCCGAGGCCGAATTTTCGGAGCCCACAACTTTTGATCTTCCAAGTAATTGATTATGAACCATTTTTTATTTTATCATGTAATTAATTTGCACTTTTGATCTTCCAATGGCTAATGAAAAGAGCCGAAACGCCAACAGTCATCTGAAAAGTTAAAATTGCAGCTTTTTAAGAGCCGAAATGCCAACGGTCCACTCAGGAAATCAAGTCGGCTTCATTTATACTTGTTTACTTAAAATATGAGGAGGAAAGCAAAGCATACGAGGTAAACCAAATAGCCTACTTCCTAGTAGCCGGAGGGCAAGGTAACTCAGAAACTTCGCTTGCTTGCGTCGCCCACAACGGCGAGCGGCTCTATCAAAGCCTCGACATCTGCTAAGATGAAAGTGTTAACATCCATCTGCATCAGCATCAGTATTTTCCTCATTGCTTCCCGCGCCGCTTCCGCCTTGGCTACCCTGGCCTTTCACCACCTGCATCACCGCCCCATGGCTTTTTTTCTTTCTTGCTATGCCACCCATCCCCAAGTCGCTCCTCTCTCTCTCTCTCTCTCTCTCTCTCTCTCTCTAATAAGAATGCAATTTCTAATTGCTTTTGCCTTATGCCACAAATTTTTTTGAAATTAATCATAAATTAAATCATTTATTTATGCCATGATACCTAAGAATAAGCAATTATTTCACTTAGCAGGGCATGTGGTCCTTTTCTAGAATATAAATTATGGATGTAACTGTTTGCATCTTTACTAGATTTTACGTGTAAAAATTTCAAAATAAGATTGACTTGGCCTGTGAACAATATGTATCTGATGTAGCAGATGAAAATGCGGATGAAACAATCAGTAATCATAGCTACAGTGTTTCAAGTCATGAAGACATGTATGACTTTTATGCTCTCATATGTGTGAGTTTTCTAATTAGATTTTCTATTATGGGAAGATTTACTTATTGTAAGAAAGCAAAAAAGATTTGAAGCTATGTTAATGATTTTATACTCAAAATTCGACTTATTTGTGATCAGATAGTTGATATGATAAAATTACAAAATAAAATAATGAAAACATGAGTCAAAGTTTTAAGTAGGGCTTTGAAAATCGGATCGGACCTGCCGGTCTGACCGGTTCAACCGTGAACCGGTCTGGAGGCCGATCCGGTTCAACCTGAAACCAACTTTACTTCAAACCGGGCGGTTTTGGCAAGAACTGTCGGTTCAACCGGTGACCGGCGAACTGGTCCTGGTTTTTTAAAACCGGCCAGTTCAAATTTTTTTTAATATAAATAATTAAATAAATTATTTAATATTAAATAAATATTAAACTTAATTATGAATATAAATATTAATATAAAACTCTTAAATCTGTATTAAATATGTGCTTAAATATTAATTTCAACCATCTCATATATCTTCATTACTCCATATGAGCTCTTATCATGAGTGAAAGCAAAAAGCTACATAAACTATATAAAACAAAACTTCACAAGAGATGTAGGACTAAACTATACAAAGCAAAAAGTCATCTTTAGTTTCATATATACATCATACAACATATTTTTTTCAACGATTTTTTTAATTGATTTTTATAATATGAATAATATTTTTTTTAGTTGATAATATTTATTTTTTAGTTGATAATATTTAATTTTTATCTATTTATTTTTTTATATTATTGATTATATATATTATAAAATTTATGTGGATTCATTTTTGCTCGTCAAGTCACTCGAGTAAAAATTATATGATATAAATTATAATATAAATTATTAATTTTTATAATTTGAATAATATTTATTTTTTTAGTTTATTTGAAAACTTTTTATTTTATTTTTTAAGTTAATAATATTTAATTTTTACCAATTGAAATACTCTTATGTTAAAAAATTTGCAAAGTTTCAATATTTCACCTCTAAAAAAATTTTATGTTACCAAATGAAATACTTTTATATTAAAATATTTAATTATATTTATAATTTTATATTGTGAGTTCTTAAATAATTTATATTTATAAATTAAATCTAAATATTTAATATAAATTAACAATAATTTATATTAAATTAAATGGTTATTAACATATTATATTTCGTTATTTTGTTAATTTTATTAATTTTTATAATAATTTTTTTATTTATTACGTCATCCGGTTCGACCCCAGTTCGACCGGTCGAACCGTGAACCTCTCCTTCTTCCGGTTCGTTGTCCGGTCCGATTTTCAGAACATTGATTTTAAGTGTATAAATTAGGCTCATTTACAATCCTAATACTAGGAATATGCTTAGCCATATGATTTGCCGACATCTCTAAGCATACATACATTTTAGATACTTTCTTTCACTGTTATATTTTTTCTATTTTGAATAACTAATTTAGTTTGCTGGCATGTGTTATATTGATGTCAAAAAATTAATGAATTGGGAACTTTTACATTATACATAAACTTGCATCTTACTTTCATCTAACTTTAAAGAGTGTATTTGTAGAATAATAGATGTTTATATCCATATTCATTATATATAAATCATTTATAAGTATACGAACATTGCATGTAATATTCATGTAGCATTTAATATCATTGACACAGTATGTTATAACTTAATTTAAAATTTTATTATATCATTTTTTATTTTTAAATTTTCATTGATGTGCACCATGTGCACGTTCACATTGCACTCTCTCATTTCAGACTTCTTTTATTTACTTTTTAAAAATTTTGTATTGTCACTTAATAACATAAAATTCATGAGGCGAAATGGATGGTATGAGATCATAAAAAAGCTATTGGGAAACTTAGCATTATGTAGTAAGAGCACAATTCTTCCTATGGTGAAGGCAATGAGCGACGCCTAACAGGAAGGCGTGAAACCGCTAATATAAACACTTTCTCTTGGGTATGCTTCCAAATTTTTATAATTTGTTGATTAATGAGCAAATTAACCTTCGAATGTCATGACTTTTGAGGTGTTGTAAATCGTAGAGCCTCAATTCGTGTTCGCCATGAAATTCAGAAGAATATCAAAGGTTAATATTCTTTATTATATCTACCATCTATTTATATTTTTAGATACATAAGTGAATTATATCGATTTTCGAATAATTGTTGAAGATCATTTTGGTAAATGTTTTTACTGATAAATTTATTTTTTCATGTAACCAAAAAAATATAATATTACATTTTTGTAAATACTTTATCAGGCTTTTTTATTCTTTAACTTTTACTTAAGTGCACGTTGTACATATGCAATTATTAATAAGAATATTTTGTGTTAATTTTATAATTTCTGTTGTCCTACTTCTCTTCAGACATTGTCTAAATAGATGACTTCAAGCATGGTGGAGGTTGCCTGAATTGGACCAAGAATTCACTTCTTCTAGCCATATGTAAGTACATCTCTATTATCTTAGTGCATATCACTCCTCTTGTAATTAAGCTGCATAGTTATATAATCATACTATTCTTCTTTTTTAATGTTATTCTTTTGTTTTCTTATTTTTCAACTTGCTTCATCTTAGGTTTACAAAGACATGAATATATTAAAACAACTTGGTAGGAGAGCTGAGAGGGCTTAGCTTTAAAGCCATAGCCCTTACAATGGATACTTCTAGACTTTGTCAAAGGGAAGCTTTCATCAAGAATAAGTTTGTACTCGATTTACAAATGGCTTGTGAAAGTTACATAAATTGCTTTTTTTTATTCTCTAATCTAAATTACTTATAGTGACAAATTTAATAATTTTTTTTATTTTTAACAATAATAATATAATTTAAATATTATAATATACATTTTTATTTTAAAATTTTATTTATGTGCATTAATGTACGTGCACTAAAACTAATAAAGATAAATATAGCATTATAATTTAAGAGATATCCAAAAGAGCAAAGTAATGTATTTTTTTTTTGTCATTAATGTAAATTTATTATAAGATCAAAAGGCTAATTACTATATGGTATTGTTATGTAGGATTTTGAATGATTATTTGTGGGCAAGAATAGAGAATTTAATGTAAGAAGAATAAATTGATAAAATTAAAAATAACAAGTAGTTATTAAATTTAATTAATGTAAAGATTTATGTCTTCATTTTAGAAGATTAAATAAAAAGATATTAAGTTTATAATTTAAATAAAATTTAAAAAGAGTGAAATAAAGAATATTTTGAGAAAATAGTGGACATCATGATATAGTTGATTTGATATTACTTTCTGTGAGCTGAGATTATCCCAAATTTATCATTTTTTTATAAATTACTGAAGAGAATGGATAGATTAATTCTTTTAGTTTTAAAACGGTAGATTTTACTTAAATATTTTATGATTTATAATTTTTTTTAAATTTTCATATTTTTTTAGAAATTTGAGCTCAATGATTTTATGAACTTCATTCACTTATTTGTAGAGGATTAATTCACAATATTCAATTCTTGTCAACTCCAATCTTTACACCGAACTTGAAATATGAGACTTACAAACTTACCTTTACCTATGGACATTCGATCAAAATTTGTAAGAATATCTCTGCCTAAAATTTTTCAAATATTTATGCATCCATTAAAAGTAATGTGACTAATATTTTGTTTGGGATAACTTTTTTTCTGCTTTCTAAAAAAAGGCTTTTTAGTAAAAAAAAATTTGAATTAGAAATTTTTATAATAGACGACCGTTTTAAAAAGCAGTAAGAAAGCTGTTCCAAATGAAACCTAAATTTATATAAAACATGCGAGGAAAATGCTGCCATCTGCTTACTTGAGAGGATAGTTATTCCATTATGATCATCTTCTAGCAGAAGTACTAATTATTTCAGTAAAATCATCATATTAGTCAGAACTAAAGAACAAAGGCAATGATCACTGATATATTCCTGACCAATTTATTTATCAAATTGAATATGGACAGCAGGGGCATTTGAACTCCTACTCCATGGAGAAAGTTGATAATTGAATCACAAAATCCCGAAATGGCTATTCATCTCACAAACAATTTGATTGAGGGTATTTACATGCATGCCATAAAATTTTTAAGTATTTACATATTTAACATCTAAATCTTTATATTTATTTATACATAGCACCCTAATGTCGACATCACATTTGTGATATTTTTATGTAATTTAAAAATTAGGATGCTATATAAGTGAATATAAAGATCTATGTATTAGGTATATAGATATTTAAGGATTTTACAGCATTCATGTATATTTCCCTTTGGTTTGATCCTCTTACCAATAGATTTATTCTAGGTTGAAGGTGGAATTTTCCACTGGTGAGGCACTGGTCCGATGTCATATATGATTTCTCTGTGGCAAGACCAGACAAGCTTAATTGCTTCAGGTGTTCCAATTCCTGCACCTCTAGGATCACCAGCCGGTCCAAACCTGGAGCAAGACTTTCTCTCGCCTTTTATAATGCTGATTTTGAATCCAAAATGAGAGGAAATGGGCCTTCATGGAACATAAATTTCACGTACCAGTGATTCTGAGGAGCGCCGGTTGTTCGCGCTCTGATACCGGCATATGTCGTCCCATTAACAGACCTCCCAAGAACTTCCTGCAAAGAAGGTTCATGGCAAGAGAAATGTTAACATAAACCTTTTTACTGTGCACCTGATCTTATCCCTCAAGTGTGCTCACTGAGGCTAATAGATTGCTTGAAACTTATATTAATTTCAGCTTTGGTAAAAATAATATAGCAACCATCAGCTCGCATCAAATTTAAGCTAGCTCAAAATTGGACAGTAATACATGCATTTTTGCATCTATGCATGCAAGATGTTAAATATATAAGGAAGCATATATGCATATGCGCATTAAAAATATAACAGGCTGAGACTAAAATAAATTTTTTTGCATGGATAGAGCTGGGATTAAGTTTAATAACTAGGGCAAGCTTCAATCGAGATTGGATTGAGCCAACCGATAGCGACTGGCTTGATACAAAATCAGACTGAATTGTTGAACCAATTGAGAGCCAGGTTCAGCTTGACTAAAAAAAAATCATTAAATATCCTACCAAATTGTACTACATGCAAGTAGCACTTTCCAATGACTAACATAATTTTTCTAACAGAACAAGTTTCGTAATTTATACAATGAATTGGTGCTTAGTGAGCTCTCCCCACAATCTGCGTGATGTGGTTAGGATGTGATCCTGACTGTAATTTGCTTAGTGGAATAATTAGCCTAAAGCCTTGTAAGCCTATGAATATCCTATTTGGGGGAGTAGGAGGCATGATAAATAATGAATGTGTTCCCCTTTCAATTATCTTATTTTCTTTTTTCATTCTTTTGAGAGTGATAAAACGGGTAGAAATGCTCTAGATATGATTCCTATCATTGGTGCTCTTATTGAGAGGCTCCAAGCTTTTTCTGCATCTCTGCTCATCACAAGCAACAAATCACTGATCCCCATCTTTCAAGATCGCAACGGTAGTAATGTGAATCCATCCACCCGCCAACTTTTACTCTCACACTTTATTACCATTACACTCACCTTTGTTGCCAAAGATCGCATCAGTGACCAATTCATGATTTGGTGCATGTTCCCATCTTCGTCTCTGTTCTCCACATCACTGATTATCGGGCTCAATATTTCATTACTCTTATTTATTTCTTGACTAGCCACTGACCCACTGTTCAACTATTGTGAACAACAATGGCGGTCACAAAGCCCACCCATCAAGTTTTCCCGACTCCAAACTGCGATTCTCCTCATCTAATGATGGTTTTAGATATGAAGCACCAAACCAAAACGTTAAGGAAATTTGCAGATAAACTCTTCTTGTTCCAATCTCCATGATACTCAAAGCTGCACTTATGTCCAAAATTGAGTATTTCACTGCCTGATCCAGGTAAGGATGCCATAAATTTCGTTCGCAGAAGCAATAGTCCAAATTGCTCGCAGATTGTGGTATTCAAGTACCTCATCGGATATCTAATCATTTGTTCCAATGCCACTCAAGATTTTGCAAGCCCTCTTCAAGTGTTTGTCCTCTATTCAAACCTGCTTCATGAGATTTTTTTGTAGTGTATCAAATCCATCGATGTAGAATTCATTTGTTTAGCATTATGATTCTTGTATTTAGTTTTTTTTATAGAGGTTGAATTTTTAATCGAGCATTGCTCCATAAGAATCAACAAATTGGATGATAAAGTAGCATCTACCGTTGAGGTTTTGAAGAAAATTGCCTTGCTATTGAGAAAAACATCTTGGACTGCTTATTCAACACGAAACATTAGCAGCAACCCCAATTTCTACATGCATTGTTTCATAATCTGAACAAAATTTTGGAACCAATTTCAAAGTCGTTCAACAAAAAGCAAAGATAACATAATGACACAGATTGAATCGCATCTTAGTGTAGCTCAAGCCCTTATGAAATTTCATACAGATGTTGCAAGGATTGATATGATTCTTGATGATAAAATGTTGGCACAAACCTCATTTCTTGAATGATTTGAAGCTTTAATCAGGTTCAACAAGTGACCATATGTCAATATTTTCCTTGATGATTTCAATATTGATTTAGTGCACAAGCAAGATCAGTGTCAGAAATGTGGTTAAATGGATGACCGCCACCTCCATTTGATTGACTTGAAAGTCCGACATTGGGGATAAGGCCATTGTGAGGGGGAGAGTAATAACATGATCTTGATTGGAATTAGATTAGTAGAATAATTAGCCCAAGAAAAGCCTTGTAAGCCTATAAACACCCTAATTGAGGGATTACGGGGTATGATCAATAATGAATGTGCTCCCCTTTTTCTTATCTTGTTTTATCTTTACTCTTTTTGGCATTGTTAGAGAAATTTGAAATGCTCTAGATATGAATTGGTTCCTATAAGGTTCTTGGCATTATTCATTAAGAAAAAAGTGTTGGACGTGTGACTTTTTTTGTTCTGGATGCATAGGAGATATGTGGCAATTTTTGTTTGTTGACCTCTACTATACAGCCAAAGGAAAGTAGACAAAAAATATATATAATATGCTTCAAATCATTACATACCTGCTGCAATCCGAAGCCCATTCCGATATCCTACTTAAACTATGCCAAAATCCGGCTGCAGACCTGCAAACGGCGCCGACTCGTCCCATCTCCCGTGTGCGGAGATCTGCTTGGTCGCTATCCTGCTCGAGTCGTTAAATACGACAACAGAATGAAGCTTCCGCTTCTTGGACGCCAACGCCAGAACCTCCTATTCTTTCGACTTCCCTCTCTGTGAAATCCCGCTACTTCCTCTCCACACGACCTCAAGCCACCTCCTTCCCACTCGTGAAAGCTCTGACCCCTAGCAGCCCCGATTCCATTCCAGACCTAAGCCGACATCCTCTACTTCCTCCGACTTCACACCAAGCCGCTACTTCCGACCTCCTACTCCCTTCGCAAGTGTCCGACTCTCAGTTGGCCGACTGCTATCTGACCTCCACATCCCACTGAGTCCAGTAGTTGAATCCATTCCTTCATCCTCTCTACCCTAGCCTAAGAACTCTACCTTCCGATCCTTGCCTGATCTCTTTGATTCAGAGAGAGAGAGAGAGAGAGAGAGAGAGAGAGAGAGAGAGAGAGAGAGAGAGCATTCCACCTACCTATTCGAAGCCCTAGCCCGTCCGACATCTTGACCTCCCTCGACGACATTCCTTTCCTGTTAGATCGGAAGTTCCAACATTTTGAATGGAAGTAGCGAGGCGAGCTCACTCACTGTGAAGGTAAACTTTCTCCTCTGCGTGCTTCTTCTACCAAATCCCATAAATCTGCTTGAGGCAGAAGGGAAAATGGAGGAATTTAACTCATTTTATTACTAATAATAATTAATTATATTTAACCGAAGACCCTTAAGCGCTCATGTAGCGTAGCGGGAATTGAAGAAAATGCAGCTGCAGTGTCAACGGACATCTACCTGAAGCGCTCACGTAACGTGGAGGGGAAAGCTGCCTCTTGGTTTTTCCCCTAAACGGAGGAGATGCCGGGAGGCTGCCGCAATTTACACTAACGAGAGGCTGCCGCAATTTACAAGTCCCCTGCCTCGTACTTGGACTTTTGAGCAAAATGCAAGCGACTAATAATAAAATTTCTGGACCTAAAGTAAAATGAAACTGAAGTGAACCATGACTTGAACGTGACTCAAGAAACTTGACATTGAACAATGAAGTGAACTCAAAATCAAATTTGAACTTGTAAATTTGAACATGGACTTGGATTTGAAATAAATGACAACAAAATCCAGACTTGAGCTTGGATAGCAGGGGACTTGTTTTGAATACTAATTTGAACATTAATCAAAATGGATTCAAACCGAACATTGACTTTGATTCAGACCACAACAATTGAACTAAAATTTGAATTTGAACCAAATGTCAAAGACTTGAACTTGAACCAAATTTGAACAATAGGAGACTTGAATGAATGAAAGAGGCTCATCTTGAGCCTAAACTATACTTGAACTCAAACTCGAACTAGACTCGTACTCAAATGGGCATTGAATAAATGATTAATTTGAATCAAGAGCCTGACATTTAAATTGAGATTCATGAATTGTAAAAATGATGAAATCAAAGACAAGTAAATGAATGATGGTTTATGCATAAGCTGACTACAAGCTTTGATATGGAATTTGTGAGCAACAACAATCAGCTTGTGACGATCATCTCGATTGAAAAAGAAAAAAACATTGATGACTATGGTGCCAAGCTCATCATACGTGTTGGCAATCTTTCAAGTAGAAAATGATTATATCAAAGAGAAGCAACAAAGAATAGTCATAATCCCAATTGTCAAAAGATCTCTCTAACAGATGGCTTGAAAAACTTGTCTTCTAAGGATGCCCCTGATAATGCATCACCTCTTTCAGCTCCTATGACCTGGCTTAGGAAATGCTCAGAAGGTATATTCAAGCTCTCTCCAGAAAGAGTTACTGATGTTACATTCCAAAGAGGTGTTGGAAGTAGACTATCAATCAGCTTGCAGCATTATCATGAAAATGTTAAAGATGCGTAGAACTTGGAATTTAAAAGAAATAAAGAGTAAATCAACCATCCAATGGAGGATGGCTTAATTGCTATCAGTGAAGAGAAGCATAAATCAAATATAAGTAAAAATATGTTGCCACCGAGGAGAAAGAGGCGTGGTCATGCTGCATCTAATGGTCATAATAGTTTTAAGCCTAATTATAGTAGAAAATATCTGAAGAAACTGAGGCATAATAGTGTAGCTAAGATGGAAGCAGTCTTAGACTGCCCAGATGTTAATAATGGAAGTACTGGAAAGATCAAAGACCGCAGCACATTCGAGGTACCTATCAGTTGTTGTAGCAAAGACACCATAGCACCTCCACGGCCAACACTGGTCTAACATCTAGCAAATACATCGACTCCCTACAAGCAAGGGCTGAGGATACACAGTGAAGTGCAAATGTCTATGGGATTATGGAAGACCCGTTATACACACCACATGCTATCTATAAGCAAACACTGGATGATACACAACAAATCAAATGTAAATCTGTACAAGATGCCGTAGAAGACTAGTAGTACGCCTAGTGTGTCAACCACAAATAAAATTTCATATAACTACAGTGAATGTAAATACCTACGAGCCGCCATAGGAAAAAACCTGTTTTACATTCAACACATTGTCTGTAAGCAGAGGCGAAAGGCATGCAATAAATACCAGTACCCACGAAGTACAGCAAGAGATTCGTTAGTGCACTATGATCCACCTGCAGATAGCAATAAGTAGTGCACGACAGTGTACCTGTACAAAGCGATGAATAGCTCAATATACGGGCTGTGACACCACGCCACCGGATTTGCAACACTTGTACAAGCAGACAAAAGACATCTACTGTTGACCTTCGGATAAGAAAAAAAAAAGGAGAACAAAACAAAGAAAAATAAAAATTACCTGTACAAGCTCTCCCGCAAATCTCGCATCCCCGCCGTCGCTACAGTGCCCGTACCCTGCATTCGGCGCCGTTCCAGGATTCGCTCACCTCGATCGCGCCTTCGATTGTGTCGTTAAATACTCAGCTCCCACGACACTTCCTCCCATTCGCAAACCTCTGCTTCCTCTCAGTTCTCCCACACGCAAAAGCTCCCAACCTCCGATCCTCCCAACTCCAGATCTCACCCATCCAAACTCCAGTCGCTACTTCCTCTCCCTGTACGCGACAACTCCGATCCCTCCTATCCCGATTTCTATAGTCTCAAGCCCGCATCAAAACCCACGATCCCTCCACCCAAACCTCCGATCCAACCGGCCCTTCACTACCCTAGTCGCATCTCACACACAAGCTGCGAGCTCCCATTGCTTCTTCCGGTCCTAGTCCCCTGCCCGTCGGCCTATAACCCAAGCAACTGAAACCTCAACTCGACCAAACCTCCTCTTCACTTGCTCTAGCCGACTCCATCCCTGCCCAACTCTTAAGTCCAGAGAGCAAGAGAGAGAGAGAGAGAGAGAGAGAGAGAGAGAGATAGTTGTCTCCTTACCTAGCCTTTCTTCCACTTCAACCGAACCTCCACCCTACCTCTTCCTCTGCCAGTCGCAAGAAGGCTCTTTAGCCGACTCCAGCTGCAAGCAATAGGGTAAGCTTAAGTTGGTGTTAGTATAAATAGTATTAGTATTAATATTAGTAATCTTACTATTATTAATATTGTTATTAGTTAGATTATATATATATATATATAATGATCATTAGTGTTAAAAAAAAAAAAGAGAGGGGGTCTATGAAAAAAAAAAAAAAGAGAAAAAGAAAAATGCAAACACCCTTCTCTCTTGCCTCTCTCCATATGCCAATCCCGCCGGCCCGCTTGCAAAGGTATGATCCCTAAACTCAGATTCCTGTCATCGTTGTTGGCGGCGAGTTAGCAAACCCCCTACGCGCTCACGTAGCGTAGTAGGGAGGGAAGCTAACGCGACACCTACGACGAGGCAGGCAATCGCCTTAAACCCCGCTCTCGACGCTTGCGACGAGCCGGCAAACCCCCTACGCGCTCACGTAGCGTAGTAGGGCGGGAAACCGGTGCGGCGCTCGCGACGAGGTGGGTAATCCCCGGACCGCTCATGTAGCGCGAGGGGGAACAAAAATAAGTACCCACATGTGGGGAAATTTTTGTGTTTCTTTGCAACAGGTGCCCAAGACCCCTAAACGCTCATGTAGCGGGCGGGGATTGAAGAAATTTTGCTGCCGCGGTGTCTACGGACATCTACCTGAAGCGCGCACCTCGCGTGGAGGGGAAGGCAGCCTCTTGGTTTTTCCCCTAAACGGGGAATACGCCGGGAGGCTGCCGAATTTTTCAGTGGACCGTGGACCTAACTTGAACAAAATTTGGGCATACAAGGACTATATTTGAACATCAAGTGGACTTAATTCAAAACTCAAATAATCAACATGAATTGAACTTGAATTTAATTCGAACATCAAATGAATATGAGTTGAACATTCGAACTCAAGCAAAAATTTGAGTGGGACCTCAGAAGACTTTGAACTTGAACTGAACAAGACTTGAATCAATTTTTGGGACAACAGTGGACCTGGACTCGAACTAAAATCAGAACTGAACAAGAACTTGGACACTTGAACAACAAAGAACTTACAGAATTCGAACCTAACTAAATAAGGAAATAAAGGATTTGAATCAAATTTGAATACAAGGACTCATGAACTTGAAATTGATTTGAACTATTTGAACAAATAATTCTCTTGCAGCATATCTGCAAGCAAGAATCAAGTGAGCAGTGACAAGGGTTCGAAATTTGAATTAAGTGGGACTTGGGCCCAAATTGTAGAACAAAAGACCTGAAATCAAACAAGCAACAAGGAATTGAACTTCAAACTCAATCGTGGATGAGGATTCAAAGAACTCAGGTGAACCCTAAAAGACTCAATTTCGAATGGACATAGAACCAAACTTTGGTTTTGACACATGAACGATCAAAATATGGAGGCTCAATGAACAAATCTTGATCATTCAAGTAGATATACACGAGCAAATGAAGATGCATAGTGGACAAAGAAACTCCTACATCCCTGCCATCAACAACAATCCAACTTTAAGAAGGTGTATCGAAGAGGAAGATTAAAGACTAAATGAAACACACGAGGGCATGCAATGATTACAAAGATGCCCTCACAGTTGATATGTAGGGAGAGATTGATGACAAATACCAGCTTCTACTAGCTACCATAGGGGACCCATCATACATCTAATATATTGCCTACAAGAAAGATGCAATGAGAATTATTGTAGATACAAACATCTGTTGGCGATGATGGAAGAATCGTCATAATCACGACAAGCCTACAGGTGCTAGTCAGTAGCATACCGTAGATGTTGCAACACCCCTATGATCAACTATCATTCAAATGGCTAGTGGATACATTAATCCATCGCAAGAAAGGGAGGATAATATGCAGTAAATACAAATACCTACGGGCTGCTGTAGAAAGAGCCACTACACGTATTAGGTGTTGCCTATGAGCTGCCATAGAAGATCTGTCGTACGCCAGTGCATCAACCACAAGCAGAAGCATATGACATGCAGCAAATATAAATATCTACGAGTCATTATAGACAATTCGTCGTGCACTCGATATGTCATATACATGACAAATACAGAAAAGATCTGCAATACATACAAGTTCCCTACAAATACAGATGTACGCACCGCATGTCATCTGTGGGTAGATACAAAATGACTTCAGTAAATGCAGTATCCTGTAGTCAATTTCAGCCCGCGAATGAATACATCTACCCGCAACAACGGTGGATGTATTGTAGGGATCATAACCATAGTGAAATGCATAAAGACTTGCAATGAATGCAAATATTTACCAACAAAAGCAGGAGATTCGTTAGTGCACTACAACCTACCTGCGTAAATCATGTAAGTAGTGCACGACAGTCTGCCTGTACAAAGCAGCAAACAACTCCAGTCCACGAGCTGCTGTAAGATGCCACCGGATCCGCAACATTCATGCAAGCGGACAGAAGGCGTTCACAAATATTCTAAAAGTACCCCCGCACGTGCACTATAACATGTATACACTTAGGTACACATAAGGGGATGTACTATAAACCCGCATGGGCTCCGGCGAGCGTGTTATTGGTACACACGTGACGTCTAGGGATGCTGCGCGGGTCAATAAATGAATTCCAGTTCGAGCCCGATCCTCCTATACGGGTAAATAGGAGTCGACACGGCTCGAACCATTAAATAAATATGCGGTCGCGAGATCGACGGGGATATTTATTTTACAGTTCATATTAGGCCTTCAAGGCCTATAATCAAGAGAATTCACTAACGAAGGTCCAAAGCCTACAAAACCCGATCCTCCATCGACCAGTAGATAGAGTCGACAGGGTCCAATCATTAAAATATAAATGAGCTAATGCACCCCGATGATGGCCGCGTTGAATGCAGATCTCAACCGGAGGGGTTAACTTCAAATATTTCAAAATGCCCTTAAACCTCAAGTATTTTTAAGTGACCTCAAGGTTACCCCGATGATGGCCGTGTTGAATGCAAATATCAATCGGAGGGGTCCATTTTAAATATTTCAAAATACCACCCAAATATTCCAAAAATTCAAATCCCAAAATCCAAGAATCATCAAAATCCCAAAAATATTTAAAAATAGAAATTCAACCCATCTAACCACTTAAAGCGAAATTCATCCATCCTCTGCAACAGTTTGCCGAGGTGGACAAATCAAAATTTACTTCAGCTCACAAAGAGCCAATGCCTAGTCGAAAATATCACTAGGATCCATTCTCAAACAATCTCTTACCAGCAAGGACGTGTTACGAATCCTCTAACCGGCAGTTTCGCCGCCAAATGGCACTGCAGGATAAACGGTTATGACTCGAGGCCCTCTGAACCAAGTGGTCGCCGCCAAATGGCACCATTATATTATGGTTATGGCCAGAGCCCGTATGCTCCCCAATGGCATCAAATCCTTGAGATATGAATCAATAGGATATGATTGATAGGGCACAAAGCCCTCTGTTAGCTAAGGTGGATTCAAATTTGTCCCCTTAGACAAATGTTCACCCCAGGTCTACAAGGTACCCTTGGACGAAGCAACCCATGGCTGCCGACAATGATCCTTCTGTCAGGTTGGGTCGACTACCTCCTCTGACTAAGTAGACCAGGGACCACGATGGCCCGGGATGACGGAACCATGGGATCTTGATCGGGTCCATCATCCATTCCCCCACCATCCGCTTTAAGTCTAAGATGGTGAAATTTCTATTTTAAATATCAAATCTTCAAATCTCCAAATCTTCCAGTCTTCTAAATTCTAAAATCCTCAAATTCCCAACTCATGCTGCTACTATATGCCAGATACACGTATCTCTTACGTATCTGATTGAAGACTAGCCTTAATCGAAAGTTCCCTCTCATTATCGGGAGGGGTAATTAACTATAGGGGCTTGCGCCTATAGGAAACAGAACTCAGATCATAAAGTCCTCGCAAAATGAGGGCGAAATCTCTGGGTAGTGTCTTATCTACATACTCATCTGCCTTCCAAAATTTACCTCGGAACTTAGTTTGTTAAAACTCCCCCCCTAAAGGAAAAGCAAAAAGCGGGCGGAGGCCGGGGCCGAGTTTTTGGAGCCCACATCTACAGGCTTCTATATGGAATATTGGGGCATGCCCGGATGCTGATCATTTGCACAGTTAATCAACGCTAAATGATCCTGAAAATGCCCCCACACGTGTACTGTAATATGTATGCACATAGGTACACGAAAATGCACGCGTAATTGTAAACCATCATGGGCCCCGACGAACGTGTTGTAAGAACACACTGACGTCTAGGGATGCTGCACGGGTCAATAAATTTGAACTCGATCCTCCTAAGCAGGTAAATAGGAGTCGACAAGGTTCAACAAATAATTATAAAATGCCCCCAAATACCCGCATGGGCTCCGACGAGCAGGTTATCGATACACACGTGATGTCCAGGGATACTGCGCGGGTCAATAAATGAACTCCAGTTCGAGCCCGATCCTTCTATGCGGGTAGATGGGAGTCGACACGCTCGAATAGTTAAACAAATATACGGTCGCGGTAGTAACCAAAGTATTTTGTTCTATAGTTCATATTAGGCCTTCAAAGCGTAGTAAATGAATGGTTCATCATTAAAGGCATAAAGCCTACGAAATCCGATCCTTTGTCGACAACTCGACAGAGTTGACAAGGTTCGATCCACAACTGGAAGTAACCCCATGTACCCCGATGATGGCCATGTTGAATGCAAATCTCAATCAGAGGGGTCCATTCCAAATAATTCAAAATGCCACCCAAATACCCATGAAATTCAAAACTCCAAGAATCATCCAAATCCAAAAATATTTAAAATAGAAAATTCAATCATTAATCACTTAAAGCAAAATTCATCCACCTTCCGCAACAGTTTGTCGAGGTAAACAAATTGAAAAGTACTTTAGCTCACATAGAGCTAATGCCTGGTCGAGAATATCACTAAGATCCATTCTCAAATAGTCTCCTGCCAGTAAGGACGTGGTATGTGTCCTCTAACCGGCAGTTTCGCTGCCAAATGGCACTGCAGGTAAATGGTTATGACTTGGGGCTCTCTGAACCGAGTGGTTCTGCCGCCAAATGGCATTATAAGATAACAGTTATGGCCAAAGCCAATACGTTCCTTAGTGGCATCAAATATTTGAGATATGAATCAATAGGATATAATCGATAGGGCACAAAGCCCTCTGGTAGCTAAGGTGGATTTAAATTTGTCCACTTAGACAAATACCCACCCCAAGTCTACAAGGTACCCTTGGACGAAGTAACCCATGGCTGCCGATAAGGATCCTTCTGTCAGGTTGGGTCGACTACCTACTCTAACTAAGTAAACCAGGGACCACGATGGCCCGGGACGACGGAACTATGGGATCTTGATCGGGCCCATCATCCATTCCCCCACCATCCGCTTTAAGTGCAAGATGGTGACATTTTTAATTTTAAATATCAAATCTCCAAATTTTCCAATATCCTAAGCCCATGCTGCTACTATATGTCAGATGTATATATTTCTACGTATCTGATTGACGACTAGCCTTAATCAAAAGTTCTCTCTTGTAATCGGGAGAGGTAATTAACTATAGGGGCTTGCGCCTATAGAAAACTAAAACTCAGATCATAAAGTCCTCGTAAAATGAGGGCGAAATCTCTGGGTAATGTCTTATCTACAAACCCATCTGCCTTCCAAAATTTACCTCGGAACTTAATCCATTAAAACTCCCCCAAAAAGCAGCGGGGGAGGCCGGGGCCAAATTTTCAGAGCCCACATTGTTGTGGATCAATCCTTATGGACTTATCCTTAATTTAGTTAAAAATTGAAAAAAAGGTATGGACATGCAAAGCATGAAATGCGGTTATGAAAATGAAGCTATGAGATTTTTAATAGGACTTAAATTTTTTGTTGGCCCTTGTTCAATCTCACATGCTAGGCCTTATCCGTGGAAGTTTGTTGGATGCTTGGGTCCTATAGGTTCTATTTCTCGTGCTTGATGACTTTTGTAACTTGGATGTGATTGGAAGGTTTAGACGTGTAGCTTTAACGTGTAATTACATTGGAAACTTTAAAATTAAAGTTGGTTCAACTATTTTGGGAATTTAAATTAAGATTGATCTTGTTTTAGCCTTATATATTAACTTAGCTATGATGAGTAAAAATAATGGTCTGAGGCATAATTTATAATTTTTGCCTCTTCTCTAATTTTTAATCTTTGAGAGTAAAAGTTGGGTGTATGATTCATTCGAATGCGAGGAGACTACTTAATTCCAGTAGAAGTTATCTCCTTCTCCAGGGATAAGATCCTATTTTCTCTACCTAGGTGATTTCGTTCTTTGACCATTTCTTCTATACAATTTGTTATTGGCTAGTTTAGCACTCTTGATTTAGCAAATAATTGATAGGATGGAAATTAATTTATTTCCTTGCTGCGTTTGCTTGTTTCAAAATTCCAATTGACTTTCTCAGATATTTACAATCATTTCACGATCAATCAGATTTAAAGACTAATATTGATTGCTTTCATTAAGCAAAAGTGAGTTGTTGGAATGTCCGTAACTAGTAATATGTGAATTTTCAATTTCTTTGCATGAAAGCATCTCTATGCATCATAATAATTATATTAGGAAATCATAACCCCTCTTTTCTTTTCTTTTTTTATAAATCATAACCCCTACTTGTCCTGAATAACTGTGCCTTTTAAATAGGCCTTCCAGGTAATGTATTTTTTTTTGTAATGTATGTTTCTCTTACCATGCAACAAATTGGTCCAAACACTTGGAAAATGAACATTTTCAGATACATAACGGAGGCTAGAAATACACTGTAGAAGGAATTCTTGAAGAAATCCTAACTAGCACAAGTTTGATAACGGAGGCCTATCAAGTCAATGAGTACTTAAAATTATTAAAATGCCAATGAAAAACATCAGCTAAAGCCTACCTGTAAGAATATTGGATCGTTGGAAACTACAGCAGCTGTCAAATGTGCATGCATCCTTTCACATGCCTCCAACACAAGTGCCAGCTGATCTTGCTTGTATTGAGTAATAACCTGGGATAGGAACTAATGTTAGGAGCACCTTTAAAGTGATAAAATCACAAGGAGTTATTAAAAGGTTGTTGATATAAGGAAACATATCTTATATTCCTTCTGTTAATGCAAGTAAAAATAATACTAACAATATTAGTTACAAAAATAGCACGAGGGTTAGTTTGTTTCATGTGAAGCGCTTGGAAGCGACGTGTGGTTAATTTTATAGGGAGTGCACGAAACAGATTTTTCAGCATCCCTTCACAACTAGCGAGAAAAGTGTTCATTCCAAATCTGTCTGTTATGCCTATAAGTGACTTCAAAATTTTCCATAAGCTAGAGGAAAAACAATGGAGCTTTAGAAAGGTTCCACAAAAGATGGAAAGAAATGTTCAATGCGGACAACCTTTTAATGGCATCTTATTGTTAAAGGCTTGGTTATTGGAAAAAGAGGCCAATCATGACAGAGAGGGAATTGGAAGGTAGAAGATCACCATCTTGTTTGTTATCAAGTTCAGGATTCTAAAGCTAGGAAAGCAACATTACAAAATAAACTTGCCTCTAAAATGGTCTGATAAAATAAATCGTAAGATAGCATTCTTGTGTCATTGCACTAAACACAATTAAAGAACCTGAAGCAATCAATAAAAAAAATCATATGCATCTAGACTCCAAATATTAACTAAAAAAAATTATACCAAAATCAACATATATTAACAACCATATAGAGATGAAAAATTATTTTCCAGTTCCTAAAATAATCTTCACAAGAAAATGCAGCTGTCAAGTAAAGGTATTCAAATTAGATGCATCTTTTTTAACTCATTTAAAAATATTCATGTAGGGAAATATATGAGAGACCCTAACTTACAATTTCTAGTTCGCTTTTTGAACAAGTAATAATTAAGGTTCAATATCAACTGTAAAACCAAAAATCATGACTAATGAACTACAGCATAAAACAATATTAGCAATCAAATTTGATCATTTTTTGTACATATGAACAGCATGAGTAAGGAGTGAGTATTGACTAATTCCCTTAACCATAAACGCTGTTTTCATCTTTGTTTAAGGCTTATTTGGTTGCTTGCAAATGAAAATATATTTTACAAAATTGTGATCTATTTTTCACTCATTTGGAGCTTAAAAATTAAATCATCATTTTTTGGAAGTTCTAAGTAAGTTTGTGAAGTTTGAGAACAATGTTGGCATCTAACTAGATGTATTTAACAAACTTCTTCATTTTTTAACATTTTAAACATGACCTCTTATTTCATGCAACCAAATGAGCACTTAGAAATTAATTAAAAAAAATTGTTTATATTTCTAAGCATTAAGGGATGCATTCTCATAAGGTTTCGGTACTAACACATCATAAAAAAGAATGTAATCCATTGTCATACTATCAGGAACCACAACTAAAGTGCTATTATGTGGGCTGTATAATGGACTAAATCTTCATAAAATTCTATTGACTTTGATGTTGATGTTGTACCACTTTTTTTATGTAGACTACAACGGATGATCTCTGTTTTCCATTTAGGTATAGCATGGTCTCTCTTCTCTATACAACACATACACTAGATGGCTTGGCTACCACATGATTTGATTCTCTACCTATATATATAGCAAACAAAACATAAGACCAAATGAAACTAAAATAGCACAAAGTGTTATATGGTATAGTCCAACTAGGTCTATGGGGCCTAACAGCTTAATAAAGTTTTAAGCTAAGAAAAATCCCAAGGGCTTTGGCCAACCATGACTATACTAAGAAGAGTAAACAACAACAAAAATAACAACAGACTTTATTCCACTACGTGGGGTCGGCTACAACTACACTAAGAAGAGTGTGGGAAAGAAATGCTTGGCCTTATTATCAGGCGTGGTTAACTGGACAAGAGCTTCAAACAAGCCAGAACAACTCGGCCGGAGAACTGAAACAAGCCTAAGGTAGTAGGCAAAACTTCTATAGCATCATTATATTACCTGGAATGGGCCAAAAAGTTCTGTTGTAACTAGCTCAAAATTCTTATCCTTAAGTATCTCATCAATTGGAATAAAAAGGGCTGTTGGATTCAAAGCACCATAGATTTTTGGAATAGAATGATTCTCCAAGGGCTGGCCTCCAAAAAGTAGCTTTGATCCTGGTATTTCAAGCAGCTTCTCAATGTGTTCCACCATTCGATCTGTTGTAACCTGTGAAAGCATGAAGATAAGCTAGATATCAGTAACAACAACATCAACCTTCAAGCCATTTACTTCAATTGACAATGTAGATAAATTTTGGTTACATTAATCATAGCGTTAACCTTTTCACACAAATGCAACTTAGTATGAAATTGAGATATTTTTAAAGAGACACATTTCATGATACCAAAAAGGGGTCTAGGGAGCAAGGGTTTCCCAGTTCATGAAGCTTCCACCAAAAAGGGTTTAGGACCTTACACTGCATTTACAAAGAGGCAGTTTACATGAACTAAACCCATGACCTCAAAATCACAATGGAGCCAACATAACTACTGCTTCTAACAACCTACATATTATATGGGAGCAAGCATATAAATTGTTCAATTGGGAAGCAAACATCAGCTCAAAATTGAAACGGACATTAGTGTTATAGGTTGCTTGCATGTGGCTCACCAAAGATAAGAGGTGTACTACCATCAAATTTAATTTCCCTGATAAAAACTGTTTGCGGATGCGCTGCGACGCTAAACCTACTGTGCACTGCGACGCCAAGCTCTCAGGTTTTCTAAGATTTAAAAGAGCGCTACAGTGTTGGGTCAGAAAATTTTTTTTTTTAATAAAATATCAACTTCAATTTTATACAAAAATACAAAACCTCACCCAAGCCATCCCATCCCTTATTCTTCTTTACTTGTCAGGAGAGAAGAGGGGAGAAGGAAGAGAGAGAATGGAGGATAGAGGAGAGAGAATCGCACTTGGGTCATTTTCATCAGTCACTCCATTTATGAGAAGTGTTATGATCATGGTAAGTAACCTTAACCATTCCTCTGTTCTTAATGATTGTGTTTTGCATATTTTCTCTCTCTTGAGATTGATAAAAATGCAATATCTCATTTTAGTATTTTTTTATCGTGTAACTTCAAATATGTGGTAGATATCATTCCCCTGAACATTAGGCTTTTATTGAATTTTCACGAGAAAATTTTGCTTATATGTTATTTTAATTGAAATTGGTAGAGTACTACTAAGTATAAAATGATCAGGAGTCAGTATGTTACACTTGGATATGCAATACATAATATACATTAATTTACTATTCATCTAGTCTGACATACATTTTGGTATAATATATATACGCATACTGATGAGCACACTAGATATATTTACATGTTAGAATCATTGCATATGATTTGTATTTAATGCTTGCTATTATACTTTACATAATGTTAAATGTGTGTAAAAGTAAAAAAGGTTGGCTGAAAATGATCGACTTATTCAGATTGGTTAGAGACATTATCCTGTACAAGAGAGTGGATTGATGGGCTTTCCTTTAAAAAGAATTTGTAATGTAATCCTAAGTGATATGAATAAGGAGGAATAAAGATATTGACTGGTATGATATGATATGCCGATGGGAAGGAAGTGATGATTTCTTATATGAAAGCCACCCAACTTGTGATATGCAATATGAGATTGTTTCCTGACAACATGACTGATATAATTAAGATTGATTTCTATATGATTATCTACATGACTTGATACAAGAAAATACCAAATATTTTTTCTTGCTTACATATGTATATGATATGAATATGCATGATAAATTACATAAGTGACATGATATAAGATGATATGAACAAGATATATGATATGATGGATATAAGCATATGAAAAGACTGATATGACTGATAAGATTGTTACAAGAATATATGATACATGGATGATATACATGCATTGATATTTAATGTTGAACGACATAAATAGAATAAATGTACACTTGTTTAATATGATAAATAGAAATGATAGAACATATTAATCCTTAAATTGCTACTCATATTGATTTTATTGATTTTCATTACACATATAAAAATGGTGCTACTCATATTGATTACTATATGATTTTATAGTTATATGTTTGTATTCATCTGGATTGAAAGATTACATGTATACTGTTTCTATTACTTTGCATTCGTTGTATGTGTAAGTTTTAGTAATCTACTGGGCAGTTAGCTAACTCTATGATTTTATATATTTTCAGAAAGGGGACAGGATCCAGTAGAGTGAGACAGATCATGTCTTATAGGTTTAGTTTTGATCTTTATATTTTGATTTTATTCTTTTATAACCAAGAATGATGAGTGATAGAGTGATGTTGTAGATTGAATTCCTGGTTATTGCAATGAATTTTAAGGAATCAATATAAAAATATTTTGATGTATATAATTTATAGTAGCTTTTATTGGATTTATTTGTATAAATGAAAATTAATAACTTTGGTAGACTAATTTAAAAATAAAATAGGCAATTCTTTCAAATTTAGATCTTAAGGCATCATAAATTTGGTATCAAAGTAATAATTATTGGAAGAATTGGTGATGAGGACATCCGATCGTGAAAGTTTATCAGAGGAGGAGCCGAAGATCGACGGCCATGATTGTACCACTTTATTTTGAGTTATTATTTCTATTTTGATTTATTTATGCATTTTTTCATTTTTACCCTTACTTGAGGGAGTAGGCATATATGACCCCAGGGGGCACTTTTGTCATTTGTCTTATAATAGTATTTTGGCTATTTATAGCCGCCTCCTCTTCTTTTTGAGGGGATGGATGATTATTAAGAGAAAATTCTGCACTTTTGTTCATAAGAGCTTTGAGAGTTCTTATGAGAGTTGAAGTCCCTAAGTGAGGGCAACGTATTACCCACCAGCCGCAGGAAGCGTCCGGGCTCGTGGTTTGAAGTCCCTAGGTGAGGGCAAAGTATTACCCATCAACCGCAAGAAGCGTCCGGGCTCGTGGTTTATCTTCTCCACCGACTCCCTCTCCTCCTTCTCCCCTAGTCGCCACCTTCATCTCGCTCTGATACCATTCCTCTTCCCTTAGTCCTTCTCCACCTCTCGGCCCAACCACCTCCACCAAGCCTCCAGCCTCCACTTTCCCCAACCTTTGGCCGAACCCTTCCCCCATCCAACAACCAGCCCCACTACCTTCCTAGCCACCGGCCACCATCCCCCCCTCCCCTTGGCTCTAAAATTTCAAAACTAAGCATTCATTATTTTCCTAATTTAAATTCTTGTAAATTTAGAAAGTCAAAAGATTTCAAATTTAAATAATTCTTTATTTTGAAATTTCTTTCCTACAAGAAAAGAGTTATGTTAGGAAAGCTCCTCCAATCATGCTATTTTAAATTCAAATAGATAATTACCATGATTTCTTTCCCTAATTAATATTCCAAGATTGGCAAGTCATTAAACACCCCACCTCTCTCCTTTGATTTCAATTTTTAAATTTCAAACCCATAGTCACTACTTTCCATAATTAGCGCATTTTAAATTAGGAAGATTTCAAATCAGATTTTAAATAAAATTTATTTAAAATTTGAAATTCCTTTCCTAAAATAATATGAGCTATATTAGGAAACCTCCCCCAATCATGCAAATTTGAATTTAATAGGAGATTGGCCTTAATTTCCCCTACCATAATTAATAGCCTAGAATTAGCAAGTCATAAAACACTCCAATCAAGTCCCCATAAAAGGGGCCGGCCCCTCCCTCTCTCTCTTTCCCCTTTTGCTCCTCCCAGTTAAGTCTCTCAATCAATTACTCCAAATTAACTTCAGATTTGGGATTTAATTTAATTCCTATTTCCTTAATTAAGAGATCATAATTGGCAACTTTAGTAAATCAATTAATCTAACCCCAATTATGGCTAGCTTGGTTCTACATCAATTGGATTATAACTAGAGCTATAGAATTGATTGAGATATGTAGAAATGGGGTGATTCTAATGTGCATTCATTTTTTGCATTTGTAAATACATACATATTTATGATTAAATTATAATTTAATAGAAATGAGTGTGATGGACCCATCTGATAATGAAGTACCAAATGAGCAGAGTATAGTAGCCCCACGAAACTCTAACATTATGTTGCAATTTATCAGTCTGATAGTTCAGTTGATAGTGCTCAACATAGTAGATAGGCTGGGAGCATGAAGACTGAAGAGAATAAGCACTTCCAGATATTTCATAAGTTAAAGGCCGATGACTTAAGGGAGTTGTAGAGACACAATTAGCAGAGGACTAGCTACTGAGAATAGAGAAAATTTTTGAGAGCATACAATGTCTAGGGAAGAAGAGAGTACCACTGGCGATATTCTTATTTGAGGGTGAAACTGAGAGATGGTGGATAGGATAGCAACATGAGAGATTCCAAGGAAAGAGAAATACAGAGATTACTTGAACATAGTTTGTTGTTGTCTTAAGAGACTAGTTTGTGCCCCCATCAACATGATAGCAAATATAGGAAACTTTCATAAGGCTAGAGTAGGGATCAAGATAGTGATGCAATACGAAATTGAGTTTACTATATTGGCCAGGTACATATCTCAACTAGTCAGTACTGTTGAGGAGAAATACTACAGATTCTTGAGAGGATTAAATGATGAACTAAGACATCTGTTAGTGCCACTGAGGATCCAAGAGATTTATGAGTTAGTAGAGAGAGTAAGACTGGTAGAAAATAATTTAACCATTCCTTGGTTCAGATAAGACATGACTAGAAAGAGAGAATGTGAAGAAGTAACAAGAGAAGAGAGTAGTGATAAGAAAAATAGATTTACTGATATTAGGAGAGGACTAATTATACCAACTGGTAGTATATTAGAATGCCCCCAATGTGTCAGGAGACATGCAAAACAAATGATATTTGATCACAGGACAGTGTTATTTGATCACAGGACAATCTTTCAGATGTGATCAGTACAGTTACTGGATGATTAATTATGCATAGAGAGGATATGGAGATATCTGGATCAAGGACAAATCAGTTTAGACAAGCATATGGGTAGAGGATTGCAAGATCTCATATGTCTTGTCAAGACTCTATAAGTGGAACAGATTAAAGGAATGTAAGTAGAAGTCAGAGGCATCTTACACCGTTAGTGATGATAGCACACCCAATACAATCGAGAGTATATAATTTGAGTCGACGGGAAATGAGAGATGCACCAAAGAGATTCACCAGTATAGTTTTCTGCTATGAATGTTATTATTTCTGAATAAAATGCATTGCACAATATATTATATTATTGACTGATTGATATGGATACATATATGAGTGAATGAATATATGAGTTGATTAAAATGATTAATGTGACCAGTGATCAATATTTAAGTTCTATCTGCTAGTAGTCTAAAGTGGAAAATATCTAAGATGATATTTTTCTAATGTGGATAAATTGTAATAAAATCAAATTTAATTTTCCTACTTTCTAAAAACCATTTGAGGTGGTGCTGAGGCGATGAGCCTACTAAGCGCTATGGCGTCAAGCTCTCGAGTTTTTTGAAATTTAAGGAAGCATTATGGTGTTGGGTAAAAAAAATTATTTTTAATACAACAACAACAACAACATCAAGCCTTTGTCCCACTAAAAAAAATATTATTTTTAATAAAATATCAATTTTTATTTTATACAAAACCTCACCCAAGCCATCCTCTCCCCTATTCTTCTTTGCTTGGCTAAGAGAGAAGAGGGAGAAGGAAGCGAAAGAAGGGAAGAGAGAAGAGGTAGGTGAGAAAACGTTGCTCCCGGGTCATTTTCGTCTGTCGTTCCAATTGTAAAAAGTGCCCTGATTGTGGTACATAACCTTAATGATGCATTTAGATTTTTGCATTATTTTGTTTTGATGTAATTTGAACAATATTAGTTGTGTTTTATATTTTGTTTTATGTTTTTTTTAAGCTATCAAATGATGGAAGGCATCCAATGATCATGGTAGGAAAATGCTTGGGCTTTGCATGTCTTGGGTTTGCTGGCTTTGGGGTCCATCTTGTCCTTTGGGCTGTTTGCTGCTTTCGGGTGAGCCTTGGCTGTCCTCGGTTTAGGCTTTGGTTGTTGGATTTCTAGTGGTGCCAGCTCATTAATGTTTAAGTTGTGGGGTAGCTCATTATGAGCTGATGTTTAGTTCTCTATTTGGTAGTGAGGTGAGCACATTTTGGTGGGTGGAACTTGCCCTTTCCTCTCCCTTTTGTCTTCTCGGTTTCCTCAGTCTGTTGATGATTTCTGGGTTGGCGTTTGGGGTTCTGCTGCTGGTTCCGCCCCCCTTGTTGTGTTGGCTCTTCGGGTTTCTCCCTGGCTGCTTTTCCCGTGGTCCTCCCTGTCCCGTTTCCTATGTTGTCTCTTCGGGTCCCTCGCCTGGCTGCTTTCCCGTGGCTGTTGGCTGGGTTTTTCATGGCTTTTGGGTTCTATTTCCTGTACTGATTTGTGGGCTGCTGTGGTGCCTTTTGGCCTTTCATTTCCCTAATATCTGATTGGTTTTGGTTGGAGGTGTATTGGCTTTTTGGCTCCCCTTTCTTTCTTATAAATATGAGGATCTTATGTCATGGGAAAGTTGTTGAATATTGTGAGCAAAATTGCTAAAAACCTGAGGGTTTCTTCTTTGGAAAAGCTTGAGAGCTTGTTCCATTCTCCTTCTCCTCTAGGAAAGCTTGCGAGCTTCTCCTCTTTCTTCTCGGGCTTCTAACCTCTTTCTTCTCTACGCAAGTTCCACTCCACATGTATCTTTCTTCTAGTTCCGTTGGTAAGATTTGTTGGCTGTTTTGGAGGCATTTGCTGGAGGAGTTTGGTAGGACGTTGGCCCCTTTTGCAGTGGTGGACCCTCGGTTTGCATGCCTAAGCATTATTTTTAAATATATTCCTACTTTCGTTACATGTGAGGAGTCCGCTTGCCGGATGTTCTGAGGATAGTGTTTGTATGGTTTTATTTTGTTCTTTTGCTAACTTTCTTTTGTTCAGGTTTGTTGGATGTTGGTTTTCCTAAATCGAATTGAGTCGTTTTTACTAGTCTATTTTGTTCTCCAAGTGGTGTCTTAAATTTTTAAAGTGAGTCTTGTTTCTCTTTTAGTATTTGTCTTCCTCTCTTGGTGTTTTTACTTCAAGTTGCCTACATCACTTAACCCTACCTTCGTTTTCAATAATTTTGTGCTTTGTCTATTTTCTCCCTTCTGAAATTCATAAAAATATAATATCTCTCATTTTAGAGATTTTCCACTATGTAATTTTTGATATGCGGTGATATCGTTCCTCTAGATTTTTTTATTGGCTTATATTGAATGATTTTACTTATATGTTATTTTAATTGAAATGAGTAGATTAATACTAAATATAAAATGATTAGGAATCAGTGCACTACATCTAGACATAAAATATATGATATGCATTAATTTACTATTTATCTAGTCTAACATGTATTTTGGCATAATACATACATGCATACTGATGTGCACACTGGATAGATTTACATGTTAGAATCATTGCATATGATATGTATATGATGTTAACTATTATGTTTTATATGATATGACATGTGTGTGAAATGAGAAAGACTGACTAAAAATTATTGACTAATTCAAATTGGCTGAAATATGTTACTCTGTATAAGAGAGTGAACTGGTGGGCTTTCCTATAAAGAAGATTTATGGTGTAATCTTAAATAATGACCTTTTATATGAAAGTAATCTTACAATATGTGATATTAGATTAATTCCTGACAACAAAATTGATATGATTGAGATTGATTCTTGTAGGGTTGGCCTACAAGATGTGATATAAGAAAAATATCACATATAGTCAGATATCATGCCTTGTTTATATATGCATATGATATGAATATGTATGATAAATTACATAGATGATATGATATAATATGATATGAATAAGATACATGATATGATTGATACAGACATATAACCAGACTGATATGCCTGATAAGATTGATACAAGAATAAATGATACATATGAAATATGTAACAGAAATACATGATATACATGCATTGATATTTGACGTTATACGACATGTATAGAACATATACATTGGTTTGATATGATAGGTAGAAATAGCAAAACATACTGATCCTTTATATAGCTATTGATGAATGAATCTGAATTATATTACTTTTATTAATTTTCATTGCCCATATGAAATGATATTGCTCATATTGATTGCTACATGATCATCCAATTTACATGTTTATACTGATCTAAATTAAATGATTACATGTATGTTGTTTTTATTATCTTGCTTTGATTGCAATCATAGGTTAGGGTAACTTACTGGGTTGTTGGCTCACTTTGTAGTTTTATATATTTTAAAGAAAAGGGCAGGATCCAGAAGAGCGAAGTATATCAAATCTTACAGGCTTAGTTTTGATCATTATATTTTGGTTTTATTCTTTTATAACCAAGAATGATGAGTGATAAAGTGATGTTGCAGATTGATTTTCTAGTTATTATACATGAATTTTGAGGAATCAATATAAAAATATTTTGATATATATAATTTATAATTATTTTTGTTGGATTTACTTGTATAAATAAAAATTAGTGGCTCTAGTAGACTAATTTAGAGATAAAATAGGCAATTTTTTCAGATTTAGATGTTGAGGCATCACAAAAGGTACCATTTTACAAATAAAAAATGTATTTTACATATTAACCAATACGCTATGCTGCAACATAAGAATCTAATCAGAACAGGCAAGATACTTTACAAATTTCTCTCTTATTGTCTTGCTCTGAAGAAATCTAGCTTCTCAATATTGCATAAGTTTTCCTCAGCTGCCATGAAAATGATTTAGTTTATGGAAAAACTACTGATCCCATTTATCAAATTCATAATGCTAAATCTGTAAGATACTTCTATAGGACAATGATTTAAATTTTTGTATTTAAAGATATAGTTTTATTATATGATAGTTAATTATAAATAGTACTTTTGACCTCAAACAGTTTCCATTACTTATAGGTTCAAGGAAGGTGAAAAAAAAGGACTTACTGTAAGAACAGGCCCAATGGTTAAATCTTCCAATTTTCTTCTCTCTGCGAGCTCTTTTATTTGAGGAACAAGAGAAGTTGAAGCCCAGTTCTGCATAAGGTAAAATACGATTTATGAATATTTCATGATAAATGCTTGCAGAAGATATAAAGTATATACGGTTCAAAGTGACTATCGATATAAAAAAGGGGAAATAAAAAGATCAAAAGTGAATATGATACCAAAGAAACATCCTATTACAATCATTAGATATCATATGTAATAAAAAAATTATCAAGGAGGATAAACACAAAAGTGATATTTTTGTCCTTAAGCATAATTAGAAATGTGCAAATACTAAGTAGATTCTTCTAGAAGCAAACAAGAAACTAAAGTTAATGCCAAAATCATCAACATCTATTTTTGTTATATGCTAGAAATTTTGCAACAATAGAAATTTTAAAATCTTTGCACAAAGATCCAACACAAAAAGATAAAAATTATAAGAGGAATCATAATTTTTTACATGAAAAATCCAAAATAGTAAAAAATCACGAGGCTTGACCCAGTTGCAATAATCCATTATATTATTATAAATACAAAAATCCACTCTTCTCCACAATTAAAGAAGATGACATTACAAAATTGAAAATAATTGTTTGATTGCCATTCTAGGAATCACAGAAGCTAGTTGTCCACGGGCATACAGTTGAAGCAAATAATAAGGTTGGACGTTAATAGTCAGACAAAATTAGTTGGGTGATAGAGTTAAAGCAATGGTGATAGCAATTGTTGATATTAATCATCAGTGGTGATCATCGAAAAATACAATAAAGATCTTAAGCTCTTTCAACTCCCGACTGACACCCCCCACCCTCACCCCCCCCCCCCCCCCCCCCCCTTCCCTTTCTCTGGTCGATAGAAAATGAGGTCTTATTTATAACTTTTTGAAAGAAACATTTTAATAAATTTTGCCAGAAATCAAAACTCTCTATCCAACAGTCCATATTGATCCCC